>OZ020176.1:9140691-9376169 GCA_963971145.1 Sussaba pulchella
TATCGTTTTTCATCAGTTCGCTCGAGCGATATCCTATCCTTTCCTTTATACCCGATGCCTACCCGAGTCACTCCTGTTTCGAGCTAACGTACTTCGGTTACCGGGTGTATCGCGTAAGCACATTTCGAATCCCACGAGACGATTTCGCCGATAGGTACTTTCTCTGGCCAACGACTGTACGCCGCGCGTTGGCTCGGAGTTCGAACGGAGCCGGAGGCATGCATTATGCTAAAAATTTCGGGATCGAACGAACGACGGGATGTGGAGTTGGGAGAGAGCCTACTGTAGGGGTAGGTAGATTCTGTGGGTTATTTGGGAGGTTCTTTAAGTTTGGTGGGTGGTAAATGAAGGAAGGAGGAATGGAGAATTTGGTGTTGAGCGAAGTGATCGGAAGTGATCGGGTGTGGCAGGATGAAAAGAGGATGTTCGAGATGGCCACGACGGAGTAGAGATCTTTAACGATTTTTGGGCATTGCTAGCCCTAGCGCGTACGACTCTGCGGTTATTTTCAGTGTAATTCAGTATGATTTGGGGGTAAAGGGATTTTTACAGGCTTAATGAGGGATAGTGACGGCAGAAATATGAACGCCAGCAAAGAAGAAGAAGGAGAAAACTACATCATCGACTGTTTTTCGGTTGAATGTGATTCTGGTTAATGAAACTACTTCGTTTAATTACTGGGACTAATTTTGGTAAATTACGATGTAAAAAGTTCACAAACACACGCGAACACTTGTAATTTCACTGTCATTTAGTGTAGTCGTGTGAATGCCTTGCGTTATAAATGAAGCAGGTGAATAATTATTCAACATTCGTGAAGTATGATTTTCATGATCCCCTCCTTTAAAAATTATATTACATTCTATGCTTTATTCTTATTTTTCATCAACGAGTTATCAACAGAAAACCATAACAAGAAAGTAACTAAAATATCCGCCAACGTTAATAAATTGCCGTGTGCGAAGGTTCTACGAACGTCGAAAATAATTGATGAAAAAATCGGCAAACGGAGGCTCGAGATGGTCACGATGACGTACTTCCGTCCAGGGGAGCTTCCCGCCCCATCTGGCTGTGAATTCCCTTCTCCGTTACTTTGGGACATAGTGATAGACACACACGTGCGCTTGTGCAGCGAACCGTAATATCCTGAATGTTTCATCGAATAACGGAGAATCGGTCTATGGAGTTTCGATTTACTCGGATATATATCGCTCTCGCCACGGTTTATGCGATAAATCATTCACCCTGCAAAGTGGGCCATTGCAACGTCCCGCCTCGTGGGAGAATGTCCTGTGGGACTGGCAATCGATCGGCAACGAAGTGTAATTGGGCCCTTTGGACCGAAAAATAGTAACATCTTTGAGAATTTATCATTTATAAATTTAGAATCGAAAAATTTGCTTCCATTCAATATTTTACAATTATTTGCTATACCCAACACACAATTTTATCGTAAAAATAATAATAATAATAATAATAATAATAATAATAATAATAATAATAATAATAATAATAATAATAATAATAATAATAATAATAATAATAATAATAATAATAATAATAATAATAATAATAATAATAATAATAATAATAATAATAATAATAATAATAATAATAATAATAATAATAATAATAATAATAATAATAATAATAATAATAATAATAATAATAATAATAATAATAATAATAATAATAATAATAATAATAATAATAATAATAATAATAATAATAATAATAATAATAATAATATATTATTTAAAAAATTATAGATTGAAAGAACACGAATAGTTTATATTACATGAATAAATATTATAAAAAATGATTTTTAATAAATAACATAATTTCAAATAGAAGACATATCGTTACCAAAGTAAAACTTTAAGCAACTCCGGATATACGTGATAACCGACCGAATTGTAAAATTTACGGAGCAGTGGTTTTTCTTCTTGCCCGTGCACCTATCCGCGCGTACCCTCGATTTTCTTCGAGAGTTCTGAAGCACAATTTCCAACACGTTTCTCGCCAAACATTGCCCGTCCAAAGTACAGTATAACAAAAGTTTGTCCGGCTACGAGAGAGTGCCATCTCTTTCCCGCGCTCTCTTTCAAGCCGTCTTTCCTCTTTCCTCGTCGTTCCAAACTTTACCTCCAACATGGAATTGTCTCGTGGAAGTACAGCAACAGCAGCACGTGAGAGAGAACGGCAACAGCACACACACACCCACACATGTGTATTGTTTGTGTGCGATCGGCATTGGAAAAGCGGATATGCCGCTCTTATCACTAAGGATGGAACTAGGGGTGCGTCGGGTGCTAAATAGATCGAGCGAGACGAATACAAAGGACGAGAGAGAGAGAGAGAGAAAAAAAAATAAAGAATGAGAGCTGGAAGCAAGATGGAAACGTGCAATCGACTACTAAACATTGTCTTCGAAGCTGCGTGAACGTGGCTGACCATTGCGGTATATATCTACTTTCGCCAAGTTTTCTCAAACCCTCGTTGAGAGTGGACGAAGCTAAAAAGAGTTTTGACCGTCTCACGGGCGAACCAAGACAGAGGATGAGGTATAGAAACGAGTTGCACCGTCCAAGTGGAAATTTTATCCAGGGTGAACTGCGTCCGCGCGGCTTTCTCCCTCATGGACTTTGGGGAAGTCTCGGGGTCAGCGGAATCCTCGGTCGACGAAAAGTCTCATCTGCCACGCTAGTTCCAAACATTTTTTTTTCTCCCTTCCTGTCTCTTCCTCTAGCTCTCTCTCTCTCTCTCTCTCTCTCTCTCTCTCTCTCTCTCTCTCTCTCTCTCTCTCTCTCTCTCTCTCTTTCTCTCTATTTTTTCTCATTTTTTTTGCGCGAGAGGCTCGATCGGCAAGAGCTCCCCCGCGCGGGGTAGTTTCCCAGTCACCAGCTGGAGTACGACGGGGGAGGGGGTGAATGAACGCTTGAATTTTTGTTCCTCTCGAGGGTCTACTACCCTTCTCGCCCCACCGGGAGCTTGAGAGCCTCTCCAGTCGTCTGGACCTAGAATGGGTCAGCATTATTTCGCCTGTGTCACGTGCTTCGATTCTCGTTTTTTTTATTCTTTTTTTTGCCACCCAGTTTATGAACCAGAGCGGAATCGTCGACTTTTTTTACTGTTTATTTTTTTCTCCACACTCGTTGAACTTTTATTGTGCCAAAACGCATCAGGCAGTGAAATAAAGTTCATCGTAGGATTTGAATGTGATATGTATTAGAATTTTTTTCTACGACACGTATTCGGTTAAAGTCGAAATGTTTGTTGAGCGATATTTTTTTAATGGACTTTTTCGAGCTGGATTTCATACTTTAATTGGAAAAGTATTGTAATTTTCGGGTGAATAGATATATTTTAGGCTTTGTAGAAGGCTGCTTATAGGATTAGGGGGCCTTTCTAGCACGATGGAATGAAGTCGTATTAATTTAAAGGGATAAAACTATTTTTTTTTTATGTTCAACATCAATCCTAGAAAAGTGAGATAAAACTATCAATTTTTTTTCAATGATGCTAATCCTCAATAAAAAAAACATTTCTCGATCCCAACAACACCCCAAGATCGATAATCATAACCACAAAAAATTCTAAATATTTCATTATTATAATAACAAACATTCAATAACTTTTGCAAGTACACCCGTTAACAAGAAGATACGACGATACATCTTTCTAGTACGTACCACACTTTCCAAACAAAACATGACAATTAACATTCTATCAATAATCCAACCCAACTTATTAGATATTAACTTTCGATCTCGAATTACAATATTCGTCGTTTCTGAAAATCAAAAGCTCTTAAAAATAACAAGCTATGTGTAAAGAATCATCACAGAGGCCATACAAAATCCCTCGATAGTTTCATGGCCCCAAGGGGTACGATAAAAAACCGGAAACCCTTTTTTCTCCCCGTCCATCCCTTCATCCCCTGAACTCGAACGATCGGATCTCCTCGCTGATGCACGAATCCTCTTCATCCACGGTGTATCAAACGCTCTCATCCAAACCCTTCCCTCCCAATCCTTTCCTCTTCATCCCCGTCACCGGAAAATCCTCTTCTCTTCTCGCAACCGGAAGACCGTCGATCGCCGTAGAAAATCACGCGAGACCGCCTCACTCCCGCGGTGCTTGCAGGTTTTAACATCTCGATGTGGAATCGACTGCAATGCACTACGGAATTGAAACGGCAACGCGCATACGACAAAACTGACTTTCAACCAGTCATCATCCCCATTATTTCCACGTCGCGCGGATCTGTTTCTTGACACTCGCTTCTTCCCCCATCCATTCTCACCTTTCTTCTTCAATCTCGTTCCTTCAGCCTCCCGAGTCGATCTCCCGTTTCACGACTGAGGGTTGCAGCCGGAGGGCGGGTGGCAAGCGACGTCGCCGAACCCCCGTGGCCGACGCTGCAGCTTCCTTTCGTCGCTCGATATCATTCATTCGAGAATTCCGTTGGAAGGAGAGGGCTGAAACGTGCGGGAACTACGCGGGCTTCTCGAGGCAACCAGCCAGACAGTCGCCCAGCTCCAAACTCTGAATGCCGCGTATTATGGCCCTTTCACAACGGCGAGCTTCCAACCGTGCACCCCTCGATATGTTCCCCGCATCCAAACTCCACCGGCTTTGGGAACGCTACGCGACATATAAATGCTTCGAGAAAGCAGCAATACCCCGTTACACGTCTGTGCATATAAATATTTATGTGTGTGTGTGTGGGTGTGTGTGTGGGTGTGCCAACTCGATTGCGAACGCCAGTTGCCTGACACTTTATTTCCGTCTCCCTATACGTCGACTCGCACTACTGAAACTCGGGCTTGCCTACGGTCTGCTGCTCCGTTGGGCGAATTCTGTGGCAGGGCGCCACGTTTTTGGGGTCGATGCTTCTCGGCTCGAGCTGCTGGTGCTGCTGCTGCTGCTGGTTCTGCTTCTTGGAATCATCCCGGCTGCGGTCGAACGAGGGATGGTTAATTACAGTGACCCGCAGAACTCGGAAGAAATTGCGGGAACGGATATACCGAGAATTGGCCACAGTCCGTTCCTTTATCGTTTAAACCGGTTGGATTATTTTATTCGGTTATGATAGTAGACTGTGATGGTCGGAGAAGTGTTTGATTGTCCAGGAGTCGTGTTCTTTTCTAACCTTTCGGATATTTCTGACATATTTTGGGAGATAATGTATGTTTAGAATGTTTTGATTTTCTTCGATTGGTGTCGGCTGGATTTTTTAGATGGTCACCTTAGGATTTGGAATGATGATTGTTTGTTTTATATTGAACAGCATTAATTTTATATCGCAACATTTTTTTTAAGTCCTACAGTGATATATATCAATATTAATATATATAGGTACAGCAGGGTCGGCTTTAAGGAGGTCATTTAAAAATCAACCTAAATTTAGAGACCCATACGACACCTTCAAGGGCTGCTTCTAAGCGATTAAAATTTCCCATTTGAATAAACCAAGCTTATTAATAGTTATTTATTATTCATTTGTGATAAGGATTCATAAAGAATCAATTATAGATTGTTTCTCGGAAATCATCATAAATAATTCACAAACTTTTCATGCTAATTTCTGAATCTTTGAAAACTTTTCTCTCCGAAGATCGAAAGCTGTAACTACTTGTGTAATAGACCCCGGTAACGGACTGCGCTCCGGAATATTTGCCGGTAAGGCGGGCAAAAACCCTCCCTCCAAATAGTCAGACCATTATTCCAAAAAATTCTGCGAAATATTCATGGAAATTCCGTATGCAAACGCAGTTATTATTGCTATAAATTTATTATTTACTTGTGATAATAATTTTCCAATAATTGCACATAGATTTAAATCCTCATAAATATTTTACAAATTTTTCGTGCTACTTCAAAAATATTTAAAAACTTGGCCCTTGGCAGGTCGAAAGTTTTAACTACATGTGTGAAAATTCTACAAAATATTCGTGAAAAATTCTGTCCCCAAACGCAGTTATTATCGTTCGAAGCTCGGACGACTGCGCGTCCGAGCTCTTTTTTTTTTCTTTCGAAAACGCTTTCTTCACGTTTAAGCTCCGCATGATATTAGGCGCGGACGGGGTCGAGCAACCCCGGCAGACTTTATCCGCTATAGTATATATATATATATATATATCAGCCGTCTTCAATCCCCTCGTTGATCGTACTCGCTACGTTTCGCAGAGGCCCCTCAGTCTGACGAGGGATTACCACGCGCTGTTGTACACATTCGACCCTCGCTCGATCCTCCTGACACACAAAATATTGCGATGGAAACCTTCGTCAAACCATCCGCCCATGAATTTGCAATTTTTTTCGACGTATTCCATCTTTTATTTGACCCTACATTATGTCTTTCGTAAACATTTTAACGAGGTTTGATGAAAAATATTCGAGAAAGAAAAGATGCGAAACGAGGAAAGAGAGTAGTTTTTAAGGGTCGTTGATAAGAGTATTTTCACTTATTGTCAGCCTTTCTTTGCCTAGCAATACTCGTGATGGAAAAATCTTTTATTGGGGTATGAGATGTCTTGAGGAAGTAGATAAAAATGCGGAGTTTATAGAGTAGTTGAATGCGGATAAATGGAAAGCCAGAAAATTGAAACGAATACATCGAAATTGCAGATTAGAGAGAATATTTCCATCATTCTAAGACCGCCATTGTTCTTAAAATCGAAGACATAATTTTTTCAACTCGTTCATAACCTCTTTGAAATAAAATCCTGCATCTATCTGGCGAAATAAACTTCGAAAAAATTGACAGAACCATGTTTATCGATCAAGATTGATCGAGTTGTATGCACGATTAATTTCTTATTGGCTAGAAAGCAGTCTGATTGTCCATCATTCGTATGGTTCAATATTTCGATGTTGTGAGTGTTGTAGCATAAATTGTGTGATAGAATGGTTCCAGAAAACGGCCAAGATCTAGAGTTCTACTTTCTACCGAATCATGGATTAAAGACATTTTTTTCCTACGTTCTATATTTTGACCGTTTCGCAGCCCTGGTCGAGATATCTCGCCCACTGTTACCATGGATTTGACATTCCTAACGATACATCTCCCCACGCAATACGTATCAATTCATACTCTGAATAAGATATTTTGCATTGCAATACTTTCAACTGCTCTACGCATGAAACCCTGTTCCGAAATATTTCATGTAGAAGGAAAATATAATTATCTTTGGAAAGAAGATAGAAGTTTACATTTTAACTTTTGCCATTAAGCCACATTGATAGAATTAATGGCGGAATACTCTGTCCGTTGTCTGAAGTCATTGTAACCGTTTTCTCATATACACATGAAATAGGGGTTAACTTTAAAAAATTCGTTTTCCATAGACATCTTAGAAATGCAAATAAATACAACCACCAAATTTCAAAATGATCCAAGCAATGGTTTCAGTTAACAAACATCACAAAGATGACCCTATTTTTACTAATCAAAGTAGAAAGAGCTCCTTAAACGTCAAGTACCAGTTCGCCCAATATCCCCTCAACGATGTTCAACAGTACGTATACATCCGCGAGAAAAGCCTTAACTCTCGCCCCGTCAAAAGCCTCAAAAAGACATCATGATTCCATGAAACACGTCGTCCGGAGTTACGAAGGAATTGAAAGACGTTACGTAACAGCAACGCCGACGAAACACCTTAAGACGTAAGAAAAAGAAAAAAAAGTCCACAGTACTGCACTCACCGTGAGTCGATCGTGGCACGTAAAGGTTCAAATAAAGGCAGTCCTCGCTCTGATTGGCGAGTAAAGGTGCGACCCTCTCGAGATATGCCCGTCTGCGTCTCGGCAGCGTGACCTCGGGTTCGGGTATCCTTTGAGGGCATGTGGGTGGCATGCTATCGGCGTGTTTGATACCCCGCCACTGGGTCGGTGTGACCGGTGGCATGTAACGAAGCGCGCCCAACGGTGGTGTCGCGTACGGCACACCCAGGTACGCCTCGAGCTCGTTGTCCCTTGTCACGATTCCGCGCAACGAACCGTACCTCGTTGTGACGATTCGCGTGCTGTATTTGACCGGTCCACCGGCGAATGCTTCGACCCCGTTGGGTCCCCAATCACGGCACGCGAGAACCAACGCAACGAGGAACAAAATCTTCGCGACAGCCGCCAACGAAGTTGCCGCGTTACCGGTGTAACTCCGACAACAACGGCGCACAACCAATTTCGAAGAACTTTTTCCATCGCTAAAGACGACGTATTCGTCTTTGCACAGGATCTTGCGATTTTCAACCCCCCGCCCAACCCTCGCGTTTTCGCGATTCTCCTTCTCCTCGTCGACGTCATTCCCGCGATCACGGTTTTCCGTTTGATCCCGATCATCGGCGAGCTTCTGGCCAGAGACGAAGAACCGACCCGGCCACGACGACGGCCCCCAGCCACCGATTTCCTCGCCACCGACCTCACCTTTCTCCAGATTAACGTTCGTGCGACGTCTCTTTTTCTTCTTCCTGACGAGGAATCGCTCGGAGGGGCGCATCCGCATCGCGTCACGCCGCCGCGGGCAGGCCCCTCCGGGTACCGCATCTGTGGGGTCCTCTCGCCTCCGGAGGACCTTCCTCCGCGGCGATACACTCGGAGACCTCGTCCCTCGAGCTTTTCTCGTCTGCCTCACGAGATCTCAACCTACGTCGAATTATCGCCGTACGAAACAATCTCGACGGTCGAATCCTCGTCTCCGAACACCTCGTCCAATCGTTTCGACGCTTCCACCGTCTTCGACACGAAGACGGCCGCGTCCACCCCGGATTTTTGCTTCTCGTTCTCCGATCTGTCGTCGAATTGAATTTCTTTGACGATGAATTTCCGGAAGCAAATGTTTCGGTTTGAAGCGTCAAGCTCTCTTCCATCCTCGAACACGCGGGCAATTGTTATAGCGTTACGCACCCTGTCGGACACCAACCACCGGACTTTCGTTTCGGTCCACGAGTCTTTACTCATCGGCAATGAAAATGATTCCTCAAAATTATTTTCTACACCCGAGAATTCGTCCAACAATTTTTCTTCATTACATTCAATTCCTGGCCATTAGCATTGTCGTAATCACGCACTACCGCTGAAAATGAAAAAAAAAAAAAAAAAAAAACAATTCCGAGCTGATCCACGGAAGACCCTGCACTCGCGTCAAAACCCGGAACGTTAACCCGGTTACGATAATTTCCAAGTTTCCCGACGGCCGTTCAAGCCAAGTTACGCGAAAAGACACGAAACGCGTTCGTAACACGTAATCGCGAGTCCAACGAGTCAGTTTTCCATGAAGAAACCACGTTGCACTCTAATCCCATTTGCAGCCGGTGCGCCGAATATCGGGATCGCGTCGCGATATCCCAATCTTCGCGCGTACGTGTGCACCATTGGTCGCGACACATCGGTGACGTTGCGAATCGAAACGAAGAAAAAAAAATTATAGGCAGAAACGTTACGATTATGGAACACAGATGGTGGCGCGATGGCAAAACGACTCTTCGCATCCGATGTCGAACGGGTGATCATTCGGGAAGGCCCGAGACATCCGCACTGGTCGGTGTCCCCGTGGCGTCTGCCCCGGATGATGTTGGGCTCGCGGGGTGATCTCCTCGAAGTTAACCCGAGAAGATAACGTCCAAGCCGGAAGACAGGACAACAGAAACGAAGACGAAGAGAGAGAAAGAGAGAGGGAGAGAGAGAGAGAGAGGTAGAGATAGAGGGAGAGAGAGAGGGTGGTGGTTACCCACCCACGAGACAAGTGACGTCGAGTTATATACACCGGGTTTGTGTGAGAAGTCCGAGGTTGGGGACGTGCGCGCGATAGCCACGAAGAAGCGCACCCGCGGGCCAGCTGGGGTAAGAACAGCGGCGTTGAGTGGTAACTCGGATTTTCCGCGGGGGTGTCGTACGTGGATGCTGTAACCGCGCGGGCGGCCGACCAACCGCTATCGCCGTGGGGACGCGACGAAACTGTCCCGGGCAGTACTGGCGCGCGTAGACCGGGCACAACCCCGTGGAACCCAAAAACGGCGTCGAACGTACACTCCGGAGAACGTTACGGCGGCGTCGACGGCGGCGACGACGCGCGGCGACGCTGGGTATGACGGCAACGCGCCGAATCCGCACACTCCGGTTTTACCCCCGGCTGGCTGTACCTTCGTAATACCCCGCGATCGATAACGCCACAGCAACCCCCGGGTCGTTCCGGCTCTCCTTTTCACCCTCCACACTCGCCAGCTTCCACTCCTTCGCTTTTGCCTCCCACTCGTGGTTCTCTCTCTCTCTTTCTCTCTCTCTGTTTTTTTTTTTTTTTACTTTTTGTGGGTTTACTCTTGGTTAATTTGTTTAGTCATCTCGAATCTTCATCTTTGGTTCATTTAGACTGGTAGAATTATTTTGGTTACTATTATTTTTACTTTTATAGATATATGGATACACACTGATTTATATTTTATTTTTTGGTATATATACTGTTTTTCTTATTTTTTTTTTTTTTTAATTCTTTGAAGTGTAATTATTGTTATTATTAGCGTTGTCTGAAGTATTACTATGGCATAATAAAACAAATCAATCAAGCAATCTCTCTCTTTCCCTTTCGCTCTCTCTCTCTCTCCCTTTCTCACTCTTTTTGTTTACTTTTTGTGCTTTTACTCTTAGTTAATTTGTTTAGTCATCTCGAATCTTCAACTTTGGTTCATTTCGACTGGTAGAATTATTTCGGTTACTATTATTTTTATTTTTATAGATAGACACTGATTCATATTTTATTTTTTATAAATGTCCACGTATACTGTTTTTTCTTATATTTTTATTTTTTGTTATTCTTTGAAGTGTAATTAATTGTTATTATTAGCGTTTTTTAAAGTATTACTATGGCGTAATAAAACAAATCAATCAATCAATCACTCTCTTTCCCTTTCTCCCTCTCTCTCTCTCGCTCTCTCTATCTTTTTTCTCTCCATCTCCGTTCCTCCCGGGGCTGCCGGTGCTGCTGCTGTAATCTCTCTTTTCCCGAACGCACCAGCCCCGATCTCGTTTCATCTCAGTTCCCGGCCTCATCCACCAGCCGACCCTTCCTCCTCGTCTTAACCATCCTCCTTTTCCCCGTATCCAACTTCGGATTTATCCAACCTTTCGCTCTGTCTCATCTTCCTCCTCCCTCCAACGAACGATCTTTACCATCTCTCGCTCACGCACTTCCGCGTGGCTCACGGCCTTGTCACTTCCGTTTCAACTATTTTGCATGACTCTCCTGGCGTTACGAGTTGCGTGGCTTGCGCTCAAGATGCGACCTGAAACGTTACGAGAGCCGTGTGAGCACCGTCACGCAGCCAGCGATTCCTCCTCTCGTCTCGTTTCCTGCACGCTTTCCACGTCAGACCCGCCATAACCCCCCCGGTCTCCTCCCCCACCGCCCCGCACGGGGATATATGCGTGTACCCAGGGATAAGGGGAAAAGAGGGCGAGCCAACGTAGATTTCTTCCTTTATATCCCTGCACGCGCTTCTTCAACACCGAGTCAGGATATCAAGGACTACTCGTAACACGAAACTCCCCGACGATCGTTCGTGATAGTCCGATATTTCCTCGTTTTTTTTTTTTGGATTCGCTGCGTAACTCGTTTCAACGTCGAAAAAAAAAAACAACTTGATGGGGCTGCAAGACGGTGGTGGATAATGGATTTTTCGGAACGCGGGAAAGACTTGGCCACAAGCACGGCAAACCCTCGACCATTTTTTTCGAAATGAGAAAGCGTTTTCTTAATTGGAAGATAAATCTATTTTCGAACCTTAAGATTTTTCGAGGCCTCGAATGAAATTGTTCTTCGCTCTACATTCGGTATGATCAGTTTTATTCAGGGATCAGAAGGGTTTTTCGATTTTGTTTTTTTACAAACTCATTCGGCTGCGGATGGAGAGCTTTTTATAAAAGAAGCAATTTACAATAGAATTCTTTTTTCTTTCGGTGAGAAATTCATAACTTCATTCGAAAACTTATATCGTGAACTGTAGACGTTTTATATGGCATAATCTTTTGTCTACGTGTAGTGTAGTTTTTTTTTTATCGTCGCATCGAGCTTTTCGAAGCTGATAGCACTTGATGATGAGCGATGGGGAATCAAATTTCAGAGTGGAAAATTGCGAATGGACGTGAGACGAAAAATAAAAACGTATTGAGAAAAATGTCTTTGCCATTGACCGCAATCAAGCTCGACCTATTTGATTCATGAATAGTTTAGCCCGGAAACCGGGTTTCAAATGTCTCACAGATTTTATATGCAGTTAAGACGACGTGAAACATCTTCAGTGATTTTCTCTCGCTGTGCCATGTGAACGCCTTCGGTTCCATCTCTGTCTTTCTCGATTTCTTTCTCTCTTCTTTCGTCTTCCCTCCCCCCCCCCTTTGGTCCGTCTCTCTCTCTCTCTTTTTATCTATCTATCTCTCCGTCGCTCCGAACATTTTTCACGTCGTCTCAAAGACGATGTCCTACGATTTTCTCGCCTCCCTCGCGCAATCACCATCGTCGATATAGTTCTACCATCGAGAACTTGGACAAGGTCGAAAACGTTTTAACTACAATATCGAAAGTACTCGTATGTGTCCGTCACACAATAAATCCACAACGGTGAGCTCTGGGGTCGCGACATTTTTACGGCTTATTGTGCTTGGCAAATCCTGATAAATGTGGCTATTTTTAGCTGGCTACCGCGTTTCGATACCGATTAATTTTAGAGAAGTGCCGGCCGAGGCGAGGCAGTAAAGCTCGTATTATTATTAATTGTTGCCATTTACTTGTATCTTACACAATAAAAATATTTATCGAACGATTGCCTTGATCCATTGTTGAGTCTCTACTTATTGTAAGGACCTTGAAAAACTAGATGATATTAATAATAATAATAATAATAATAATAATAATAATAATAATAATAATAATAATAATAATAATAATAATAATAATAATAATAATAATAATAATAATAATAATAATAATAATAATAATAATAATAATAATAATAATAATAATAATAATAATAATAATAATAATAATAATAATAATAATAATAATAATAATAATAATAATAATAATAATAATAATAATAATAATAATAATAATAATAATAATAATAATAATAATAATATTAATAATATTATTATTATTATTCTTATTATTATTATAATTATTGTTATCACCATTATTTATTACTAATATTATTATAATTATTGTAATAATAATAATAATTATTATTATTATTACTATTATTATTGTAATAATAATAATTATTATTATTATTAATAATAATAATAATAAGAATAATAATAATAATATTATTAATATTATAATAATAATAATAATTATTATTATCACCATTATTTATTACTATTATTATCATGATTATCACCATTATTTATTACTATTATTATTATTATTATTATTATTACAACAGTAATAATAATACTAATAATAAATGGTATAATTTATAATTTATGAGTCACCGTCGTGATAAATAATTACCAAAAAAAACCTCACCTCCCAATATTTCCTCTGACCATGGAAAATGGGAGGGAAAAGTCTCCGCAGGTTGTCTGGAAAGATGCCGATCGTAACATTCCATTGTCTCCCTAATCGGACGTAAATTCTCGGTTGAGCCCCATTTCGGCAGGTAGATTCGTCGAGGAGTAAGGGCATGGCGCGCTACGTTTTCGAGTCAGTTTACGTGCGTCTCTCGCAGCCTCTACAACCATACCGGTCCTCAACCAATCGTAAACGATGCATTTACTAAAAAAATTCTCTCTCGTCGTGTTAATTCTTTATCTATCGCCGGGTCAATGTATATTCAACGATACCGTAGTTCTTCAAACGGTAAGAACGATTTACAATTACACGAGCGAATTGTACAAAATTTATAAACCGGAAGCGGATTTGGTGCAGTGCGTGATCAAAGGTTTCGCGGTTGCAATAAAAAAACAAGCATCGGATCCCGAAGAACCGAGCAGAGTAACGTTTTACAAAATTCGAGATTACGCCGAGATCAGTGACAACGAATTTAATCCCGGTGAAATTGATTCGGACGAAATTTATCACGATCTAATTTATCACGGAAATATTCATCACGATCCAATTTATCACGGCAATATTTATCACGAGGATATTTCGCGATCGGACCGCTCTCCATCGTCATTCGCCGATGGCTCGAAATCTGATTCACCGACGCCGACGAAAGAGGTCGCTGCATCTGGCGGATTTTATCCGATGTTTTACAAACATCGTGCGCCGATTTCGCCGAACGGCGATCAATCGTGGTTAGCGAAAAAAAAAATTTCCCGACCTTACGTAAAAACGCGTGATCTCGTTTCAACCTCGAGATCAGTCTCGTTACCCGATCTCACGAACGATCGATTTACGACGAATTACGGAACAACCGGTGCAAACCCGCGATTGTGGCGCGCGCCAACCGATCGCCGGCGCCGGCGCAATCTCGCGAACAGGCCTCGAAGCTTCGATCGAAGATCCAAGGAGATCAAGGCTGATACGCTCAAAACTCCGGAACTCGTGGACGATGTTTTCAACGGTATAGTTAATTTTCCGGTGGTTGAAACAAATACGGGCAAACCCACGACGTTGGAGGAAACCGTGTTTCACGAGATAAAAGACTTTCCGGTGATCAACGTATTTTTCCGAATCGTCGGAACATTCGTGTACGTCCACAAGACTATAAAAAATGTCATCAATTCGTCCATCGTTCTCAACTGCACCACGGAATACGTAAAAATTCGGACCAAGTATGCCCTCAAATGGATCGTAAAAGGATGAAACCACATAGCTGTGATAATTCGCGCACACTCTTGTATCTTGCGGATGAGCCACGGGCCAGAAAAAATTGCGTATGTGCCAATTAAAATAGCGTTTTTCAAAAATCAAAAAAAAAAAATTCTCATTTCCCGCGAAACAAAGTGCGGTAAACCGGCATTTTTCTCACGTCCATAAAAATCAATGAAAATCATTTCCAAAAGTCGGAGTTTCTTTTTTTTTTAATCTATTTTGACCATCGTCTAAATTCTTTCGATAAATTTCTTAAACCTCAAAATTATTTACACCTTTTTTCTTTTTAAAAAACGTAATTCCTTTTAACGTAAAATTAGGCCTTCATTAATTCATAGTTATCTTAATTTTTCGATCGTACGTTTTCAAAATCCGTGGAATTCATGGTAGTAGCCGTGGCGCGGAGTTAATTAGAAAGGTTTTTTTTAATCTGAATTATTGGAATGGAGAATCTCGTTGACATGTAGACTCCTATTCGAGATAACGCGCTCGTCTCTAATGGCTGTACGTAAACGAGGATAGGGCACGGACTGCGAGGACGTCGGCGGGGAAAGGTACGAGAATGGGCTGAGGACAGGGGGAAGGGCCGGTCTTGCCGAGGTTCTACGCGAGGAAAACTCTTGGAAACTCGAGCCCGTTTGTCGATGGGTGGTTCTCGGACTAATGGACGCTCATCGAAACCCGGGCATCGGCACGAGTGTGAGAAGAAAAATCTCGTCCGCTACCAGAGAAACGGAGGAGGAGTCACCCAAAGGCCCGCTCGGGTCTCACAATTAAGTGCATCGATCGGAGAAAACGGCCATAAACGCGACGGTCCAACAACATACGGAATGTGCCACTAGATAAAGCGACCCCCTCCCGCCCTTCCTCAGCGTCAAACTGAGCGCGAATGAATTTTTGAAGCCACCTGTTGCACCCTTGGATCACCGAGAGAGTGAGACGTAGGAGGATGGAGACGGAGCCGCGGGGAGGGGAAGAGGTCGAGGGAATTTCTGGTCCGATAACCGATGCCGATCATCGTAGTCCCATTTCACTAATTAAAATTGAAAATCCGCTGGAAAATCTCGTGAATCCCCGACAGCCGGTTGAAGATCTTTGAACTTGACGTCGGTTGTCGTAACTCGTTACCGGAGATTCGTGGGAAATATATCGAGAAAAATTCATTCGATGAAGGAAAAGAAGACGGAGAAGAAGAAGTACAAGAAAAAGAAGACTGAAGAAGCAGGAAGGCAAAGGAGAAGAGGAAAAAGTAAAAGAAGAAGAAGAAGAAGAAGTTGAAGAAGAAGAAGAAGAAGAAGAAATGAGAAAAACCGACCAAACACCTTTCTCCGAGTAAACCTAAATTATCAAAAATATTTATTCCTGTCAAACGTGTCGAACGGGAATCAACGATGCACCAGCGCCAAGGTATTATGGGGTAGGGAAAGAAGCCACCGCGGTAAAAAAGCTCGTAAATTACGGATGAGAAGACGTTGCGGCCGAGATTTTTTCTCATTTCCGAAGATATGGAAACTGAAAAGACGTTTCTGAATGATGCATAACAAGTGATACGCGGGGTATTCGTTCGTGGAAATGAAGCTGCATGGTTCCACTCCGCAAAACCGGTCCACGCGGTTGCGATGGGAGCAAACGAGCGGAGGGATGCATAGAACGGGGTTGATCAAACGCTACGAGCATCAACACGGGAACGCTGTAGTGGCCAATTAATTTTGAAGCAGCCCTGGGGAGATGACGTCCTCTAAGCTTATCCCCCGCCTCCCACCGCCACCCCCTCGACCACTTCCTCTCCAGCCACCCTCTTGGGAGCACGAAGCTATACAAGTTTTCGTTTTACACACAACCGGCGAAAAGTACTTTCCATCCGGGACCAACGCGCGACATTGGGATGCTTTCTTTTGGCTTCTTTTGGCCATAACCGCGGTGCACGAGTGGTTTTCTTTCATACGATGAATTTGCCATTAAAACGACGAAACGAACCGTGGCTATCTTCTCGCTCGGAGAATACGGAAAAGCCGGAGAAAGAAGGAGCGGCAGCGCTCGTACGAGGGGAAAAAAAAAAGGGACGACCGTGAGATGAGACGAAACATTCTTCGGTGTAAACCGACGATACGTTTCTCGTTAATAATGCATTGTCAATCACGGTGAGGAGTAGAATCGCGCGAAAGAAGATCTGAAGAGACGGGGAAGACGATGATGCGGGAAGAAAGGGAAGGAGGCTGCGCGGAGCGAGTGAAAGAATTGAAAGACTGAAGAGATGATGTACGAAGGCTCTCTCCGGTACGCGGAGCGGGGTCGTACGGGGGTGGGAAGGGCCGTCGGCAGGGTCGAAGATGGGGGAGTAGCATTAGCAGTATCCCTTTCAACTCGAAGCCTCGCCCTTTTCACTCTTCGAGACCGTTGTTGGATCGTGTGTGCGTCTATGCACGACTATTTTTCACCGTGAACCAGGAAGAAAGCTCCGAGAGCGAAGCTCACTCGCAACGCTTTCTCCCCCATCGGGCCGGCGAAGGGAAAAAGGGGTGTTTCTCGCGCCCCAACCGTCGTCCCATCGCTGGTCCACGGTCACTCTTCAGCCCCCGGGCACGGAGACGGACGGAGTTCGTTCAAACTTTGGACCTTTGGAAACTTTCCCAGTCTTCCCTTTGCTTCGACCAAGGTTTTATTTCCCTTGCACCTTCGCCATATCACCCTCGTTTAACGGCAACGACATTTTCTTTTTTCCCCGTTGCTGCTGCTGTTGATGCTGCCGCTGCTTTGCGGACCCTACGCGCCCTTTTTTATCGCGAGAATCTTCCATGGCTTTTACTTATTTCCTTTTTTCCGTCCATGTTCACCCTTCGTACGTCGTTCTCGCTCTATCCGTCGGGCTCGCAATCTTCTGTTCTCGTTTTCACCAGCGACCTTTCGTGTACCTACTCGGGCTAACGACGGTTGTAATTACCCTCGGACCGTGTGTACCCAACTTTCCAACGGTGGAATATATTTTTGCGCACGAAAACACTTGCGGGCGAACCAGTGAAAAGGAACCTACGACGCGCCCAGGGAAATGACCTGGAAGATTGCGAATCGAGTGGCCATTGACGACGATGGCTTTCACCGAGATTACCTTCACGTAGCTTTGTACACGTTGGCATCTACCCTGGTTGGCATTTTTTTTTTTTTTTTTTTTTTTTTTTTGAAGGGTCACAGGCCAGTAATGACATATTTACTCACGGATGAATGTCGTGACCATCTATTTTTTGTCAAAGAAGTCTTTTTCTTTCTTCGAGATAAGCACCGTCGATGCTTCAGTCGTCTTCTTAGAATCTATCGTTTAATTATTCTTGATTTTTGAAAAATATATATTTTGGGCATTGGAAAAAAAGTGAGGACGGGAAAAAATTAATAATATTATTTATTTAATCGAAAATTTGATTTTTATTATTATTGTAGATTTTTTGTTTTTATCTTTTGGAAGAAAAGGATTATTTTTGGTCGAATTTTAGGCGAATGTAATAATCGAGTTATTGATTTTGAGAGAAATAACCCGAACGAATTCTTACAACGATTTGTTTAAAAATTGCTGTGTAAAAGTTGCGCAGATAAAGAATCATGCGAATTGATTATATCGATATAGGTTCTATTGTCAGATGCGTTTATCTTATAATTTTCCACCATCGACTGCGCAATAATTTCGTCGAAAAAATATCTAAAATTCACGAATCGTTGAGAACATTCAACATAATTTTTAAGTTTAATTTACGATTAAGTCACATTGCCTCAAAATACTTTAAACCCTGAAATAACAAGTTTAAAAAATGTCACTGTTTCGTTTATCTAGTTTTTTAAAGATCTACGATAACATAGTTGTAATATTTATATTGTAAATTCCGACAATTATTTCTCTTAACCCGATTGATTATCCCCATAACTATTAACTCATAATTCGTAATAATTAATATTAAAAAAAATAATCAAAAGAAAAAGAACGAAAGACTCGATATAAATTTAGTACAAATGTAATTGTTTCGATTGTGAGGAAAACGAAAAAAAAAAAATGTATGTCGGCGAATTGTTTGGAGTAATTGCCGAAGAATGAGAATTGACGAATTCACGATGATACAGCGAGGGCAAAGAGGGACAGACGTTGCCGGCATGGACGACCTGATTTTTCACGTGGAAACCTTAGTTTCCGGGTTCTAAGATCAAGACGCCCCGGGAAGCTCTCGGCTACCCTCGCTATATCTCGTTAGCTTCGTAATTCGTATTTACGTTTTACCAACCGCCTTTCCCGAAGCCTTCGAGTTGACTTCGAGCTTCGGTCGAGCTGCGTGTTGCAACGTCGAGAAATCACCCCTCACCCCCAATTCCTCCCCTTCCTTCGCCCGAGTCACTACGACTTTAGTAATTTCATTGCGAATGTGCTATACATATTTAAACGAGGTCGGCGAGCTTATCGAAGTCGTGCTTTACCGCGAGCCCGGTTCACAGCAACCGGAAACGAAAGATTAAGAAAGACCATAGCCTGTGCTTAAGACGTGGCCTCGGAAGAATTATCGTTAAATAATCTTCGATTTTAAATACTCACGATCTTATTGTTTTAATTGATTTCCGGGCTATAAATGATTATTAGGTATAGAACGGAAGTCTTATTATTTTTTTATAGTTGATGCTTTTTTTGAGGGAGGAATGTTTTTTTTTTTATTTGAGTTTAGAATTAAAGAGCTTTAGGAATTTTATATGCAACGAGGAGATGGTGCAATTATTTATGTGCTTGGTGGTTTGCGATTCTTTTTTTTGGGGGGGGGGGGGGGGGGGGGGGGATTATTTTGTCCTATGATGTAGATTTTTATGCTGCAAGGGTTGTACATGCGCGACGAAATTATTGACTGCATTGTGAATAATTGTTGAAGAATTTGTTGTATCTTATTTTGAAAAAATAGTCAGATATCGTTGATTGGAATGAACGGAAAATAATTTAATTAATAAAACTGCGCCGAGAGAAATGGTCTGCGATACATTATTGGTATTTATCGCATTCTGTCTATAATATTAATATTTAATACTCATTATGCTCATATTTATGTAACAAATCTACGAAGAAATTGTAATAAAAACATTTTCGTGAACAATTCAACGATCTTCGAACTTTTATTCCCAATAATTGAAAAAAAATATTTTTTTTAAAAAGGCTTGATTGCATTCTACAGGACGAAGAATTCTGTGGAAAATGAGTTTTGGGTGATGAATATGCAAAGGCTGATAAACGACTTATCGATGAAAAAAAGTTGATTGAAGATTTCTCGACGATTGGAAAGTTCCGACATTTTTTTTTTCGCTCTACAGAGCAGCTTTGCGCGGACTTCCGGAGAATCGATTATTCACTCTTTACTAAATTTAATGATCTTTGGAGTTATCATTTTTTACATTTAAAACTCATTTGATATGAACGGGTAAAAACGGTTTTTTTTCTTCGATTAATAAATTAGAAACGCTTGAACCTCATGCAAGTACCCGAATTTATCGAATACGTTGAATTAGACGGGATTCATTCGGGAATTCATCGGTTAGATACGATTTTAAGGGCTCATATAACCCTGAGCGCGCTCAAACCGAGTAAATTTGAAAAATTATTATAATTAATATAGGGAAAATAATTAAACTGACGATTTTACAATTTTTCATTCACTTTTAAACTGTACGAAAAAGAATTAAAATTTTATTTGAATATTCATTCATTCATTATTTTTTGGAAGTACTCCTAAGCATTGAAAAAAAATATTATTCATATAAATCTATTCTCAATTGGTATATCTACGTGTAAAATTTTTTACAAGCCCCTTTTTACACCCCCCTTCTATTATACACGACGGCAAATTGATACAGGCGAGGTGTTGTAAAAAAAATGTACGAGTAGTTATACTCATTAACAATAGATTTATGTGAATAAAGAATTTTTTCCGTGCTTAGGGACAACTCGAAAAAATAATTACTGAATTAGTCTGAAAATCCCATTTTATTCAAATGGGAAACAAAACGAGCTTACAGGCACTTCTTCTCATTGGACTACAGTGCTGGGGTTTTGCACATATATTTTTTTATTTATTTCGAACCTATCTGGGGGGTGCACTCGTCGAGATTCGCCAACACCCCTATTAAGCTCCGCCCTATTGTACATCCAGAGAGAAGAAACGAACAGCCGCTACTCACAAGGTGATCTTATGACGTGGTTTTTTTTTCGTTCGGATCGGAACGCTTGTCAATGAAAGATCATTACTAGAAGTGTAATCTTGGATAATAATAGGACGCAATATTTGACCAATTTTCCGGGAGAAATGGCTTAGAAAAATATCACGCAGCTTCCATGGACCAAAAATAAGGCCTATGAGCCGTAACATTGCGAGTTCGAGTCCTGCTGACGTCATTTTGAGGGTTCCGTAGAAATCTCTGGTATCTCTTCAAAACATCACTGATGGTTTCGGTGAGTCCGTCCGTCCGTCTGTCCGTCACTATCCTCCCATTTGTCTTATTTACGTAAAGATTTAGATGAAATTTGGTACACAGACGTAGATCGATCACCCAAAAACCGGAACAATAATATTAGAAAAAATATCATTTTGACCTCCCCGCCCTCCCCACTGGGTGGATTCCACCCAGTCAGTTTTCAAAAAAACGATTGTGACCAAATTATCCGTCCGGAGTGGTTGAAAAAATTACAGAACATGCTTTGAACATTCGAGACGATGTACGAAAAGTTTATTCATAAAAAACAAAATGGCGACGTGTTAACAAAAATTCATACAGAAAAGAACAGGGAAACAAAGATGGCCGTTCGTCGGTTGATCGATGAGTGAATTCTAACCACCGTGACGGCGAAAAGGTGGAAAAAAAATATCTATTCGGTGCCAGGAGCGAGGAAGAAAGGATGAATAAAATTCCGGTGAACCCTTGATGCAACCATCCGGAAATATAAATGAATTATCACCGTGGAAATATTCGTTCGCGTCAGTCGGTGTTTCGTTGCGTGAGACAAAGTGCGAACGCGGAAAGGTAAAAAAATGTAATCAATGAAATTTTTTAAAAATAAAATAACACGAAATAGAATCGAATGATAAAAAAAATTGCTGAAGAAGAAGAAGATGCAACACGATGGAGTCCGTTTGATTGGATTGTCGGAGGTCTCTCGGTCTCGTCGGCAGACGACGGCGCGAAGGGCTGAGAGGTCGGGAACACGATTTCCCGTTTCGTTGGGGAGAAAGATAGCGGCGCGAGTAAAGCGTTATCGAAAGAGATCGGAGCGCATGGGAGCGCGACTCCGCCGATAATCGAATTCAAAAACGTACAGAGCTTTCTCGCCCTCTCTCTCTCTTCGACACTCTCGAGCTACTGTAATGCTACTAAAATTTAATAGAAGCTTCTTAGGAATAATAATAATAATAATAATAATAATAATGATAATAATAATAATAATAATATTAATAATAATAATAATAATAATAATAATAATAATAATAATAATAATAATAATAATAATAATAATAATAATAATAATAATAATAATAATAATAATAATAATAATAATAATAATAATAATAATAATAATAATAATAATAATAATAATAATAATAATAATAATAATAATAATAATAATAATAATAATAATAATGACAATAATATTAATAATATTAATAAAAATAATAATAATAATAATAATAATAATAATAATAATAATAATAATAATAATAATAATAATAATAATAATAATAATAATAATAATAATAATAATAATAATAATAATAATAATAATAATAATAATAATAATAATAATAATAATAATAATAATAAAAATAATAATAATAATAAGATAACTATTATTATATTATTATTAAACTGTTCTATTATAATTTATTATTTCTACTAATATTATTATTTCTCGATTCTACAATGAAAACAAATATATATACAACGAACGTGTGTGTGAATTATAATAATGATAATAATAACGATAACATATTATTATTATTATTATCGTATTATTTATTCAATCTGTTATTTACATTTGATTTAATTGTAGAATAAAGACTCACTCAAGACTCACTCAAGACCCCAAATTACGATTCACCATTCCCATTTTCAATTACTAATCGAATTCAAATAATAATAAGAATAACAATCTCAGCCCCCCAATTATCCGGAAAGATTATTGTCGAGGTTTTTTTTAAAACAAACTTAGTTATCTTCAATATTTTTCATTTCTTCAATCATAATAATTTTGAAAATAAAAATACCAATAATAATCAAATTAATATTATATCTATACATTATCTTTAAAATTACAATTTTATTATCTACAACTTTGTTACAAGGCAATTTTCTCCGTAAATGAAATTTTCACGCGACCGAAGGATTGTTCGATTATCACGAACGGAAACGAAACTCGTCACCGGAAACGGCAATAGCTACAGCAAACACTCTAATACGACGTTTTACATGACCACCTGTTGTCGTGACACTCGAACGCCCCTCGCGACTCGCCAACTATAATGTTTTCGCCTTTCACTCGCTCTCTCTCTCTCTCTCTCTCTCTCTCTCTCTCTCTCTTTCTCCCTCGTTCTTCGGCAAACCGTGAGTTTACACGAGCCGCAAATTAAACGTTTTATCATCGACGCGTGCCACAATTGCCTCAATCGCATTATGACAAATTCGATTGCTCGTCTCGCTGGCGCGGTCTCGAAATCGTCCCCGTCGCTCTCGTTTCCGGTGTTTCGATAATTCGAACAACGCCCGTTGCTTCGAAGTAATTGTTTTTTTTTGTTTCGTGTCTTTTTTTTTTTTTTCTTTGACAAATCTTCAGTGACGATTGGGATTGTTCGCACCCGACCTCTTCGTGGTCAACCACGAAGGCTCGATGACCGATAGACCCCGAAGATAACATCTTCCCGTCGCCACTACCTCTGTGAACAGCACCAAAGAAGGTCTGGACGAGTGCAGCGTCGACGATGGATGAATCGCCACTGGCTGACGAGAACTCAACTGGAAATACGAAATTTTGGGGCGGAGAAATTAGAGAAAAGATTTATTTTTCTTCGGCCTTTTTTCGGGGCTGGTTTTTGTGTTTTGAGAAATTTTTTTTTGGTATTTTTTGGATCCTACGACCTAGGTGATTGGAAAATTATATTTTTTAAATCTTTTACATTGAATTTTTCGTTTTTTTCGTTAGTTAGAAGAAAATTTACGGATAATCCAACTCAACAACGGTCGAAAAAGAGCTTTGTATGTTGCAACTTCGATTTTAATGCATTTTCTCGAGTCCAAATGAGAAACTCATATTTTTTTTCGAATAGCTGAGACAATTTTACGTCAAATACATATTTTTAATATATTTTTTTAACAGCGCAAACATGTGAAAAAAAATACTCGAAAAAAAAAGAAACTAAAAAAAAATGAAAAATAATTTAATTGACAGTTGCCAAAATAATGGAAAAAAAAATCTGAAAAAATTTGAGAATACGTTTTTCAGGATGTTTTTCAAGCTGTGTAAATATCGAAAAGATTCGAGATCGCGAAGCTCAAAGCTGTCCGGTATTCGATGGATTGCCTCATATATATATTTATACGTCAATTCATAACGATTCTATTCAACGAGGGAACATAAAACGGATAGCAACGTTCTGTTATTAAAATTTTTTAAATGATAAAATCGTTGAGAATAAAAGTTTTTAATTTTATTCTTTTAAATTCATGAAAATTATTTTACCGTAACGTAATTGTGATCTCTCTGCAATTCAGCCAAATTATCGCTGAGTCCTTCGAGAAGCGATTTTCTAAGCCCCTCGGTGTTGGATTCGCAGCTCGTTCTCTCCAAATTCGCCCGATCCGCCAATCTTGTAAGCTGTTTTTTCACCTCAACGCCGTATTCGAGATTTCTATGGTGAAAATAATTCTCGTGGCACCAAAGCTTCTTCTGGGTAGCGTTCGCGTAGCCCCGATAGACGTTGAGCAACGTGACGTGATCACCTTCCGGTGAAGCGAATCTGAAGCAAATTATATTCGTCGTTCGTCGATGAAAAATAATTCACGGATCGTCATAATTATTTCACAGTCGAGTTATTTCGTGGTCTATAGAATTGAATGGCATTTAGCGATAAATGTTTCACTGGAAATAAATGAAATATTCTCGTTAATATACATGGAGAAAAGACGTATGTGATACCTGGCCCGAGCAGCGTGAGCTTGTTCGCGTTTCGCAGGCGGTTCGGTGAAGACCGATTCGCCTGAAAGCAGTGCCACGACGATAAGAGCTTCCTCGAGACATTTATGCTCGGCAGAAGCGAGTATGACCTTTGTAAAACGCGGATCGAGCGGAAATAACGACATTGTGCGTCCTAGAGTCGTCAAGTGTGGCGGGGAACCTGCAAATAATAATAATAATGTACATATTATAATAAGAATAATAATAATAATAATAATAATAATAATAATAATAATAATAATAATAATAATAATAATAATAATTATTATTATTATATTATTATATTATAATATTATTATAATATAAAATTAACTATAATTATAAATAATAATAATAATAATAATAATAATAATAATAATAATAATAATAATAATAATAATAATAATAATAATAATAATAATAATAATATAATTACTATTATTATTATTATTTTTATTATTATTATTATTATTAAAATAATATTATAATAATATAATTATAATAATAATTATTATAATATTATTTTAATAATAATAATAAAAATAATAATAATAATTATTATTATTATTATATTATTATATTATAATATTATTATAATATTAAATTAACTATAATTATAAATAATAATAATAATAATAATAATGCTAATAATAATAATAATAAATAATAATAATAATAAAATGAGTGATAAATGAAAATTCTAGCCACAGCAATGGCATTTTCCGCTAACCCTTGACAGCCCCAAGTTTTTCCAAACACGCAATCGCGACGTCGACCGTTTCCTTCGGCGGTTTGTCCATAAAATCGAACGTCGTCACGTCGACTCCGATCGCGAGAAGCTGCAACGCGACTCCGGCCAACGAACATCTCTGTATCTCCGGAATCGGCATTTCTTTCATTCGATCGAATTCGTCCTTTGTATAAGTTCGGTAACATTTTCCGGCTGACTCGCGACCCGCTCGGCCGGTTCTTTGCCAAGCCTGAGCTTGGGCCGTTTTTTCGACTCGCAGAACGTCCAGACCCGTCGTCGGATGATGCGTTCGGACTTTTACGACTCCGGTGTCGATTACGTGACGTATTCCTGAAAAATGAAGTTTTTTAACGTTTATATTTTTGCTTTTTGTTATTGAATTTATTTGATTCGGAGCGGTTTATTGAAATTTAGATTTTTATTATTATTATCATTATTATTATTATTATTATTATTATTATTATTATTATTATTATTATTATTATTTTTTTTTTTTTTTTTTTCTTAATAAAAAAAAATATTAGCACGGTATTTTAAAAGTCGCAACGAACCTCCTATAGTCACGGAAGTTTCGGCAACGTTCGTCGCCAAAACCAACTTTCGCATGCCCGGAGGTGAAGCCTTGAAGGCTTCCAACTGTTGGTGCGTGGGCAGCGCCGAGTACAGGGGAAATATCCTGAGCCTGGGGTGGCCCTCGCCCTCCAACTGATTCGACACTTGTCTCGCGGCTACGACGGCCGCATCGATCTCTTCCTGGCCGGTGAGAAACACCAGTATATCCTCACTGAAACACGATAACGACCTTAGAGGCCACGACGACGAAATTCTCGACGACGAATTAACGGCGAGCGAAAAAAAAAATATTATCAAATAATTATTATTAATTAATGTCAATGATTATTATTAATGTTATCAAATGATTATTATTATTCCGTCATTATTATTATTAATGTGATATTTCTCGCACTAATTATTAGTGTGATATTGTGATTATTAAATTATTAGTGTGATATTTCTCACACTAATTATTAGTGTCATATTATTATTATTGAATTTCTATTGTGATATTATTATTATTATTATTATTGGATTATTGGTGCGATATTTCTCATACTAAAAATGTATGAATTTTTTAAATTCAAAATCTTGATCCGTATTACGATTTTTCATAATTTTTTGAAAAAAATTTTCAAAAATAGCCGAAAATTTCGCTCACTTCGCCGGACAAGTTCGATGAATTTGAAAAGCGGTTACGAGAGCGGCGAACGCGTAATCGTCCTGAGATTTAACAGCGTGAAATATTTTAACCGGATGTTGTCTGCCCTCGAGATAAACGACCGGAGCTTCGAAGTACTTGACGAATTTATCGACGTCCATCGTCGCCGACATTACGATCAACTTCAGAGGTTCGAGATTTTTTAATTCTCGCAAATTTTGAGCTCTCCTCGCGACCCCGAAAAGCACGTCGGTTTGAACCGATCTCTCGTGAGCTTCGTCCAATATGACGACCGAATAATCCGACAAAATTTCATCGGTCATGGCTTCTCGAACCATCATTCCATCGGTCAAATATTTTATTCTCGTTTGCGGCGACGTCACGTCCTCGAAACGCACGCAATAACCAACGATTTTGCCCAATTGCGTGGAACGTTCTTGCGCCACTCGTTGGGCCACGCTCACCGCCGCCACTCGTCGCGGTTGGGTCACTCCTATGCAACCCTTGGATCCCGATACACCGCTCGATAACAGAAGTTGCGGTATTTGCGTCGTTTTTCCACTTCCCGTTTCACCTATTATTATCAGACTTTTGTGCTTCCGTACCTCCTCCAATAATCTGCAACAATTTGGGTTTTTATTCAACTTATTTTTAATTTTTTAAATTCTTTAATTTAAAAAATTTTTAATTCAAAATTTTTCAAATTTTTAAATTTTTCAAATTTTTCAAATTTTTAAATTTTTCAAATTTTAAAATTTTAAAATTTTTCAAATTTTTAAATTTTTCAAATTTTAAAATTTTAAAATTTTTCAAATTTTTAAATTTTTCAAATTTTTAAATTTTTCAAATTTTTAAATTTTTCAAATGTTTCAAATTTTAAAATTTTTCAAATTTTGAAATTTTGAAATTTTTCAAATATTTCAAATTTTTTAATTTTTCAAATTTTTAGATTTAAAAATTGTTAAGTGTATAATTAATAATATAAAGTTTATAAATAAAAATTATATAAGTGAATAATTAAGTTTTAAAATTTGAAAATTCTGAAAATTTGAAAATTTGAAAATTTTTAAAATTTGAAAATTTGAAAATTTGAAAATTTGAAAATTTAAAAATTTTTCATCTATTATTCTTTTTGGTTATTTGCAGGACCACGTGCAAATATTAGAGCTTTGTACTTTACTGGTAAATCTACAACATAATGCAGTCTACGGATTATAATCATCATTCGAGACGGGCCGCGTTTTTG
Source organism: Sussaba pulchella (assembly GCA_963971145.1). Lineage (NCBI taxonomy): Eukaryota > Metazoa > Arthropoda > Insecta > Hymenoptera > Ichneumonidae > Sussaba > Sussaba pulchella. The sequence goes on from OZ020176.1 coordinate 9,168,930, forward strand.
GGTGCCCTGCACAATGTCACTACGATTTCGTGTTGCATGTATATAATAGTTGCGATTTATAACAATAGAATAATTATGTATTCGTTAAGATAATTTTACTACATGGTTATCTTAAATTCTGTTACATAGAGGTTATCTAATTATAGTCAGCACGCCTTTCTAATAAATTGGTCTTTTCTCTATATTGAATAAGACCGCGTATCGGAATCCGTTACACCAACAACCGCGTGGCGCCATCCCACGGAAATCCACCGAACTCCGTAGCCAGCCGCCGCACCGTCGATTGCACGGTCGGTAAAGAAGCAACCATGTGTAATCCACTCAAAATCATTGTGTCAATCGTCTCCCAATGTCCAAACAAAAAACAAAAAAAAACCACACACACACACACGCACGCAAAATAACAAAATAAAGCAAATAACAAAAGCACGTATCTTAACAAAAGCTTACCTCTTGCGCAGTCTGTAAACCGGCAACGATTTACGTTGTTGCTGCAGAGAAACGTTCGATTTCTCTGCATAACCCAATTGCGACGCTGCGTTGCAATTCGCCTCGTGTTTTGGAATTTTGTTCTGAGTCTCTGCTCCAAACGTTACAATATTGGCTCTCTTTGGTGCGAGTTTCGAGAAACTCGAGCTACCCATCACGTTGTACTTTGATTCCGTATTATCGTGAACTCCCATGATTGCACGGCGAATTATTATTTTTTTGTTTAAGAAAAATTATTATTTAAAATGATTTTTTTTTTTCACGATATTTACGAGAAACGGATGAACGATTTTTTGAAAACGAGATTTGGAGTCGATGTAAGGAGACTCGGACACGCAGCACGTGGTTGATACGTTTGTGACTTACGTATCGCACTGTGCTATGTAGGCTCAGCTGTTCGAGCTTGGAGCGCTCTGTGACGTTCGTCGGCCGCTTTTGTAAACGAATTTATCCGTCGTTCGGAGGCAAAACTGAACAAGTACTTAACCCGATTAATTTATCGTTGTTTTTCGCAGTCTCAACGTAATTGGTGTATGTATCGTGGGGTCGATTTTACCCTGGCTGACATTTTTAAGTTCCCGAATTTTTGCGCGGTTTATTTGTTTATCGTTATTTTTATCGTGAATAAATTTCGGAAACTTTATATTTATCTTGAGTAGAAACCCTGAGCTTGATTAATTAATTTTTGCGGATTTTTAGGATGATATTTTCTACTTTTTTAAGTCTTGTCTATTAAAAAAATAGAAAATGTCGTCGTAAAAATCTGGAAAAATTTATGAACGAAGCTCAGGGTTTTGTACTTTATGGGGAAATTTTGAAGCACGATGTTTCCGGCAATTTTTTCATTATCAACTAATCAAATGATTTTGGTTTCTTGATCTCGGTATTACGAATCATTCGAAAATGAAAAAATATTGATTAAGGTTTTAGTTGTTTCGTCATACATTTGGTGATTCAACGAGTTATTACAGAGGTCCCAACTTGATTTCTACATAAATTACGTGAAATTTTCTCAGCTTTTCGAGAAAAATACTTTAAAAATTTTTTAAAAATATACATTTGAGAAAAATCGACTTTTATATTTCAAATGCGATTTTAAGTAATTTTTCAAGTTCCAAAAATGTTTTTGTATTTTTTTTCGAAAAGCTGAGCTTTTTTCACAAAGAAGAGGTGGTCGCGTTTAATTTTTTTTCCCTATCAAAACACATTGAGAAATTAATGAAAACAAGAAAAACATGAAAAACTCGCAGAATTACCCATACAATTACAGCGAAAATAACCAAGGGAAAAATCTAAAAAAAAATCAGAGTTCATTTCTCAACGGGAGCTTTCATTTCTGAAAGTTACAAAAAAATCGCTGATATCGTACGCCCAAAACCGGTACTCGAATTGGTGGACTCGCTCATATTCCTCCTGACTGTAATAAATCTTCTAATGGGATACAAATGCAAATTTACATTGAGGTACACGAAATTTCAAAATTCCTCGAGAAAATTTCGGTTTTATTTTCGACCATCGTCGAGCTATCGTCTAAAAAAAATAACGATTAAGAAAGAAAAAATAACTCGTCGTAAATCGAATCCGCTGTTTGGTCCACATCTCGCGACCTTGTTGCCCCACGAAGCTCCACGGAATTTCTACAATAGTGCATCTCAATAGCTCCTATTTTTTTTTTTCTTCTCAAAGCCGCTTAATCGCCACGCGAACTTTGATCTCGATGCGTTCGTACAATCTGGAACGACGACACGATTGGCCTGGGAGACCGAAGACACGCGGGATATTATCGCAATTGACTCTGATTCCCACAAAAACTTCGATTCTGCTTCTTCCGGGACCCCAAAGAAATAATAAATATAAAAGTTCATTATTTTCTTCACAATATATATAATATCTATATATATTATTATTATTATTATTTACCAGTCAGTGATGAATAAAACGATGTCAAATCGAATTTTTACAATAATTTATCCTACTTAAATTTCTACGCTTGTATATTAATATGTATAATATGTGTATGGGGGATCCACGAAACGTGTGCGATGTTATAACTTCCAAAGTATGCGTTGCACGAAAAAATGTTTAGTACAAAAGTTACACGGTTTAAAAGGGTGCACTGCGTAGTGCATCAATTTTTTTTTTTATAGGTCGAGACGTTTCGAAGATTCGTAGGACAACTTTGTTTTTTTTTTTGACAGATTACTATATTTTTTGTAGGAAAATATGGTAGAGAAAAAAATATTGATTGATTAAAAAAAATTGATGAACCGCGTAGTGCGCACTTTTGAACCGTGTAACTTTTGTACATGGGGCAAAATTTCCCAAATTCACCGAACTGAAACCCTTCTATCCCCCGATGTGGACGATGATTTTTTTTTTTAGTATCCTTTGGATCCTATCTCACTTATTTTTTTTTTTTTTTAGATTTTTTAGACCCCTCCTCCCCAACATATTATTTTTATCGAGAGGTAACTGCTATTTATCTACTTTTTATTTGGATAAAATTTATTTCCCGGATACTCTATTGAAATCGACGAACTTTTTTTCATAAAATTGTAGTGGGCAGCGGGTTTCCAATATATTTATTTATTTTTTTGAAATTTTGCAAAAATTCGAGTTTTTTCGAAATTTGATTGTATTATAATGGTTTTACATCTGAAAAAAGAAAAAATAAATAAGTGAGGTAGTAGGATCCCAAGGATACTAAAAAAAAAAAAAACCATCGTCCACATCAGGGGTTAGGAGGCTTTCAGTTCGGTGAATTGGGAAATTTTGCCTCGTACAACATTTTTTCGTGCAACGCATACTTTATTATTTACTAAAAAAAAAAAAAAAATAACGTCGCACACGTTGCGTTGGACCACCCTGTACAATAATTATGCTCATGTATTATGCATTTATCTTAAAAATCGTTGAGAACAATAAACGTATCACAGATACAACGCTGTGCAAACGGGGAAGACACAGTGAGCAATTTCATTTAATTCGTTCGAGTTAGCACGAGAATTTTTTTCCTCCGTAAAAAGTTTTAAAATTCCCTCGAAAAAAAAGAAGAAAAAAAAATTCCCTCTCCTATCCCCAGGAAAAAAAAAATTTCTTTCCGTCAATATTATTTTCAAGCAACGCAATATCAATCGTAAAAATTATTTTTCCCTATTAATCCCACAACGACGTTCAATCGATGATGAAATTTTTACGATAAAATAAAAAAAATAATAATATTAATAATAGTAATAACAATGTTGATAATAATAATAAAAATAATAACGTGAAACGGAGGTTGGTCATCGTAGCGGTCGGTTGATCGAGGCTTTCGTTTGCGTCGGTAGCTGAAAATTTGTTCAAAAAAGTTGTTTTGAACGTGAAATCGTTAGCTTTCGTATTTTTTTTTTTTTTTTGTTTTTTTGTTTTTTTTTTCAACGTTGAACGACGAATTATTGAAGATTGCAGAGATGCCTTACCGCAGCACCGATCCTCGCTAAATAACGATTTCTGATGCGAATGTCCGATTGAGAGGACAATACGTCGTCCGACAATAGATCCGACGTTGAATCGTTGGTTAACAATTGTTCGCGTTCTTGGGAATCCTGAGAGGCTCGAGACGATTCGTAAATTTTTCTTTCGCCCGGTGTCATGTTTAAAAAACCTCCGGTTGTCGCGGAATCCAATATCCATATCGCCACGGACGTCAGCAGTGCGACTGTTCGAAACAATGCATTTTGTTTATAATTCTGTGGGTTTTTGTTTGTTTTTTTTTTTTTTTTGGGTTTCGAATAACGCTGATGAGGGGAAAAACGAGAGGGATTTGTATTTAGCGGACGTGATTTTCTTACTCCATAGCCAACCGAGGAAGAACAGTTCGAGTATGAAATATCCGGCTGTGTCCGCAATCATGCCAGCGATTATCGACACCACCGCTAGACCGAGATTCTGTCCTGCTTGAGCGCTGAAATTATTGTTATTGTTACTCCTGATATTATTATTATTATTGTTATTATAATTAATTATTTCCATTATTTTTCTGAAGATGTTATTAGTATTATCATTGTTATTATAAAGATAATGAAATAAATAAATAGATGAATATATTATTATTATTAATAATAATCATGATAAGAATAATAATAATATCGATTTTACCAGAGAAAATCGGGATATATAATATTATTAGAAAAATAATAAAATACATAAATAAATATATAATAATAATAATAATTATTAATGATAATAATATTATATAATATTATTATTATTAGAAAAATAATAAAATGCATGAATATAATAATAATAATATAATTATATATTATTATACTTATTATTATTATTATTATTATATATTATTATTAATAATAATAATTATTATTATTATTATTATATATTTATTTATGCATTTTATTATTTTTCTAATAATATTATATATCCCGATTTTCCCTGTCAAAATAATATTATTAGAAAAATAATAAAACAAATAAATAAATATATTATTATTACGATCATTATTATTCATAACAATAATTATAAATTAAATACATTATAAATATATATCATTAGAAATAATAAATATATTATTATTAGTATTATCAATAATATTATTATTCCTAATAATATGAAGTTTCAAATAACATTGAAAATAATAATAATAAATACGATAAATGTATTACAATAGAACAATGAAGTCGTTTTAATTCAACGCAATATTCGAAAAAAAAAAAAAAAAAACAATTTTTATTACCAAGCAATTAAAATTTGTGTATAAAATCCATTGAAAATAAATATCGTCAGTTAAAATACAAATGTTTGCGTATTTTGAAAAATTTCATGACGAATGGAGACAAACTCACATTCCATAAGCGGTTCCCAGTTGATATTCCGGCGTGACTAACGCTATCAAAGGCCACAAACTGCTGGCTAACATGGAGTACGTCAATCCGAGCAACACCATACAATAATAAGGATTGACGTACGAGAATGCGAATAAACCGTGGGCGACTATGGATCCGCAAACGCTCACGCACACCCAAAAAACATTACGCCCAGTCGTATCGATAAGAGCACCCAAAAGTGGCGAAGCTATCGCCGATATCAGAAAAACCAACGAATCCAACGAATTCGCCGATTCCGGATCGTAATTGTATTTTTTTTCAAAGTAGACCCTGCAAAAAAAATTGAGTAAGATTTAAAAAAAAATTAAGCAACATATTTTTTTCACAGACAAACAAACGAACAACAAAATCCAGATGAAGAAAAATTAAAAACGAAATTACTACACACAATCTTTCGTATTTATTTATACGCAATAAAATTTTGCAATAATTTCGAATCGTCAAAACCCCACCGTGACGTACTTACTTTCCGAGAGCGATGAATGGAAATATGGCCATGTAATAAGCGATACAGACGATAACCACGAGCCAGAATACTCCTTTGAAATATTTAACGTCGGACAAACGAACGACTTCGGGTTCTCGTCCGTGGCCGCGTTTCAAAATTCTCTCGGCGCGTTTGTCCATGAGTCCCAAAACGCACGTGCACCACATCGAGAATACGCACGTGAGGGACGAGAGAAAAAGTACTACGCCGATGCAAGTTGGACCGGAATACATTTTACCGACGTATTTGTAAAGCGGTTCCATAGACCAAAAATTCACGGTCGATCCAACGCGGGCGGAACTCAATTGCAAACCGAAAACCATGTTCAATTCTTTTCCCTTGAACCAGAGAACGGCGTAACTGTTCTGAGCGACGGCCAATGATTCCGCTCCGATTCTGGGAAAAATAGATGGATGTGAATCAATTTGAAAAAAAAAATTTTTTTAACAAGGAATTATTGAAAATTTAGATTTTATATTCGATATAATATTATATATAGGTATATTATATTATATTATGGTTTTATATTATTATATTAGTGTATCGTATATATTAGGGTGGCTTGAAAAAAAAATTGTTTTTTCTGATTTCTGATTTTTCTGATAATTTTTTTACGCAGAAACAAAATTATCGACGGAAGTTGCGATCGGATTTTGAAGGTCTGCGGGGCATTTTAAGCGGTTTTTGAAGAGCTTTCGAATGGAACTCGCGGGATTGGGGTAGCTTCAAAATTGGTGGAGCTACGATTTTTTTTAATGGAAACTTTACGTTCTTACCATGTTAATCGAATGGAAAAATTTGAAAAATCTTGCGAGATCCTTAAAAGTGGTCCGATCGGGTTCATCTTTGGGGTGAATTCTCCGGATGCAAGATAATTTGCAGTAAATGTATTTTGATTGAAATCAGGAGAAAAAAAATTTTTCAAGCCACCCTAATATATATTACATATAGTATGTTATAATTTATTAATTCTTCTTTATTTAGATTATTTCTCTGTCTTTCTCTCTCTCTCTTTCTCTCTCTCTCACTCTCTCACTCTCTCTTTTTTATTTTTTTCCAAACTTATTAAATCATTTGAATTGAGCTTTCTCGAGAGAAGAACTTTTGTCAAGGGGGCAAAAAAAAATGTTTTAACATTGAAATTTTTATAAAATGTCAAACTTTCAAATCAATTTTCGCGATATCTCTGAAACTGAAATGACTCACCCAAAAACGAGCCGTCCGACCAACATGAGCCAAAAAGCATTGATCGTGGCTCCCGAAGCGAATATTATTTGACCGATGAGAGTCACCGCCATGTATATTATCGTTCCGTTTCTTATGCCGAAAACTCTGTCCACTAAAAATCCTCCGATGAAACAGAAAACAACGTTTGGCCACGAATAAACGGAGTAAAGCAAAACAAAATTACTGGTCGTCAGACCCAAGTCTTTCTTGAAATTGTCCTGCAGCGCAGCCGGATTGTCGTAACAAAAGTACGAACCTGGAAATGAATATTACGTATTTTTTACTGAGTCGTAGATTTTTTTTTTTTTCGTATCAACCAGTGAATATTGTATGTTGATAGAATCCGTGTAGATAAGAATTCTTTTATATTCGGCAATTATTTTACTCGAAAATTAATTTTTTTCCAATTTATCGAGTGGTTGTGTGCCATTTTTTGTTGCCTGTTGGCATTAAAACGATATCTCCAAAATAAATTGAAAATAAAAAATGAGAATTTAAACGTTTTTGATTTTCAGTGTATTGATTCATTGATATTATTTCTGATAAACATTCAACAGGTACTATGAATATTGCAGCGTAAAATAATAATAATAATAATAATAATAATAATAATAATAATAATAATAATAATAATAATAATAATAATAATAATAATAATAATAATAATAATAATAATAATAATAATAATAATAATAATAATAATAATAATAATAATAATAACAATAATTATAATAATAACAATAATAATAATAATAATAATAATGATAATAGTAGATAAAAGAAATGTTTTTCCAACGTTGAAACTACGATTCTCATTTATTCATGTTATCACGAATTCAATTCATATTAATTCTCAAAAAACTAGGAAATTGTGGATCACTGATAAAATTATCGAAACTAATGGCAATTGTACAGTTACCCAGGGTCGCTGATAAGACGCTCCTGATAGTGTTTACTCCGGAAAACAATATTCCGATACATGCGAATTCATTCAAACCCAAACACAATTATCTCTTTCATTATCGTGAGCAATAAAACATAAATTATAAAACAAAAAGAAATGCTCAAAATAAAGATAATTATTACAAATAATGGCTACGGTATCCAATAAAAATCGCTCTTTACCCATCTATCTTTCACGTTTATATAATAACGGCAAATATTCTTTGGTAAAAAATTATCTTCAATTATCACAAAATATAAACAAATAAAAAAATACTAAAAAAAATTGTGTTTCCTTTTATCTTCGAATTTAAGACGATAGCTGAAAAAAAAAACCAGGAAACAAAGATTGTTGCAATAACTGTGCCGCAAAGACCTGTGAATTTACCAATAAAGTCGCCATCTTCTAAGATCGTTATCCCCAAATAAAATAGGATAAATCGAACAATGGAATTCTTTTAAGTAACCATCGTAATCTATCATTCCGCACAGTCTATAGCCTTCTCCACGAACTAATAACAATAGCAACCTTCTGGCGAACAAAGAAAATAATATATTCAACGAAACAATAACAAAAAAGGCCTAGAAAAAAGTTTAAAAAAATCAATGGCGTCGATTAATTTCCCAGAGTCGCAAATAACGACTTCAAATACCACAACCCAGTTTGCGAACAAGCCTCGCAGCAACCCTTGATAGATAACGAAGACGACAATGCACAAAATGATCAAAATTGTAACAATAGAAAAAATCGCTAGTCATTCCGACGAAAACAAAAAGAAATAAGAAACTATTGTTCGTAAATCTCACCGAACCCGAGCAGACACATGAGAACAAGCCCAACAAATCTGAAGGGTCGTTTGCTGGGCCCGCAGCAACCCCTGAGCGCGTCGTCGTCGTAATCGCCGTTCCCCAAAGTCTCATCCGGACTTTCCATAATACCGCCCTCCATGACGCCTCCCTCGACGCTCTTATCTCGCTCCCAGACTTCCCGAAACGACTCAAATTTTTCCTCCTCCTTTCCTTCGTTTCGTTTGTTTACTTCTCCGTTTTACTCCTCTTTCTTTCAAACAATTTTTCCACCTGTGGCACCTCGACCACCTCCATCATTTCACCAATATCACCTTCGCAACAAAGAAATTCCGCATACTAAAAAATTTTCACTCGCGTTTTCAACAATTTTTTTTTTCTTCCTTCCCAAAAAAAAAAAAAAAACAACTTTGTTTTTACATTAACAATTATTTTCGAACGGAAAAAAAGGTTCTTCGTCAGAATCGTTGCAACGTGCAACTGGTAGACGTTGATCTTTGTGAGCACGTGACACGTCGTATCATCACTGACAGCCGCACGCGATCCGGACGGAACTCGACACTCGACTACGTTTTGTGGGTCATCCACGAAGAGCGGAACAAGGCAGCGTGATTAAAAAAAAATTAAACCGAACTAAAGAGAAGGGAAAAAAAAGAAGGAAACTAAACTAAGAATAAATAAAAGCGTAGGAAAGAACGTGACGTTTGGAAGAGACGGATCGCGTGTGAACGGCGATGAAGGAAACTCGAGCTTGTATGACAAAGAGCGCGCAAATTCCAGTTTGCTATATAGGTTGCGTGCAATCTTGTGTTGACTAGGCTGCGTCAGGCTGACGGGAATGCGCGCGGGGGTCGGGGAAAAAACGCGGGTGAACAGATGGCCGGCGTTAAACCGCCAGGCGGCGCTAGTTTCGCGGCTACGAGATTTGCGAGAGAATGATTCGAGATAATTAATATTTCTGAGTGTTAATTCAATATTACTTCAGATATTTGTAAGGTCAAACATGTACGGCACGATCTGAAATTGTCGATCCACGATTCGCCGGTTTTGGACTAACTTTTTGCCCGATGATCCGTCCAGTAACACCTTAAATTACGAAACCTCAGTATCAAAAATGTTTTCTTACGATTTAAGGCAAAAAAAAAAAAAAAACACAAAAAAACTTCATACCTCGAAAAGAGCTATTTCTGTTTCGATCCCAATTTTTTGTAATCTTCCCACGATTATTCCGAAGCTACTGTATAAATTTCGTGATGGAACTCAGAAATTTACGGTACCCAGAAATTCGTGAATATTATGAAAAATAAGAAATACCCGTATTTCTGTATTTCTGATTTTTCATAATATTCCCAAATTTTTGGGTACCGTAATGGCGACCGAAACATTCGCTAGGTAATTCAACGACGCAAAATAAATAAAAAATCAATTTATTATATAATATAATTTATTTAACAAAATATTTCATAAAAAAATTCGAATGTACATAAATACATATGTCGGTGTTGTAATTCGAGTGAGTTCGGTGGCTTTCGGGTACGTTTTATCGTACGAGTTGCATTTTGTTTTTTTTTTTTTTTCATTTTTTCCACTTTTCTTCGTAACGACTCAAGATGGGAAAGACGACGATGAGATTTCGAGTTTTCGATTAATTTCCAGAAGCCGCGGCTTTTTGCTGGGCCCGCAAAAATTCGGGATAGTCGATGTATCCGTCCTGGCTTCCGTCGTCCATGCTCAGAATTGGATCTATCAGAGCTACGAGTTCGTCGTCCGTGAAAATTTTGTCGCCGGTATTTGGCGCTCCTGGTGCCTGATTGCCTTGATCTGTAAAAAGAATTAAGAAATATAAGAAAAAAAATTATAATCAGCAAAGTAGAAAATAATATTTAAATATTTCGAAAAAAGTTTCGAAGGATTTACAATTTTTTATCATTTTTTATTTTTATTTCTGATTGATCCGTCGAATGTTTGATATATTTATGGAACAATATTTTTACAGATGATGCAAAAGTTGAGATGAAACGATGAGATGGATGGATAATTTCGAAATTGCATCGAAAAATCGTTTTCTGTAGCTTAATAATTTTCCTTAGATTAAAAAAAAAAATAATAGTATCCTATTAAAAATAGGATACTTCTGTATAATAATATAAATATATATAATAATATAAAAAGATAACAAATTAAATAACCTCAACTGAGGACTCAAAATAACTCAATATCAAAATCTGCTCATTGTTCATAAAATTAACGTCCATTTTATAGCTAAAAAAAGGAAAATTAATAAATTAATCTTCCATCGAATCTGAATTACTTTAACACAAAAAAAAAAAAAAAAATCATAAAACAATGATTTACGCACCGTGCCAGTGAATGAGAGACTTGATGAGTTCGCTTCCGTCCAATTTGTTGTTGTTGTCGGCGTCGTGCATCTTGAAGTAGTGAAATTGTAACTCCTGATCGGTCATTTTGCTCGTATCCATGGGTACGTCGAGATGTTCGGCTATGTGTTCCTTCTCGTGAGCCATGTTTGCGGGATTGAGCAGATTCTGAGGATTCTGATCGTGAATGTGATGGTGACCCTGCTGCTGCTGATGATGTTGGATCGGAACTTGGTGCTGCTGCTGCTGCGGCTGGTGATGCTGCTGCTGCTGCATCGGAGGCTGCTGATGCTGTACGTGAGGCTGCGCCTGTTGCATCGGAGGCTGCTGATGCTGCGCGTGAGGCTGCTGATATTGCTGATTATGCAATTGTTGCTGCGGCACTTGCTGATGCATTTGTTGACCCGTGTGCATCTGATGCTATTTATTCGGGTCAATCGAACGTACGTTGTTTCAGATAAATTTTATTAAACGCAATCGAGGGGAATGTATAATTTTTTAAGCGATTTTGGGTGGCGGGAAATTCAGAATCTTTGCTTTTGGGAGCTGGGATTGTTGACTAGTTATCGATTGTAGCTCATGTTAAATTTTTAATTGTTCATCGATCGATGACGTAATTTTTAATTGTTGAATATTCATCGATCGTTTGCATGATTTCAAATTGGTTTGTTATCAATCGATCAATAACTGGATTTAAATTTTATCTTGGGGTCGATTCAACCTAGGCCTAAACCTCAAAACCGCTTTATCTTTGTTTATTTATTGTTATTTTTATAATGAATAATTTTCGGAATCTTCGTAATTCAGAATTTCATCGGAAAGTAAAAAATCTGAGTTTCAGTCACGAATTTTCCCACGTTTTCAGGATGAAATTTTGTATTTTTTCAAAGCTTTGGGTTGATTCGATCGCCACGATGCACTTGAACGGTGCGAGAAACAGCATACACTGATGTCGATGAATCGTTAATCAATAAAAATAATTATAAAATCAAGGTCAAAGCCTTGAAATACAATAAATCATACAAATAATTTTTAAAAAACCCTTGAAACGATAATTCTCCAATTGGTCGCGATTCTTTCTCACCGATACCTTAATTTCCCACTTTTAGTCGCAGATCCGGCCACGCATTGAACGTACCATATGTTATGAAAAAAATCACTTCCGACTCAAACAAAAAGTGCAATTTAAAATCCCTAAGCTTTCCAGTCGAATGATTTGCTTGCAAAGATGCAAAAAATTGTGAAAAACCCCTCGGCTGGCACCGAACGGAGCGTCGAGATAAAAGTATTTGAGAAATAGCAACCTGTTGATACTGTTGAGGCGGAACGCCGGGAGCGACTCTCTGGGTCTGCGCGTCGACCCATATTTGCCCCACAGATGCGATGGCTAACAGCCACACAATCCCGAACATGCTGCGGCTCTCTGGAACTTAAAAAAAAAAAAAAAATAATAATTTAAAACAGACGAAACAAAAAATTAAAAGATCGAAAGTTTGAGAATTATTTTCCACGCATGTTCGATAAATATTTTTGGACGTTCAAAATTGAATATCAGACATGAGAAAACTTTTTGAATATTTTCGTAAAGTAAAATTCATTGGCTTGAGGAAAAGAAAAATGTGATTTACCAATTTTGTTGTCAAGATTGTGTGTGATTTGTGACTGTCATACGCGCGAACTTGGCGAAAGTTCCAAATGGCAGGGAAAGTCGAATTGAGGAGACGATGGAGCGCGCCGGCAGGTTTGTGAGGTTTTGTTGTCTTTCCGGAAGGTGAATCGAATGACTGACGTGGACTAGGGTTACGTCTTACGTCGGATCGCCTTAATTCTATATACGTAGCGTATTGCTACATATGCTAACATCCGTGGCCACGGTGGCGTCGCGGTTGCCATCTTCCGGACGATTATCGCACCTGCCGAATGGAATTTTATCAATTAATCCGAAAATTTGAAAATACAGATTACAATCGAAATACAGATTCTTCGTAGATATGATTATTTGTTAATTCTGAATGCATTAGAGCGATTGAGATGTCTGAAAATAATGGGAGTATCGCTATAACGACATGTAAGGACGTCATTGATTTTTTAAAATCTTTTTCCCTTTTTTTTGGGAGTTATGTAGATATCCGAAATTCGACGGCTCGATTAGCCAATCGCGGTGAACCTCGATTTTACACACAGGTCACGCAATCTTTTTGCAGGTGTTCTACAGGTTGACCCTGATGGAAATCGAAATCTTATAATTCAACGGAAATCGTTGAATAACTACAGAAAATGACAAAAAACGACGAAATCCGCAAATTTTGTCAGATACCGCATAAATTTTTTAAATACGAGAACTTATTTCAGAATCATGCCAACGTATTATAACAAAATGCGCCATACAAGGTCAAATCGGTAAAAGATCATACGCGGCGAAAATTGTACATTTTTGGTCAGAAAAAGGTCAAAAGTTATCATTTTTCATTAAAAAGTTCCAATTGACGATGAAAAAATGACAAATTGTGATAAAGAAAAAATAAATTTTTAATATACTATGATATCATAATATACTATGATACTATGATACATTCTGAGAAAATTCGATGAATTCCCCTAAAAATTTAACATTTTGTAACAAAATTGATCGAAATCTGAAATGCATATTTCCATCAGGAGATAAGACGATGAACTCGTGTTCTCCGTCTCTCTTTGATTGCCATAAGCGCAAGGTGAATTGCTCGAATCTCAAAGTATTGTTCTTCGCTATCGTTGATGTCTCGGATAAAAAACGAGAACGGTTGACTGCAAAACTTGAAGACGCAGTCGATCGTTCTCGTATTTCATTCAAAAAATAGATCGAAGCCGAGAAAACCACTTTACAGTTTCAATTACTGACCGAGCGATCGAATGTTTCTACATTATCTCCAACGATTCACTCATTCGCCGCCCCGCGGTGCTGCGATCGACGCGACAACCCTTGATATGAAAATTCGCCCTTACGGACTGCTAAGTTTTCGACGCTGCGATGCATCTTGTCGACGACAGATGGCGCTCGCGCACAAATTCGGAAATTAGAAGCATTATATCGAATTTTTTTTTGAGTGAAGAATCTGACGGACACGAGAATCGTTGACGTCTCAAAATTCACTCGAGCACTCGATTCGTTATACTAATTGTACGCATTTAGGTAAGTAACTTGTAATTCGAATCGCGCGAACGAAAAAAATCTTCACTCGCTTTGTTTCGTTGGAAAAATTGGCGCAAATTACGCCGAGCTAACCTCCGCGAAATCACATGCTCAACCGTCGCCATTGTGTGCTATATATGCGTACACGACAGATTAAATTTTCAATAATTTATGTGGATTTATTCGGTGACGTTATAATTATTAAAAAAATTTCCAAATATTTTTCAAAGGAGCTTTTTATAAGTGAAAAATGCTTGTATTTGTGAAAAAAAATAATTTTTGATACAATTTGAATGAAAATCCATAACGGTGCGAGAAACTTTTTAGCTTTATGAAAGCGAGAGCAATTGCGATCGCTGGGTTGAAAATAATATATTTTGGATGAATTTTTATTCTGATTTCTTTTTTTTTTTGATAGTCGGAGACGAGCTCGAATTCTATCTCATATTTTCGCGTCTTGAAAAAATGGTGATGTCCAATTTTACTTTAACACAAATTTTCAGAATGTCGGGCCGTGAGGGAGGCAAGAAAAAGCCGCTGAAGGCGCCAAAGAAAGATTCCAAAGAGCTGGACGACGACGACATGGCCTTCAAGCAAAAGCAGAAGGAGCAGCAAAAGGCGCTGGCCGAGGCGGCCAAGAAAGCCGGCCAGAAGGGACCTCTCGTGACGGGCGGCATAAAAAAATCCGGCAAGAAATGATTCGATTCGTTTCTCCGGAACAATTCAAAATCGCAAAGCCGGCTAAAAAAAAAAAAAAAAACACGAAAATTGTCCGCAACGTCGTCGTCAACACGCAAAAAACGATATTCTGCAACAAATCTGTGAAAGAATTTTCTTTTATCACTTCTCATTGCCGTTGTACTTTGATATCACCTGTACGAATGATCGTAATTTGTAAATAAACGTATTGATACATTAATTTCTTCGTTTTCAAAAATAGGGAGGAAATAACCTACAAATATGTATATTTGTTATCTGAGACGTTACAAAAACATTTTTCGAATATAAAAACAATGGTTGCCTCGTGTTTTAAGGTCATTGGAGGTCAGATCAGCGCTCAACGTCCCAAAAACCGCGGGAAAAAAATTGTCGGTATCTGCCTTACCGACGAAAAACTTTTTTTTGTTAAAATTCCGACTTTTTCTTCGGATTCCAAGAGAATACGAGGAGAAGCAGATGACAACGATCTCTAAATTCAAAATCCCTCGCATTAATATCATTAAAAATATCATTTATTCGATATATCCATGTTTAAAATTTCCTCTTGCCAAATAATTCGAAATTTCATCGAGCAGTTGAAAAAAAATGGCTTCCCTAGAATTGAAGATATTTTACGAATCTACCTCTATGATAAAGTATTTGAATCAACTCTGGCGTCTTCATAGAGGAAAATTAATACAATGTCTTAAATTCTGAGGAACCAATTTGTAAGGCCTAATTTTCAGCTTGTTTCTCGTATTAAATTTGGTTTCCTTCGACCGATCTCCACCAAATTTTATACGAACCACGATTAAGTGATTTTCCACACCTACAGCGAATCCGGCCTCAATCGGTCAAAGCTGGCGTGAGTTAAAACCAAACGTAAATTTTTCGAAAAATTTAAAATCCTATAAAATCTAAACTCTTCGATGGATTCAGCCTAAATGCAATACCAACCAACCTTGGTTACGAACATATTCGTGAAGAATTGTTCAGGCGAATATCTCAAAATTTGCGATCGCTATAATGTAAACGTCGTTTTTTTGTCAATTTGAAAACGACGTAAAATTCGAGCCGCAGCTTCAATCATGACGAAAATTATAGTTAATGAAGAGATTATACAGCTCCACATGTCTGCAAAATTTAAGGGCTGTAGCTTGAACAGTTCTCGAGTTATACACGTTTGAATTTCGGAAGGCCATCACACACACACACACACATACATGCGGACATGTTCTCCAAATATGTTTTACTGACGTTTCAGCTCATTCTCAACATCCTGACATTAAGATCTCAAAGCAAAAAATGTTTATTATAACATAGATTTCTCTACGAGGAAGCAAAGAAACAAAAGAATCAATATTTTATCGACCCTCTCGGTATCCTGCAAATATGTCGTCCAGTAGTCGACAATTCTTCCTCTCTCTTTCTCCCAAACACGCGTCAACGGAGTTTATAAATTTCCGGAGGCCCAAACATTCAGGTAAAACGTTGTCAATCATTATTTTCATGTTCTCTCATACGTTTTATCAATAAGTTGCGACCAGGACGGCAAATCTGAGGGATATCCCTTCCACCGTCCCGACGCAACAAAGATCCGGGCCGTAATAATAATCATAATCCATTAAATCTCGAGATAATCACGTCCGAGTGGTCGCTCTTCAGCCAATCAGCTGCTCGGAAACACAGCTGACTACCATATGATCGACACGAGCGCCAACTTCCCAACAAAAACTCCATACCACACGTAACCTCACTCACTCCTCGTCCAAAAAAAAATTATCAAATACAAAATCAAAGAAAAACACACCCTTCATAATCCCAAGACGATAAACAACTGAAATACGAACCAAATCTTTCCCACAGCTTCCCAAAGACTCTTCAATAACAATAACAAGACAAGATAAATCCTTAAATCCCACAAAAAATCCCCGAATTTCTTCGTCCTTGTTCTCCCATCCAACCCCGGATCCCGGTCGCCATTTTGCGACGGATCGAAACAAAACAGAAACCAAAAACAAAATCCATTCATTCCATGCATAAATATTCTTCCAATCCTCGATCGCAATCAAAACCTCGAACGAATCTCGAATAAAAACGAATCAACGCAACGATACGAAGATGAAGAGAAGAAAAAATTAACAAATCTATCGACGTCTGCGCAACGAAGATGAATAAATAATCTTGCGCAGATGTCGGCCGCTGTCACGTCTGGGGAATTTCCGTTCTTCGTGTTTCCTCGCGATGCGTCGTTCACCCTGCGCCTGTCACCTTGCCCTGTGTAAAATCAGTTGGCAACAGACCTTCGGTTCGGATGGTTACGTGCCATCCTTACCAAATCTCGTACCCGATCGTGTGTTCGTGTTTGTTATCCTCTCCTACGTCTACGGCGAGCAACGGATTCACGATCCAGGATTCGAGGAACGAACGATCGTCAACGTTGCCATTTTGCGCGAGAAAAAAAAAGAAAAAACTTCTTGTCAGTTTTGCGAAAACAAGAAAGAAAAGTACGAAACTTTACGACGAACACAATCGCATGTTTGTAAGAAACGACGAATCTGTCACGAGCGACGAAACGCGATTACGCGTACGTTCGTCGTTGTTGAGAATAAAATAATAATAAAAGGAATTAAAATCGTGATCGGTTCTGTGTGGGATTTTGACAGCGCCAACGACGAGTCCTCTCGCCCCCCGGGCGATGGAGCCTGAAATAATCATTTGACCCAACGGATCTCGACTCCCGAGCTCGGTTGTGATTTTCACACACTCGTCGACTGTTGATAAACGGTAAGAGAAATTATCAATGTTGTTATCAAATTTATTTATCGAATACAAACAAACGCAAAATAATAATGATTCAAATTGAAAAGTAAATGGAATAAATTTAAAGAAAAAAACTGGATGATGACAATTGAAAGTTTGAAAAATATGAAACAATTCGAGATAAAAAAATTATGACAATGAAATAAAACTGGACCAAATGGGAGGAAAGTAAGATGCTGAAATTGAAAAATTGTGATTTTACAATTGTTTGTGTAGGAAATATGACTAGGTGTTTTTTATAGACGATTTTTTTCCGTAATTTTGCGATTGTCATTTTAGCCCTCCACCTGTCTCTCTTTTTATTCCCTCCGCCCCCCCTTTTTTGACAACTGTCCGCATTGAAGTCTTTTTATTTGTCGAACGAAATAAAAATCGTATGAACGACGATTGATGTTGGTGGCAGTTAGTGACACACCATATTGCTTGCTTGGTCTGCCCTGTCGTCAATTCTCCGATTCCACACAACCGAGGGCAGACCGAATACAACAAACCTTTCGTGCTCGGTCGGTATCGAGAAACTGTAAACAATTGCTATTATTATAATTTTTTTTTCTTTACAACGTTGCCATATCCGTTTTTTCTCAGGATTTAATTAATCTTCCACGATTTAAAGGAAAAAAAACTTTTGTATACATTATAAAAAATCGAATGGTGAATGACGTAACAGTGATCTTTCGTTTTCTTTGTTCTCCCATGGAAAAATCGTTCGGCAACGTTGGAAAAAAAAATTATTTACCATCGATTGTCATCGATCGAAGTTCGTGTTGTGACAACGGTTCGAAGGGTCGTTGAATTTTCGAAAATTCTGTGCGACATTGATCGTCGAGAACTCGGAGAAATTAATATTTATCGTTTCGAGACGTTGGACGGCAGTTAAGGCCGTTGGAGGGTTTTTTTTTCTTATCGTTTTTTTTTTGTTTTGTTTTTCTCTTTTTTTTTCGAATTTAATCCGTTGCCCTACGGAATATGCCATAGTTGGAGCTACGACCATGGTTCTCAATCCGATTCTGGGTAACATGTGTCCGCCGCGGCTTTGTTGGGTTGAAGCTGCGACGGGCAGCTTTTTTTTTGTTTTCTTTTTTTCTTTCGACAATCGACAAAAAGCGTTTTGACGTATTTGGTTCGTCTTTGGCGCAGTTTGAGGATAAAACGGGTAAGCGAGTTCAAAAATTTAGGAGCAGGTGGGCGAGAGAAATAATAAATAATAAATAATAAATAATAAATAATAAATAATAAATAATAAATAATAAATAATAAATAATAAATAATAAATAATAAATAATAAATAATAAATAATAAATAATAAATAATAAATAATAAATAATAAATAATAAATAATAAATAATAAATAATAAATAATAAATAATAAATAATAAATAATAAATAATAAATAATAAATAATAAATAATAAATAATAAATAATAAATAATAAATAATAAATAATAAATAATAAATAATAAATAATAAATAATAAATAATAAATAATAAATAATAAATAATAAATAATAAATAATAAATAATAAATAATAAATAATAAATAATAAATAATAAATAATAAATAATAAATAATAAATAATAAATAATAAATAATAAATAATAAATAATAAATAATAAATAATAAATAATAAATAATAAATAATAAATAATAAATAATAAATAATAAATAATAAATAATAAATAATAAATAATAAATAATAAATAATAAATAATAAATAATAAATAATAAATAATAAATAATAAATAATAAATAATAAATAATAAATAATAAATAATAAATAATAAATAATAAATAATAAATAATAAATAATAAATAATAAATAATAAATAATAAATAATAAATAATAAATAATAAATAATAAATAATAAATAATAAATAATAAATAATAAATAATAAATAATAAATAATAAATAATAAATAATAAATAATAAATAATAAATAATAAATAATAAATAATAAATAATAAATAATAAATAATAAATAATAAATAATAAATAATAAATAATAAATAATAAATAATAAATAATAAATAATAAATAATAAATAATAAATAATAAATAATAAATAATAAATAATAAATAATAAATAATAAATAATAAATAATAAATAATAAATAATAAATAATAAATAATAAATAATAAATAATAAATAATAAATAATAAATAATAAATAATAAATAATAAATAATAAATAATAAATAATAAATAATAAATAATAAATAATAAATAATAAATAATAAATAATAAATAATAAATAATAAATAATAAATAATAAATAATAAATAATAAATAATAAATAATAAATAATAAATAATAAATAATAAATAATAAATAATAAATAATAAATAATAAATAATAAATAATAAATAATAAATAATAAATAATAAATAATAAATAATAAATAATAAATAATAAATAATAAATAATAAATAATATATTAGAAATAATAAATAAAACTGAAAGTTTTAAGCTAAAGTGAAACAGAAAAATTCTCTCTCCATGTCTTAATAAATCTCCAACACGAAGGGAATGCCAGAGAGAGCGAGAGGAAGGGAATGAGATAGACTGACAAATCTACAATCGCTTTGAACGTACCTTTGCACAAGCAGTTGCGCGTTACAAGACAAGTACCGAGAATGCCAATTGTGATGGGGTTGTGCAACGTGCCAAGACGGAGCGCCTACGCCGAGAGCCCATCCTTTAATTCAAAAGATCGGCTTTGGAATCATCTGTTTAGTTAACTCATAGTCAATGGGATTCGATTTGAGCGCTTCTGACACCATAAACATTTTTTTGGTTGTGATCACGTAGGAGAAGCGATCACTCATTTGACGTGATCACTTATTTGGCGTGATCACTTATGCGACGTGATTACTTATTTGTCGTGATCACTTATTTGTCGTGATCACTTATTTGACGTGATCACTCATTTGACGTGATCACTTATTTGTCGTGATCACTTATTTGACATGATCGTTTATTAAATGTGATCACTTTTTTCCCTCGGCGCGTATTCGTCGTGATCACGTATTCGCCGTGATCAAGCATTCGGCGAGATAATTTATTCCGCGTGATCACTCATTCGACGTAATCATTTATTCGGAGTGATCATTTTTCTCCGCCATCGCGTGTATTCGTCGTGATCACGTATTCGCCGTCATCACTTATTCGTCGTGATCGCACAGACGGCGTGATCACGTATTCGACGTGATCACGGGACAGTAAGAAAATCATAACCGAATGTCTCGACATTAGGGCAAAGATTCGACCTAATTTCGTCGATCAGGTGGAAAAAATCCGCCCAAATATGTCACACCGATAAAAATCACAATAATTGTCATAACAATATCCAAAATAATTAGAAAAACATCGCACCTTATTTGATCAATTCACCCATATTTGGCCACGAATCAATAGTACGGTCTTAACGATGAAACGAGCGAGCTGTGCCGAAAGCTGGAAGGAAATCAAAGCGCGAAAAAAAAAAAAAAAGAAAAAAAAATTCTAGT
Organism: Sussaba pulchella; assembly: GCA_963971145.1. Lineage (NCBI taxonomy): Eukaryota > Metazoa > Arthropoda > Insecta > Hymenoptera > Ichneumonidae > Sussaba > Sussaba pulchella. Next base: position 9,190,343 of record OZ020176.1, read on the forward strand.
CGATCAAAGCGTGTACGAAATCCATATACGCGAGTGTATATTCATATGTATATACATGCACACATAATGTACGTGTAAAATATCGACTCTGTGGGAGCGTGTAGCTTCTCTTGCACTCCGAACGCACACGCTCGTGTGAGTGGAGTTGACCTACATTATCGAAGATCGAGGCAGAACCGTCACACACAAACACACACACACACACACACACACGCACGAGCGCACACGGAAATACACGGAGAGCCACGGATAGAGACACGTGCGTTGTACCGAGACCTACATGCAGACTCACACAATCGTAAAATTCCTCGGTTCACAAGAGTCAGCACATGCGCGAATTCGTCCCATTCAACTCTCGTCGTTTTACTCTTTCGTTTTTTTTTTTTTTGGCAGCGACAAACGAGAGCTTGTTGAATATTTTTTTTTTTTCAACAATTTTATTCCACTTCCGGGCGATTTGCGTTGCGAAGAGAGAGAGAGAGAGAGAGAGAGGAAGTCTCTGAGTTTGGACGGACGAATCGATTCAAAACTGCGAGGACAAACTTTTGTCGGTTGAATTATTAATTTGTTGATTAACTTATTCGTTGAAGAGAGAAAGAAATATAAAAGGTGGGATTAAACGAAAGAAATATAAAGGCTGATTAAACAAATATGGCGGCCGAGACCGTCGCGTACATAATGTCGAACCATCTGAGTAGTTTATCTTTTATTTTATTTTTATTTTTTGCGTCGCTCAGGACCTACGCCAACAGGCAGACGCGTGAGCGAAATTCTCTTTCGCTTATCGCGAGGTTTGTCTGTCGTCACCGACCGTCCACGAATTAAGCGCATGTGCGTGTACGTGTGTGCGTGTTTACCCAAGTACGCGCACTCGTCTCTCGCTGAATTCGTGAAAATCCGAACGGTTGTCATTCGTCATTCGCCATTTTTCCAAAAACTTTCGTTCTCCTTCGATCAATCATTTTACGCTGCTGTTGAAGATCCATCATTTGTTTTAAATCATATTCAATCAGATTTTACGCTATTCGCACGATTAATCGACCTTCGTTTGATTCAATTGAACAATTACAATCGTTTTCGGGTCTTCGCGTGCCTCAATTACGAACCAGACACGCTGCAGATTGGCCCAATTAATTGGAAATCGTGATTAAATCGAATTGAATCATGCCTCGCGCAATTAGCGCCGACAGCGACGCCGACCGCGCGATTTTTAACTATAAACGTCGGTAAGGTAGGCAGCTACGTAAAATTTTGCGAAATTCGGGGACTCCGGAACGTTGGTTCAATCCAAAAAGACGAAAATAATGTAACCAACATAACTCCAACGACCTTCGATACCTCCAAAGCGTGTTTGATATTTTTATTTCCCAAATTATCGTCGTAAAGCTTGCAAAATCATCCGCTGGGTGGCGACCGCAAGGTTGCGCACGCGACGATTCCACAGACGGACGGGTTTGAGGCTTCAAAGTCGTCAAATTGGACAAAAATTTTTTTTCTCAAAAATTATCAAAAATTGTCTTCCGTTTTATCGACCTTTCGCTGGCTCAAAGACAGTCAACAATCTTCGTCTTCCCCTTTCTCCTTCGTACAACGCGCAATATCACCGGGAAAAGGGTATCAAACAAGCCACCGCCGGAAATCCCCTTCCCCCTCCCCCTTACGCCAACTAGCCCCTCGTGTACGTAAAATATCGCCAAAGTGCTCGCTCGCGGCCCTGTTTCTAGAAAACTGTGTCACGAAACTAGAACGTGGTTCCGATGCGAGGAGAGGATAGCCTCAGCCATTCGACGGTGCAAGACGCACGAGAATAACAGGCTGATCGAATCTAAAAGTCTGAATACAATTTTTAATCGAATTACACTCCGTGGTTTGCCTCGAATTGATAATATTCATCATTAAATTTTTATATAAAATAGTAAGCCTCGACGAAATCGGTTAAATATATCCGTTATAACAATAATTTGTGTTCTATAAAAATTAAAACAATGATAATTGTATGAAGTTCTTCGATTCCGTGAGCTATCGGATCGATAATTTGTTTACATTCAATAATAATGATAATAATAATAATAATATTATTATTATTTTTATTTATTATATTTTATAATAATAATAATAATAATAAAATTAAAAAAATAATAATTATAATAAAATGATTTATATTAATAATAATTTTAATAATTTTATTAATAACAATATTATTATTATATTTTTATTTTATTATTATTATTATTATTATTATTATTATTGAATGTAAATAAATTGTCGATCGGCTAGCTCACGGAATAATAATTATTAATTCATTATTAGAAATAAAAATTATATAGTAATAATTATAATAATAACAATACGTTAAAGAATGTTAATGTATGCACGCCTCGATAAAAACGCGCGCAACGTCCATTATGCGATCGATAAATAAAGAATAAATGATCGACCAGTGAAAGTACGAATGATTCGAAAGGAAATCTTGCGAGAGGGAGCTGCGGTAGTGGCACCAAGTCCCGGTTTCGATGAATACCAAATGGATAAAAACGGGCCCGGCACCCATGACCACTTTTCGTTACTTTCCTACCACGAAAAAAATTCCGTCAGACGGATTTTACGACCGGTAAACAATTCAACCTGCGCCGTTCCAGGCGGTTTAAAAATTCTTTCCACGGGAACGTAGGGAAAAAAAAAAGAAATCCGGAGAATAAGGGTCAGGTGGATATCCGAGTAGCGGCCGGGTATTGACACAAGGGCTCGAGCCGTTGCGAGGGGTTGATTTCGAGCGGGAAGCAAAGCTCGGAGACGTCTCTTTACGAGCTTTTGGGTCGTCGAGCGCGTCAGTAGTTCCCGACGCTCCCGCTACGGACCTCTCGTGGCGCTGCCGCTCTGCGGGGCGCCGAGGCGGCGCTGCGATGCTGTTGCAGCCGTCGTTGGGCGAACGATCGGGGACTCCCCCTCGTTCCTCCCACGACGGGGTTGTTGCGCGGACGATCGCGCAACTGTGTGTCACACGCTCGGCCGGTATTCGACGATTCGTTCGTGTGTTGGTTGCATAATATGCAGGTAACCCAGATACGGGAAAACGTCCCCCCCCCCCCCCCACCGACTAACCTCCCACGACACTGACACGTTCTCGTTACACCTTTTGTGGACAATCCCGGGACGACGGGACTATCTTTGTGACACGTTGATCATTTTCTTTTGTTTCGATTTCTCGGGAAGAAAGCTTTGTGACGGTCCAAACGTTTTTCATCGGGATTTTGATGTTGATAGGTTAAAGAATTCGCAAACGATCGAGAAATAACATTTGGAGAAAATGTCCGGATGTATGTTCGTGTGTATGTAACGAACCTTCAAAATTTTGAGATATTTTTATGAATAGTTTTTCACATATGGAGTTAGTATATGTTCACGGACGTTTGGTATTGCGTTTGAACCGAATCCATCGAGAAGTTCGGATTTTATGATATTTTGAATTTTCCGAAAAATCGACTTTGTCGTTCGATCTATTGTTAACTTCAACCAATCGAACCCCAATTCTATATATGTATGTAATATCATTGATACATGATGTAGATAAAATTTACCGGAGATCGGTAAAACGGATCGAATTTCAGAGCAATTAGAAATGTATAAATTCCAACCTCTGAAGATTGAAAAACATATTAAAATGAATAAACATATTAAAATTCATAAACGTGAATAAGCTAACGTTTGCCTTTATTCGTTACTTTTTGTTGCGAATTTGGTTAAATATTCAACGACGCATCCAAATTATAGAAAAAAGCTGCAAGTTGAATCTTGCAATTCTCTTTCTCCAAATCTCAAATAGTCAACGAAGATTCCTTCATGAGGAAGCCAGAAGAAAGATGCTCCCTCATAACTCCCCCACCCTTAAATCCTCTCAAAGCAATCTTCGTTAACTACCTACGATTCAAAAGAAGCCAATTGCAAATTAAAAATCGCAGCTTGTTCCTATTTTATATTTGATTTTTTTATATTCTTTAAATTGTTATTATTTTCTTTATGGACCTATTCCGTCGGCCTTATCGCGAAACTCTCGACGGATCTTTGTCACGCGTAGTCACTCGAGATGGCTCTCGTCGCGCAACCCACAACCGACAGCGGATTTTTAAAAATAAAATTCGTATCGCTTTGCGAGTCATATCTCGCACAAGGTGGGATCGCATGTCTGCGACGATTGCGAAGTCGAGGCCAATGTTGGTTTCTCGTCGATGACTTCCGGAATATACCGTTACCGAACCAAATTTAATTCATTCATTCACTTCATTTCTTCATTTGTTCCCTAAATATATTTTCTTTTCTATATCAAATATAAACTCGGTTATAGATTTTCGTTCTGTATTTGTTTGATCGTCGATGGCTTATCGCCGACACCGCGAGCTTGCTGATAACGTTGGAGACAAATAAACATCGCGGTTTGACAATTTTCCACAATGGGCCACATGAGTACGTCGCGCAAAGAGAGCGCATCGATGATAACACGGAACGTTTGTTCTTATCGAACTCTTTTATTCGTTTGTTTATTTTTTTACAGGAGAAAATAAATGTACAGAGCTGTCGATAAGGTCGTCGGACATTGGCGAATAACGATTGCCTGTATTATCGTGTTATTATTACCATTGTTAATGTCAATTTGCCGAAATTTCTACTATTTTTTAAATAATAATGTAAACCCTTCATCGTCATACCGGGTGGATTCAACCGAGTAAGTTTTCAAAAGACGATTGTGAGCGAACTATCCGACCGAAGGGGTGGAAAAAATTACAGAACGTGCTTTCAATCTTCCAGATAACGTACGAAAAGTTTATTTATAAAAAATAAAATGGTCGTCGGTTGATCGGTGGGTAGATTTGACCCAGTGCGATGGTGACTGTGCACCAGGGTTATGTCAAGACTCGGCAAGGATCCGTTTTTATTTTCTATTTCATAATATTAGGAGCACTTGATGACACTTCATTGTCAGTGAAGTACAGTCGAACCCCTCTAATCGGAACACCTCGAATCCGCAGGCCTTGATGTTACAAACAAACTACACGAGACAAAAATCCGCTTCGCGCAAAAATGCACCCCCGACTGTTCTCATCGAACGTTTGACGTTTCTCTCGTCAAATATCCTAGGCTTGGGGACATTCCTAGACACGACACTGCCAGTAGGCGTGGTTCAGATTTTTCCCGCAACCTCTGCAATCGCAGGAGACCCCGATCTTTTCCCACTAAAGGAGGTTCTACTGTACGTCCATGACGATTCGGTCTCCTTGACGTCCATCCTTCGTCGTTGAATCGTCAGCAATTTTGCCGCTCGCGCGGCGATCGAACGATCAGACATTTAGCGACGAATATTTTTCTCGAAGTACGTTCGGGGCTCGGAGATAACTTCGCGATGTACCGAAACCCCGGGATAAATTCGCCCGGAAGCGCGACACCCCCGTCGAGTCGAGGTCGAAACGGTCGACCCACTTTGCGGAAATGCCGAGGTGCCGCGTTGGCCAGCGGGTCGAAGTAGGACGAACGATCGGTCGAGGACGTTTTTCCCTCTTCTCCCAACCTCCTCCTCTCTCCCTCTCCTCTCTCGTTCGACTCGTGGATTTATCATTGTAATCATCTTTGTCCTTCGCGCGGTTTAAATTCACACGGTTTCCTGAAAACGTTCGCGTTATTCGCATTTTCCGGATATTTTTCTTGTCTTTTTTTCTTTTCGTTTTGTCGTCGCGCGTGTCGGATGGCGCGAGAAGTAATTATCAGGTTCAAGGACGAGGAATTGGATGAAGCGATTTATTGATTTCATTTTATCGCACAGCGTTGCGATGCTTATTTTTTTTTTTTGTTTTTGGGGAATTTGATTGGGCTGCTGGAGCTGTTCTTGGGCGGGTGTCCCCGTTTTATTGACCCTCTACGAATATTTTATCTTCAGTTCTACGAAATAAATATATTTTTTTATTTTAAAAGTCTAATGAAAAATATCTGAAATAAATAAAGAAATAATTTTCAATAATCGCGTCGAGAACTACAATTCTTGTCTATATATTCTGATTTACCAGTCAATTGCGTCAAAGATATTTTTTTCCAGCCGAGCGATACATTTTTCATTCATTATTTAATAGTTTTCATTTTTAATTTCTCGAGAAATGAAAATTTGGGTCCGGGAGGGGAACAATAATCAAACTTCGAACGGTCAATAATTGGAACAATGGCCGACGGCCAATTGATGCCCCCGAGTCACAATTCACCTCCGAGCTGTCGACACACACGCGGGTTTCACGCAATCTCTTGCATAATCGAGGTCATAGAAAAAGATAAAAACGAAGGAACAAAAAAAACAAAAAAAAAGAAAAACGAAGAAGAAAAAAAAACCATAGTTTGCGGAAATAAGAGTAGAAATAGCGACGACCGCGACACGTTGCGGTGACGACGGTGATCGCGCGAATTACACAGCCGGTTCGTCGCCTGTGCGTCTCGTTTTCGCATCGTCGTATTGCGTTTTCTTTTTTTGTAATTATATTCTTCGTAGCTCGGAGCGGGTGGGAGGGGGAGGGGGGGGGGGGGGGGTAAGTCTATGTCCGTCGAGCGAGTGAGTTGCAATTTTTTTTTTCCATTGCGCAGCTACGAGAAGTCTGGAATACGCGATATAGAAGCTCGATAAGCCGATAGATACGACTTATATGTAATTTCGATGTATATGCGTATATATGCGAGTGCAATTCGACACGTGTCGTCGAGCGAGGCGCATTGCGTAACAATATTCCCGTCGAGTTTAACACGGCGATCGTAAATATAAGTGAATTACTTACGCGCGTACGTAAAGAATGAAAGAAAAAAGACGGGGGGGGGGAAAAAAAAACGAGTTAGCTCAACAAGCGAGCCATCATTGCGCACACGCGGAAGCTTATCGGCGATATCCGCCACGCGCACCCAGATTTAATATCGATGCACGATAATGTCGCGTAATTGCAATTTTTCTCGAGACAATCGAAACGTTTCGCAATTGTTGAATTGCAATTTTTATTTTCGGTTTTTTTTCAAGCGAATTCGTCAAGGTCGACTAGCTACTGTCGCGTATCACGTAATTAGCTCAGGTAATTCTCCTGATCAATTTTTTTTTGTTCCCAAGCCGACGATAATTTCCATTAAATTAAATTCTTAATTCCGAACGAATTTTCGCCGTCGTTTTATCGACCGAATTAGAAGAAAAAATGAAGAGATGGCGATCGAATAACGCGACAGTGGCAATTTTCCAGCCAGCTTCGGGTGGCGGTCAATCTCCGGTGCATCGCGCGTTATCTCCGTTGATCTCCGACGACCGAACGTCCCAATGGCAGCGATTCGTGCGAACCGTGGGTTCTCTCTCGGTTAATCCGGGAACGACGACGACGAACGGTGAAAGTCCGAGATAATGGAGACCGTGAAAGGAACTTTAACAAAGCCCGCATCGGTTCACGTTCGGAAAACGTACGAGAAAATTAATTATTCCACGGATTTAGCCACGAATTTTTTACGCGTTGGGTAATAAATTCCGAGACGGAGTCGGGAATACAATTATCATTGGTTATCGCTTGAAAAAATGGTGGAAAATAAATGATGGATGTAATGATTCGAAATAGAAACGGATTATAGCGTATAAATCTTAGTCTCGTGCCCTTGAATCGCCTTAAATCTCGTTTCGACCTAACGATACCTAATAATAGGTGCTCGTGACGTTGGTGAGCCGCGAGCCTTTTGCCAGAGCCTCGAGCGAGATAGAAATCCTCTAACGTTCTTCCTATACGTCCTTCTCATTGCCTCTTCTCACCCCCCCTCCCGTTCCCTGTCCCTCTCTTGACGTTCGTAATTGCCACACACGCGTGCCGCGTACCCCGTTATCACGATATCGCAAGCATCGTTGCCTATCCAACGTTGCCCTTCTAATCGGTCCCGAAACATTTTCAACGATTCGTGCATCGGGAAGGTTTATATAAGAAAGGAAAAAAAAATCGTTTAAAATGAAACCGTAAACGTGGCACTTTCGACTGGAACGTCCACCGTTTGATCGTTACATCGTCTTGTCGTGTCCCGAATCGCAGATTAATCCGTCATTGTTTACTACGATCATCGTCCCGTGGGATAAAAAGAAGCATTGGAAATTGGAAACTAGAAAAAAAATGTTCACTCATTGAATTATTCATCGATGAAATTGACACGGCTTGACTTCTAGTTGACAATTATATCATTTATTGATTAATAATATTGATACAATATATTATCTGTATATTTTATTATTATTTGTTCGTACTTTGGATTAATAATAATAATAATGATCGTATAATAATACATAATATTATAATAATTTTAATATAGCTACGATAGCATCAATTATATATATGATAATGATAATAATAATTATTATTAATACAAAGTTCAAATAAATACAATATTATCAAAATATATTGGAATAATAATAATAATAATAATGATAACAATAATAATAATAATTTATAATAATAATAAGAAAAAATTATTATAAGAATTATAATGATAATGATAATAATAATGATAATTATTATTATTCTCTTTACAATTGTAATTTTTTTTCCACAATAATAATAATAATAATAACAATAATAGAAAATTTACTATCAAAATATATTGGAATAATAATAATAATAATTATAATAATAATAATTATAATAATAATAATAATAATAATGGTAATAATAATAATTATTATTATTATTCCAATATATTTCGATAGTAATTATTTTATTATTGTTATTATTATTATTATTATTATTGCGGAAAAAAATTACAATTGTAAAGAGACCAGGTTCTTTCGGAACTGATGGATTTAACCCTAGATCGGTCACGAAATCCGTTCTAACGGCTTTGGCCACCTCCTGAGGAAAATGTCGCAATGTTCTCCAGTTGTCGGCGTTGCCATGTCGATCGACCCTTATACCACGCACGTGGACGAACTCGCTGGAAAGTGGGAGAACTCGTCGCGACACTGGCAACGTCGCCATCGACAAACCACCAACGAGCCTGGTCCCCTCGTGAAGAAATCCCCTATATTCCGGCGTTCCTTCAAACCAATTATTTTTATCCTCCCATTCCGATCGTTTCATTTGATTCAGAAAAATTATAATAAATTCCTAACAGATTCAAAGGACAAACTCCGATTTTGCAAAAAAAAAAATGGCGCCAATAGTTGGCATGTAAAAAAAAAAACGATGCTTCTCGCGGATTACTTCATATCTCATAAACCCAGATCAATCTGGGTTTGATAAGGGGAGGATGAGATTTTAAGCCGTTGCTCGTTTCGTATTTATAACGCGTCCGCGCCATAGACCGGATCCCGTTGGTTTTGTTGAGTTGCGAGAGGAGCTCGTTGAACTAGAGCTCGATCTTGCAATTCGCAGCACCTGGGACCGTCGAGTGAAAGGATATTCAGGTCGGCCAGCCGGTAGTTTGCTCCATCCTGAAGTACGGTCTAACACCGAGCCATCGATCTACATGTGCTTGCGTGTAGATAAATGAGAATATGTGTGTAATAGACTGGCTCTTATTTGAGACACTTCTGATTTTTGTCCACGCCATTTTGGATCCGTCGCATTGGATTGAATGCTTTTTATACGAAATTTACCACTGGAGTCCTGAAAAACCCTCACAAAACCAAATATGACGCAATTCTGCCCTAATTCGATGAGTTTCGATTTTTCAAGCCGCCATTTTGAATTTCTGTAAAATAAAAATTCGCTAAAAAAAGTGAGTGGAATTCCCTGGAAATCCGCACAAGGTCCATATTTTTCGCATGTTTATCACCAGCGCTATAAATTTATGAAGGAGGGTCAATGGAAGTCCTGTGTTGATCGAATAAAAAATGTAGGAGCCTCGCTCGTATCTTCAATATCGAGATACATCCGAGAAACTTCGCGAGGATTTTTTAAAAATAATTTAGAAACACTCTAGGGGGCGGGCTCGTAAAAATTCGAAAGTCAGCCGAATAAGAGCCACCTTAATATATACTTATACGCGTATTATCGTACGACGACGAAATGCACTTGCCTTCGTTCGCCGATGTCGAAATTCAACGAACGTTTGGAAATCGTAAATAACCAGCTGTTCGTTATAAAAGTTTTATTTTTATTCATCATCATCATTATTTCATTTTTCATTGAACCGGTTACCGGTTATAACGCTCGTTCGATAATCGTTGACGGAAAGTTGCTGTTTTTTTTTTTCTCGTGGTTATTTCCCGTGCGAACGTCGTATCCGGACTTTGCGTGAAAATTGCATCGGTGCAAATACGATTATTTATTGAAATACAGACGAGGTTACGGAACACACAAACGTTACCGAACGCAAACGAATGAAACGAACGCTTGGAAAGTTTTCTACGAGCCCCCCGCTGCCCCTCCAACCCCCTTCTTCCTCCCCCACGACGACGGCCGAACACCGAGAGTTCACAAGAGCGATTAGTTTGCCTTGTGGCAATTACGGTTCTAGCGGTGAAAGTGTCGACGGATTGTACGTTGATTTTTTTTTTATTTATTTTTAGTTCTGTTTACGCGCGTCGGAAATCTTTCGCGATTAGATTGTTAACAATTGCTATTTGTAGGTATTGAATTTGATTAGCTGGACGATTATTTTTTTAATTTTTTTTTCTTTTTTTCCAGTCGATAATGAAGCGCTCTATTCTCGAAATATGACGATTTTTCTATTCGCAGTAGGCAATGTTGCAGGAACAAATGTTCTGCTTCTTCTCTGATATATTATTATTATTATTATTATTGTTATTGTTATTATTATTATTATTTTTATTGTTATTATTATTATTATTATTATTATTATTATTTTATTAGTATCGATGAATCTGGATTTAATATAATCGTTATTATCATTATAGAAATATTAAACGAACGTAAAAATTCATAATTATTATTATAGTAATAAATCATCGATAAAGAGTTACCTAAATAACCTAAATAATAATAATAATAGTAATAATAATAATTATATATATTATAATAATTATTAAATTATTATCAATATTCTATTATTAGTATCGATAAATCTGGGCCTATTGAATGTTATTGTTATTACAATTATAGATATATTAGACAAACGTAAAAATTCATAAGCATTATTATAGTAATTATCATCGATAAACAGTCTCCTATAATACTATTATTATTATCGTGGAAACAAAATTCTCCATACTAATTCTTACAAACCGATCGATTAAATTACGTCCAATTAATCAATTTCGTTCAAACCACAAACAATTTTAAAAAAATCGTTAAGCTGGTCAGTTACCGGTACACACGGTAGATTTTACTCGTATCGACAATCGTGATTTCGTAACGAGAAAAAATGTCGTTCGATCGGCCGTCTCGGCCTTTTAAGGCCAGAACAGAAGCGGTAAATCGACGGTGGCGAGGTCCGCGGGGCGAGGGGCGGGTGGGGGCGACGAAGGTGGAGGAGTAGGAGGTCGGCAAGGGGGCATATGTCGCGCTCCCTCGGACTCGCGCGTGTCATTCTCGTTCGATCCCGCAAATAGCCGAAGAGAAGAAGCAGCGGGAGGATGGCTTCGCGTTTGGGAGGGGCGGAGGGGGGGGGGGGCTCCTCTCGATCCCTCGATCGGGACGAGTCTGACAGTCTCCGTTGGATTATGGCCGGACGAGCGCATGCGCGTTTAGGCGCGTCGATCAGCTGTTCGCCGAGCCATATTGCCAGGCCGTACCCAGCTGCACAGCTGTGCGGGCACGCGGACGGCTCGACCGCGCTCAGCTGACCTCGACAATCACGAGGAGGAGCGTCGGGGCGCGCGTCAGCGGCGACCAGGAGCGTATAGATGCCGCGCAAGGCCCGATTAAAGCCCCGCTCGACCGCTCGTTGCTGCTGCAGCTGCGAATGATGCAGCTGCGATTGCCCCCTCTTTCTTTGGTTCTCCCCCCCCCCCTCCTGCCACCTTTGGCCTCCACCCTTCCTCTCGCAGTCGCACCACACGCGCGAATCCCTGCCTAGGCCACGCGCGCGATCGATCCGCTTCCGCGAATTCGCGCGACGAAGGGCACTCCGGTTACTTTTTTTTTTCTTTCGGTTTTTCTTTTCTTTTTTGTCCTTCGGGCACTGTCGGGCCATCGTCGGTGGATGCTGTTGAGCGAAATGGGGGATTTGATGAATGAGGTGGCGATGGGGAAGGCCGGAGGATGGATTTGATTGGTTTTTGTTTTTTTGAGGAGGGGGTGCGGAGGTTTTGGGGGAATTTGGGAATCCTTATGGTTTTGGTCGGTTCGTCCGTCGGTGGGGCATTGTCCTTCCGGTCTCTCATTTATCTACCGGTTGAGATGAAATTTCGGACATAGATGTGGATCGATGACCCGAATGCAGAAATGCTAATGAAAAAATCGAGAAAATTATTTTTGACGCCTAGATTGCAGATTAAAAAGTGGAATCGAAATTTTTTTTTGGCTCCTTCCATTGAGTAAGATCTCTTCCGACGGTGCTTACAAATTAAAACTCTAAAATTTGTCAATAAGAATAGTTGAAACATTAATTTAAAAAACGCTTCTTACGAAAACTAAGAAAGCAATCTTTGGCACCTAAAATCGCCGTATCAGCAGGCAATTATTATCACAAAATTCCCAATTTCGTAATAACTCAAAATCATCATTCTCAGAATTTCAATTCGTTTGATAAATTAATTCAAAAAACACGAAATCAAAAATCAATAAAAATTCTAAAATAACCGCGTTAAAAATATAAAATCCCTTTTTGTCACGGCCGATATATATAAATATATCATCTATATATAGATGTGTTCCCCGGAGTGACGACGAGCCCATGGATCGTCGTTGTAGACGCAATTTTCTCGACGATAGGGAAAGTGAAAGCCCGATAAGAGGCGGTCCGAGTTATTTCTCTGACGTGCCCATCTCGTGCCGTCACCGATGTTCGGATCAATAAGAACCATCATCAAAGCCTTTTGTCGTGCTATCGCGACCTACCCGCCGGGTTCTTTTATAGCAATGTATTCCCGTCCCTTTTTCCTTCACTCCCTTCCTCTTCAGCCCCCCCTCCCAACCTCCCCCCAAACCTGTAGTCCTCCGTCCTTGCTCCGCAAATGGCGAGCAAACGCGTTTCGTTATCTGTGTCCTTGCGAGCCGCACGCGCCACACCGAACCTATAACGAATGCACGTGTCAACGAGTTGCGCAATAGACTCGTTCTCATCGCGCACCAATTTGCCTGCACAACCGCGAACTCTAGCCACGTCGATATACGTATTTCTCTGCCACGCGGACGATACCGCGAGGACCACCGGAACCGTCGTGCTTTCCGCAATTCCGTCACGTACATCGAATCCCGACGGCTCATGAGATCCAATCTCGGAGATTTATTCGACCTAGAACCGTCTCCGAGCCCGATCGAAAAATTTAATTCAAAAGTTTCGTCGCTGGGCTCACGCAATTTTGAAAGACGAAAAATTCATTATGTACTTTAAATCAACCATGAATGAATGAATTAGAAAAGACGATGATTTCAATAATTCAATAATTCAATAATTCAATAATTCAATAATTCAATAATTCAATAATTCAATAATTCAATAATTCAATAATTCAATAATTCAATAATTCAATAATTCAATAATTCAATAATTCAATAATTCAATAATTCAATAATTCAATAATTCAATAATTCAATAATTCAATAATTCAATAATTCAATAATTCAATAATTCAATAATTCAATAATTCAATAATTCAATAATTCAATAATTCAATAATTCAATAATTCAATAATTCAATAATTCAATAATTCAATAATTCAATAATTCAATAATTCAATAATTCAATAATTCAATAATTCAATAATTCAATAATTCAATAATTCAATAATTCAATAATTCAATAATTCAATAATTCAATAATTCAATAATTCAATAATTCAATAATTCAATAATTCAATAATTCAATAATTCAATAATTCAATAATTCAATAATTCAATAATTCAATAATTCAATAATTCAATAATTCAATAATTCAATAATTCAATAATTCAATAATTCAATAATTCAATAATTCAATAATTCAATAATTCAATAATTCAATAATTCAATAATTCAATAATTCAATAATTCAATAATTCAATAATTCAATAATTCAATAATTCAATAATTCAATAATTCAATAATTCAATAATTCAATAATTCAATAATTCAATAATTCAATAATTCAATAATTCAATAATTCAATAATTCAATAATTCAATAATTCAATAATTCAATAATTCAATAATTCAATAATTCAATAATTCAATAATTCAATAATTCAATAATTCAATAATTCAATAATTCAATAATTCAATAATTCAATAATTCAATAATTCAATAATTCAATAATTCAATAATTCAATAATTCAATAATTCAATAATTCAATAATTCAATAACTCAATAATTCAATAATTCAATAATTCAATAATTCAATAATTCAATAATTCAATAATTCAATAATTCAATAATTCAATAATTCAATAATTCAATAATTCAATAATTCAATAATTCAATAATTCAATAATTCAATAATTCAATAATTCAATAATTCAATAATTCAACAATTCAATAATTCAATAATTCAATAATTCAATAATTCAATAATTCAATAATTCAACAATTCAATAATTCAACAATTCAATAATTCAATAATTCAATAATTTGGTGTGAATCAATTTGAATCGATTACATTTATTAATCGGACAATCGACAGTCGAAAAATATTTCTGAGCGGAGGAAAGAAAAATAATAAACGATAATAAACGGTGATAAATAAATTTGTGGCCATTTTTTCCCTTGATCGCGAAATGCGTTTGCGATAATCGGACGTGTCCCTTCGACGGACCTTATGAGTCGACTTCCGATCACCGTTGAAACCCGAGATCTACCCGACTATCGTCGACGGCATCAACAGCGCGAGAGGGTTTCAATGTTTGTCGTCTTTCCGGAAATAGAATCGCGCACGCACAAGGAGCATCGTCTCCTAGAGATTCTGCTGGTGCTGCTGCTGCTGTTGCTGCTGATTCTGGTGCTCCAATGTACCGCGGGATGCTTGACCCCGCTCCCGAACGTTTCCTCGAAGCCCTTTGCTTCCAACCTCGCCGAGCACTCCACGAGCTTTTTATTGCCCCACACGCTCCGAATCATCGATCTAAATCCGGGTTGATTCATCAACCACTCGCTAGTGCGCTCGAGCCCTTTTGAAATTTTTTTCATTTCTATTTCCGTCTTACAGAATAATATATTTTAGCGAAATAAACGAATGAACAAATTGAAATAAAATAACAGAATTTATCATTTCTCGTGTTTCGTCCGTTGAAAATGAATCCGAAGAACCAAACTCACAATAAAATCATTCATTATCTATATTCTGAGAACGGAACCACTGAATTCGAAACAGAAATTCATTAAACGAAAATGTATAAATAATCCTTCATTACCGTATGATCATTAATAAGTCCTATTGAATATTAAAACCCATCTACATTATTCAACGAATTTCTCAACAATACTAATTAAACATCATAATCCATCGTAAAACAGCAATTCATCTCAATTAATTATAATTATTCCACAAACGTCAAACACTTTAATTTCCGCACGATCAAATTAATAACACTTATCCGTTTGAAAATAGCACTTCGAATATATATCTTTCAAACTCATGTTTATTCTCGGTCATAACGCAATGCGCAATGTTTTGCGCATTGAATCCCTTTAAATGTGTTATTGTCGGACGTTTCCGGAACGGCGAGTACACGAGCACAGAACGTGACTGTACTCGAGCGGCAGACCTGGGCCCCTCCCATTGGTCGTCGCGTCGACGTGACGCGCACAGCCGCGCCGCTGATTGGCTCGTACCCGTCGTGGCGTCAGCTGCGACCAATCGTCGCGGTTCAACGTACAGTCGCGGCAAAGATTACGCGTTGCGACGACTATCGTCGGCGTTTCTCGTCAGAAAAACCGCGGCATAAATTCTCGCAACAGTCAGTACAATCCCACAGAGATCTCTCGGAGATGGTTCGGCTTGTACATGCAATCGTACAGAACTTCTGCACCTCTGTAACAGCCGACGAATGAACGCGTTATTGTCCATGAGTGGCAATTCATTCTGATAAATCGTACTCTCGCAACGAATGACCTCCGTGACCCCGTTTTTCTTCCACACACGAGACGAATTAACTCTGGCCTGAATTGTAATCGTTACGAACATTCTAAACCTAATCCATTACGATAATTAATTATTTTTTTTCCCGTTGTTCTTTTGGAAAGTTTTGATATTTTTAATTATCGCTCTGAGCGATTGATTATCGTTTATCTGCGGCGATAGTCGTCGACTTGAGAGTCGTTCCCTCGGGGCCATTGATTTCCACGACGAGGCGAGCTACGAACCTGAAGAAAATGGCGGGGAAAAAATTGCTGGACAATCGTATCGTACTAATCGTTAAGCAGACGCGACTCGAGCTCGTGGGCTATCGTCGTTTCGATAACGTGTCACTGATAAACCAACGACGGTAAACTGCGTGTAACGAGACATTCGACCCCCCAACAACCACCCGGAAATGTCGCGGTAAAGGAGAGAGAACTGTCGTAAATTCTCGCGTACTTGGTCGAAACGGATACAACATTCTTTCGTTGGATTCAAATGGAAAACAAAAAGAAACATGGTACGATGAGTTTGAAAGGGTGGATCGTTTTTGCTTTTCCAAAGCCTTGGGTCGTCGATTCGACGACACGATGCACCGTGGTGATCAAGAAGTGCAAAAAAATACCGATACACGGATAGGCTTAAGATCGAAACAATAATATTGTCAAAGTGCGGATGCCTGTTGGTTGAAAATGCTGTTTTATCAGTGTTTTTAACAGTACGAAAACGATCAAGCGCAACAAGTCGAGTATAGAAGCATCGGCAAACCAAGAATTCATCATCAACTCGTTCGTATTGATCCGATTAGCGTATCGTTCTTTTTCGCACCCCGAAAGTTTATCATGGAGTCGAATCCGCTCAAGATACACGTTTATTTCGAAAAATTCACGAATGAAACTCAGGATTTCCACTTCACGGTGAAATTCCGAATTACGAAACTTCCGCAATTATCCATTATAAAAATTACAATGAACAAATGAACTGCGGCAACTCAAAATGTTTAGCCTTGGTCGAATCGACGTCACGATACACTTAATCGGGTTAAAAATTGCTTGAGTCGACTGACGAGCCGGTCGGCTAACTTTAGCTTTAGGCAGGAGGGGGGGAGGAGGTACGTGCGTGTCTGAAGGATCTCCGAAGCCGTTGCCTGAGCTCGTCTCGGGGGAACGATCCGGGCAACGGGTCCTTGCACCGTCGGGTTTCGTGACCCGTTGTTTTTCGGCTGCTACCGACGGTTCGACACTTGATTAGGCTCGCCGATGGTGGAGTAGGGGGGTGGAGGGGAGAAGGGGGTTAGGTCGCAACCTACCTTCTTCCGTTATGCCTTCTTCGCTTCTCCCGACATAAGAGTGTAGCAGTTGCGCCCCGCCGGTTGTTCAACCCTGCGAAGCAATCCGCCTAAATCGCAGGGTGGGTCGGAAACTCGTCTAGACGCACTTGCGCCCCTTCCCCCTTCCCCCGCCCTGACGCGGAATCCCTAAACCCTTTCGCTCTCTCCGAACGTTTCGATCTCCGGAGGGTCGGAAACTCTCGTAGGACACGAAATCCTCCTGAATCGTGTGATTTAACGACCCGAGTTTCTTAATCGTTTCGTTGATTCGTTTCAAGGACGTTTGGCCGACGTTTCGTCCACTTCGAAAACGGAAATCGAGATTTCTCGCAAACCGCCCGATCGATTTGAATGAGATTAGTCGTAAATTACGTAGAATCGTGGCAAGAATGATGCGCGCTTTTCGTTTTTTCGATTATCTCCTGAGGTTCGCGAGAAATGACGAATGGTGGTTTCGAAGCGGTCCGAACGTGTGACGCCATTGCTCCGACGTCATTCGAGCGTTTCGTCCACTTCGAAAATGCGATTTGAGATTTCTCGCGAACGGCGCGACCGATCTGAATGAAAATTGTCTCAAACGACGCCGAATTTTGGCAAAAAGCGACCTCGCACCCCTTCGCTACATTCTGGAATGTCAAAAATCGGCGTAAAATGGTTATCACGACTTTATTTCAGTTGCCCGCATTTTTTTTAGCTACGCGGAAGCCCCTCCAATGTCAAATCGTTTGAACGAAATTCGATCCAGCCCCCAGTCGCCAAAAAATGGTCGAAACGAAGTTACAAACGTTTTGAAAAGGTTAAAGAATTGTTCAACGATTCGGAACGAAGGGAGATTCAGGGCGATATAGTTGGCGAAAGGACTCGCCGGAGGTTTATCCACGAACGTTGGTAACATCGGGCGAGTCGCGTGGGTCTGCGCACACGTATAAGCTCGAGAAGTTGTTGAACCTCGGCGGGTCTTTGTGTTTGGCCCGAGAGAGGGTTTCTCTCCCGGCGATACCGAGGTGAGCGCGCTCCAAGAGCCGAGCGTTCCCGACGTGAGGTGAACGAATCCTCCGGTCCTCGAACATCGTTCCCGTCGCTCGTTCGCTCGTCCTGCTTGCTTTTCTGCCTCCCGCAAACCTCCCCCCTGGATCGCGTCCGACCGACCACAGGGAAGATACCCGAAGAAGGAGACGAGGCAACGACGGAAAAAGATACTGAAAACAAACGTGAAGTAAAATAAAAAAAACGTTTGAGCAGATGAAACGGCGAGACGAAGAGAGTCGGAACGTAAAAAATGAGAATGCGTAAATCTGCACTTTCGTTTCTGCGTTTAACTTACTTAATTGTATTATTCTTTCTAGACTCGGAGAAATAGAAAGATATTGTTAACCCTTCAACGTAACGCTGGGTGGAATCCCGGCGATCGACCGACGATTGGCGGTTTTTGGTTTCGTTTTTATTTCTTTATGAATTTTTTCTAATATGGTGCCATTTGATTTTTTATTAATAAACTTTTCGTACATCATCCGTAATGTTCTGAGCATGTTCGGTAATTTTTTCAACCACTTAGGACGAATAGTTTGCTCAAAATCAGTTTTTTGAAAACTGACTGGGTGGAATATAATCCAGTGTGACGGCCGTGATATTATTTGATAGTGGCAACGGCGAAAAGTAAATGAACAATCTAATAAGGGCGAGTCAGAAATTATGCTCTTACGCGTAATTGCACGCGAGCGTAAATGATCATCGTTTTTGGATCAAACTGTAACACGAGCTTAATCAGTATTACACAGAAAACGTAATTTTCTGTTTTTAAACTTATAAGAAATCTCAGCGCGGCGACGCGTTCCAGCTTACGGATTAGCTCAGTGACTAGAGCGCCAGACTCGCAATCGGACAATCGATGGTTCGCGTCCCGGTGACTGCATATTTTTTTTTTTTTTTTCTCCGATAATTTCTCACGAAAGTAAATAAATGAAAATTTCCCGTTCGCCGAGAGTTAAACGAGCTTGAAGAGTTGAATTATTCGTATTTGCATTGTCGGTTTCGTCGTCGGCTCGTCGACACGTCGTCGAGGTAACGAATCTCGGCTCGAGCGAGTCCCTCGCGGTCGCCAATTGAATGAGGCAAGAGAAAGAGATTGAATTGAAACTCGGTCGAGCGACTCGAGAGGGTGGCGAGTGGCCTGCAACGACGAAGCAGCTTCGCGCACACACACACACACACGCCCGCGATTTGCTCGAAGCATTGAACAAGCACGTGAACTCGGAGCCAAACGAGACGACCGACACTTGTTGGATCAATTTTAACGATCGCCATTTAAAAACTTCCTAAAATTCATGAATTCTCAAACAAAATTTCACAAAATTAACCGAAAAACATTTTATCGTTACGAAAAATATTTAATCTCAACGAAATTGTGATAAAAATAAATGTATTCATTGCCAAAGTTGAGAAATTTCAATAATAATCATTGAATTAAATTTTTTTTTAACGCCGTTGGGAATTAAATTTTTCGGCAAATCTTTTTTTTCTTTTTTCTTCGTATTATCCATCGAGTGCGCGCGTATGTGTTTGGTTGTAACACATGTGCTGCCGTGCCGGCCGCTCGTGACACCCAACACCCGAGTCTCCGTGCGGCGGGTCATTCACTTCCCCCTCGATAATGGTCTCGGCGATGCCTTTTTTTTTTTTTTCTTATATCTTTCTCTTTTCGCTGGACGAAGAAAGAAAGGAGATTGGCGACCGTGTGGAGTCGGGATGCGTCTCGACGACGATATTGTCGTAGGTCCTGGAGCCTGATCGACTCGCTCCGAAATCCAATCATCCAAAGGCCGATCTCCCCTCTCAATTCGCAAGCGTGTTTATGCAATTTTTGCGCGGGAAATAAATTTTGAAGAATAGAAAAAAAATAAATAACGTATACAGGAGGATATAATAATTTTTGAGATCAGCTGGCTTTTGATGCTGCTTCAGCTAATTTCGCGTATGCCATTCGAGATACGAACTGGCAGAAGCTCGGACAAACGCGAGCGATTCGCTCCTACGACTCGGCCTTGTTCCCAGCTTATTTAGAAAATCGTATACGCAGTTATTCCGCCATCGCGAGATCGTACACACGTGCTGCGGGCGATCGTACGGACACAACGGAGTTGAGACACACGTGCCGAACGACGAGTTTTCCTCGTGGCTCGATCAAATCGCGGGCGAAGACGTTCTTTGTCTCGTCCGCGACAACGCGAAGCTACGTTGAAGAATCAAAATTTTTTTTAACATTTTCTTTTCCACCGCGTTTGATTTTTTTGTAGAGCGGTTTTGATAGACTGGGATTGGATCCGAGCTATTTCTTTTTTTTTGTTAGATTGACGGAGGTTTTTTTGGGTTGATTTTGTCTGCCGATTTTTTGTTTTATTATTTTATGGACGCGAGAACGTTCGAAAAAGCAAGCAAAATTCATAATTATCTTGGGAAATAAATTCATTTGGATTCAAATGATATTTTTTTGATGCACGTTTAATAAGAATTAAATTTTTTTGTCTATGAATTACCGATTAAATTGATTGTATCGATTTAAAAATGCGGAATTGCGAGTCACAATAGATTTTCCACAACAAAATTGCAATTCAATCAAGAATCTAAAGTACAACAAAAAAAAATATTTAAACCTCGCGGTGAACAAAATTTTTATAAACAGCAACAAAAAAATTGCAAAATCGTTAAAAATAAAAAAAAAATAAAATAATAATAATAAATAAATAATAATAATTAATAATAACAATAACTTATTATTATTAATAATAATAATAATAATTAATTGATAATTATAATTAATTAATTATTGTTTAAAATAAATTCGAACAAATCTCCAAAACTCGTTTGACGATCGTGGAAATCCCGGATCGCGTCCGGAAAATATATTTCTATCGCGACAAAGAAAACATATTTGATTCTATATTCGTGCATAAAGGAAAAGTCGGGCGGTGACGAATAGAACAGTCGAACGTTTGGGTTTTTCACAATCGCCCGCGGCTGATGGAAAATTTGGCAACGGTTGAGTCGACCGTGCGAAACAGTGGTTCTCATTGCTAAGCGAACGATCGAATATTTTTTTCCACAGTTTTGTTCTGTTTAATCGAGAGAATTCGCGATTTTCGAACGATATGCTTTTTTATAATTCGACGGGTCTTTGAATCGAATTGAGATGTTCCGGAAATAAATGGACCGAATCGCATGGCCCCGACTGTCAATGTCCTGAAAGATCAAAATTACGAAAACCGACTGGATAGATTAAACCGGCCTACGCCAAGAATCTCAACGGGTTTTTGAGATATCAACTTATTCCTGCGCTAAATTCACGCTACAAAAGTCAATAGCCCTAGTCGAGGGTCTCGACGGGTGTTTCGCTTCCTACGCTAGAACTAGATAGCCTGTAGGGGCTTGCGAGGGCTCTACACATACTCCACACAAAGTTTTTAATTCTTAACGATTAATTCGTATATCCACTAAATAATCTCGTCAATATTACACAAACGTAAGCATTTCTTGGATTTACCAATTCTGATTTTTCCATTTAAAAACGATTTCTATTCAATGGATAATCAATAAATAATAATTAGAAGAAGGTTATAATTTTTTTAAAGGTTTCCCCTTTAATCATTAGTCAGTTATTTATTTTCCGAGAATCTTAATTCGATCCATTGACCTGTCGAAAGCATTAAATGCTTGGAACGTCAATCCGCACCCCGTCGAAATTGCCATAAACGGCAGTGGTTATTCCTGATAAAGCCGGTTTATCCTAATTGCACCTCATTTGTCGCAGCTTTCTCACAATACCCAAAAATCTTTCACAATCGCAATACATTAACGGCTAATTGACCCCCCAATAAACCATTGAATACCTAAAAGGTCTTTCAAGCAACTCGATTGAAAGAAAGTTGCAAATCTTAATTTTTTTTTTATAACCTCATGGGCTAATAATCGATAATGCGCTAGTTTTCCCGAACGTCATTCAATACCGGTACGAGTGAACAAATTTTTTACAGTTAACGATCTTGGACCTCTTTCAAAAATGAGTCAATAGACAAAAATAATAATTAGACAAAATAAAATATTGTAATGCAATATAATATATAATAATTCCATTATATTGAATTAAATGACATACAACGTATGATATATATATATATATTTCTTTATTAACAAATCACAATAATTCCAGAATGATTTTATTATTTCGTTACTTTTTCATATTATTATAATTATTTAATTATTTATTATTTGAATTTATTTTTTATCAATTTCTCCGAATCGTTCTTGAGATTCTTGACGTTGTTTAGAAATCGTTTTCAATGTTTCCATCATCGATAAAAAGCGTTCGGTGTAATGAAAAAGAAATAACGGACGTTAAAAATCGCGTTGTCGACCGGTAACTGTATAATAACAGATCGCGAGAGGAAGGCAAACGTTGTGTTTATGCAGCCGGGCTCGTGCAAGCGACCCAGACAAGTGCAGACTACTTGACGCCTCCTAACGTCACCGAGCCGTGGAAAGTCGCAGTGGCACTTGGCCATTACTCGTCTAAAATCCGGCAACCGAGCGGATGTCCGCAATCCGCTTATCGATATTATAATTTCACAAGCTCATGGATTTTTATCGTCGTTAATTGAATTTTATTAATACTCATTATATATTGTCTGTCCATATATTCATATACTGATACAAATAAAAACTATAACAGCATTTATTATCATTATTATTATTATTATTATTATTATTATTATTATTATTATTATTATTATTATTATTATTATTATTATTATTATTATTATTATTATTATTATTATTATTATTATTATTATTATTATTATTATTATTATTATTATTATTATTATTATTATTATTATTATTATTATTATTATTATTATTATTATTATTATTATTATTATTATTATTATTATTATTATTATTATTATTATTATTATTATTATTATTATTATTATTATTATTATTATTATTATTATTATTATTATTATTATTATTATTATTATTATTATTATTATTATTTTTATTTTTATTTTTATTATTGTTATTATCATTATTATTATTATTATTTCTGGGGTCAATTGACCCACGTGAAAGATTCTAAGTTCCCGCATTCTCCCGCAATTCACATGTATATTGTTATTTTTATAATAAATCAATTCCGGAAACTTCATATTTCAAAATTTCATCGTAACGTATAAACCCTGAGCTTCACTCATGATTTTTTCCAGATTGTTAAGACGATATTCTCCATTCTTTCAAAGCTTTGGTCCAAATCAACCCAACGAATACACCAATCGTCTCAAATAAAAACCCCTCTAACATAAACGAATGGTTATAAAATCTAGCGAAAAATAGCAAGATCGACGCACTGCTATTTTCTCAGCCGTGAATCTCGTAAAGAATTATTCTCCGAGCTTTCACGCCGAAACGTTATTCACGAAAAAGCTCGCCGTAGGGTTTTCAAACGCAGTAAAGCCGGGGAGTCCCCGACAGGGGTCGCTGCGCCGACGGCGCGCGCAGCTTCGACGCTAGCGACACGTGCGTGCGACAGCGCGTGCGCACACGCGGCTGTCCCGTTAAATCGCCCGAAAAGGGGGTTTTGCCAGTCTCAACCGAGGGCCGCAAACCCTTTTGCGCATGGCACTGACGTTCGCTCACCCTCAAGGTTTTTGCCGCTCTTGTCGTTTGATAATCCTCGTTTACCTGTCTGTAACCAATGACGAGCCGCCTTCGTCCCTCCTTGCCTCCCCCGTCCTCCATTATCGCCCTTTCCCATGTCTATAGAAAGTACCTCGAAGCCTTTGCCGACTTTATTCAAAACCAGAACGCGAAACTGCACGCACTGACATCCGCAAATTGTTGTCGTCAAAGAGCTCGGTTAGTTCTTGCTTCGCTTTCATTTTTTAAACTCTCATTGCTTTCGCTTTCACAAATTTTTGTGAATATCGTATCGAGTTATTTCGTTGGTTATTCGGTTAGTAGCAACGCCACGAGGGAGAAAAGTTCGCGAGCGCGTGTGTGTTTTCGAGTTATAAATAAACGTTGAATTTAACGTTGTTCCACCGGCGTGTGCTGATATAAAGTCGCTGCCGTCGATTTGACGTTACGCGAATAGAGATTTGTACGATTAGCGGTGTTGTGTGACGAAAAATCGAGGAGTTTGCAAAGTTTTTGGTCGAAAGAATCGAAAGTTGCGGGGAGAATTTCCGTTTATTGGAAATTTTTAATTATCGTGGTTCTATTCGATTTTTTAGATTGATTTCTGAATTTCAAATCGTGCCTCTTATTATTATTTTGTTGGCTATGGAGCGAAGATAATAATTATCGTTACCATCACAATTGTATTGAATTGTACGAAAACAAATGAATAAGTTTATGAAAATCAATTTAATTGAACGGAATTATTTCGATGAAACAATGAATTTAACTCTCGCGAAATTGTGAAATACACGCGAATCAATCGTGCTACGTCAAATGCAATTTTTTTTTTCGTGAAATTGAGGATCGCAACGATTTATCATCATCGATCGTGGACGAATCCCAAATTCTCGCCGTGTTTTTCATTTTCGATTTTACGCTATGTCGGCGATGCTGATGGATTGCGTTGCCGATTGTTTCCAAGGTTCTGGAAATCTGGCAGGTTCGTTTTTTTTTTTTTTCTTTTTTATTGACGGAAATAATAATTAAATATTTCAATTTTATTTTGTTTATTTTTGACAAAGAAATAATAATTGAATATTTTTAATTTCCTTCTTTTTTATTGACAGAGAAATAATAGTTGAATATTTTGATTCCTTTTTTTTTATCGACATAGAAATAATAATTGAATATTTTGATTTATTTTTTTCTATCGACAGAGAAATAATAATTGAATATTTTGATTTCTTTTTTTTATTGACAGAGAAATAATGATTGATTATTTGAATTTCTATTTTTATTTTGATTGACAGAGAAATAATAATTGAATATTTTGATTTCTTTTTTTTTTATCGACATAAAAATAATAATTGAATATTTTGATTTTCTTTTTTTTTTTTTTTTCAATTTATTTTTAAACGCACGAGGCAATGTTATCGTTGAGAACCACTGAGATGGATTCGCTCGTTGCACATCGTCTCATCGCCACGTGTGCGAAAACTCTCGACCCCTTCTTCCTCCCACTCGGTCGGGTTTCGAAACTCGTCCGGCCCGCGTGGCTTCGTTAGACTCGAGAATTCTAAGACCTTCCGTACATGAAGCGTCTCGTCTTAGCCGCGCGGAAAATTCGTCGTGCGACGACGATTTTTCTGGGCCGAAAAATTCGCTGACAAATGGATTTTTAAGATTGTTAGATTTAGTGGTAATTTTTTGGAAAGTGGGCAGCAACTCCCTCAATTTTTTTGGGGATTAAAATACGTTGCAGAGGACAATCTTCGAGTAATTTCGTACATATATGTTGGGGGCGAAAATTAACCTCACTTTTATGATGTTTCGGTTCTTAAGGGTTGGTTTGAGGGTTAGGATTGCGTTGGTTTAGTTCTCTTTTGTTTCTACGATGTTTGAAGAAAAAAAAACCCACACACACACAAACCCTGATCTAAACTATCTCTAATCTAACCCCTGAGAACGAGAATATCCTGTTACTGAAGTTACTCAAGGGCTTACATGGATTTCGATGATTGAAAAAAGCTATTTTCTCTAATTTACAAAAAATATGACAAAAGAATGATTTTATTCAAACTTTTAAGCGCGTGAACAATATTTTATAAAATTTTCACTCGAAAATTTCGAACATTCAACCGTTGGACCGAGTTTTGGGAAATCTCTTGGATAAAAACAGAATATTTCCTTTTAGTACGTAAGTAAAATCTATACCACGTATTGTCCTGTAAAATAAGTTGTGCTCAAAAAATTAAAAAATAACCTTCGATCAATCACTAGTCAATCCCAATTCGGGAAGATATTTTTGAAACGGTGTACTGTTAGATCAAAAAAAAGTTTCAAATGGATTTTTTCCAATTCTCAAACCCATGTGTCCCTTAAGTGCCTGCCAACTACGCCTAATTATACAAATACTACAATTTCCGCGCCCAACATAAGCATAAAAAATTACTCGAAGGAGTGCACAACATCCTCCGCAACATATTTCAGTCCCAAAGCAATCGTAATTCATGCCGACGATGTAAATAATTACTCATTAAGGCTTTCCGCACGCGAAGAGCGTCTCGCATAGAAGCGAATCGAACGCGACGTACGAAAGTTACGCGCTCGTGTGCTTTCCGCGTTTGTTTTAATAGAAACAACTTAAAACCCACCGCGAGCAACTGACACCGCCGCACACCTGACGATTCGCAGCTTGTCCGGTTTGTCAAATACGCGCAGCTCACTTCTCGGGTGCAGTTGTTTGTTGAAACAAACGCGAGCGTGATACAAGCGTATAGCTGCCGTACGTCGCGTTTAATACGCGTCCATGGAGGACATACATGAGGAGACCAAGCTATATGTAGAATAATAAATGATTCTTATGTAACAATAATTTTTTATCGCCCGAATTTGACTCACAATAACTACGATTATTATAATTGTTACAATTTTTTTACGACTTATCTTTAAAGAAAAAAAACAATAATCATTACTTATTTGAAATCTAAACTGAACGCTATATTCTACAATTAAAACAAATAGTAATGATAATATTATTAATAATAATAATAATAATTATTATTATTATTATTATTATTATTATTATTATTATTATTATTATTATTATTATTATTATTATTATTATTATTATTATTATTATTATTATTATTATTATTATTATTATTATTATTATTATTATTATTATTATTATTATTATTATTATTATTATTATTATTATTATTATTATTATTATTATTATTATTATTATTATTATTATTATTATTATTATTATTATTATTTTTATTATTTTTATTATTATTTTTATTATTATTATTATTATTATTCTTATTATTATTTCTCTATTATAATTTTTTACGACTTTCTACCATTTTTTCAATAAGAAAAATGATTAAATTCGCGTGAAATCAATTAAATTTGTAAATCACAATTTTTTCACGATTTAATTCAGAAAAAAATAAATAAATTCAAATAAGTTGATTAACCAATCGACTCGTTTTTCTAATGATGTTGCAGGAATGCACTGTCTCGGCGCGGTGTCGGGGGGCGACTCGGGGAGCCCCAGTGGGATGAGCAGCCGCGGGGGTGTAATGAGCGTGGTCCGAGCTCTCGGAGTCTTGGTGTGCGAGGGGAGGATTCAGGGACCTCCGCGTGGTTACAAAGAGGGTCCGCACTGTGCCGCGCCTCTCCAGCCATCGGCGAACGACCACAAGTGCGACAAAGACAATTATTTGGTGAGTATGTGGGATAGAAAAAAAAGCTAAGCCCGATAGGTTGGTTCCCGATGGATCAAATTATCGATTTTAACACTGGTCACCATATGAGGGGGAATTCCCGACGCCCATATTTTTTTTTTACTCGCGAACTATTGACACAAACTTTTTTGAAAAATTAAAATTCGTCCTTCGAAGCTCTTAGAAATTTATTATAATTTTTTCGATTGAATTGATACGATCGTAATGGAATAATAAAAATAATTGGATCGAAACTCACTGGTTCACTGGCAAGTTTTTCGACGCGCGCGCTTCGGAAGTCGAACGATCTGGCAACGCTGTTGCCTGGAAAAACATCGTGGAATTTTCCTCACGAGGTGACCGAAGTCGTTGGGTCGCGTGTGGTGACCAATCTAGGGTTAATATGCCCGAGCACGTCGGTTCATCTCCCTTCCGGAAGAGAGTGCTCGACTGATACACGAGCTTGCGACAATCGCGTGCATCGCCGAGCGTACGTAATTTTCTTTCTGGGTCGTCGGGCCGACGGCGTGGTTTACTTGTTTTTCCGTTGGGAAAATTTTAGGGTCAACGACATCGAGGATGTGTATTGGAAAAAGAATAAATTAAAAAATCAAAAATGTTTTTTTTTCAATTCTGGACCCCTCAATCGCTCAATCGTTAATTAATAATAGTTTCAACGGCGCAACGTAATTATAAAAATTCCTTTCTCGTAACGCGTACAAAAACAAAGAAAAAAACGCCCTTCCGGTCGATCAATCGACAATCATTGTCGAGATATATAAATTTGCAACCCAAAAAATCATCAAAAGTTTAAAAAAAAATTTCATTCGACCGTTTCTCAATGGCGATCCTTCAAAATCGCGGAATCCAAAGTTTTCCGAAACGAGTTCCGTCGAAACGTCTCGTATATATGCGTCGAATAAATTTTATTCTCATTTTTCCGAATAAAAAAAAACTAATTATTTTATTATTTATTTATTTACTCATAATATCATTTATTGATTTATTTTTTTTATTCATCGTTTCCGGTGCAATTAGATGACAAAAAAAAATAAATTCGAAAGTCCAACTTACATTTGTTGGTCATTGGTAAACACGATTTTTGAATATATTTCCGCGATGATCGAGCATCGACGATCCGGCATTGCGTCGTTGGGGCACGACTCATTACGTTATTCATCGATGTCTTTGTGTCGCGTTTGTGTTCCCAGTGCGGGCGTTATCTCGTTCTCGTGCGGGAAATTGGCGAGAGAATAACCATCGGTACGTCGTTGTGCGTTGAAGTATCGATGTGCAGCGATTGTCCGTGCGGACTCGCTCGTGCCACGTGCAAGGATCCCGTCTCTCTAGCGTCGTCCACGGCGATATCGCAATGGCAACATCCATCCGATGTACTTTTGGAATACTGGTCCGTCTCCGTTGTTCCCTGCAAGTGAGTCAACACGATCGGCATGAGCACGATGATAAATCTTTGACTTCAGGGTCATCTTTTCTTTTTTAAGATCTTTTTTGATTGTTTTAATAATAAAATAATCGTTGCTTAATTAAAATCTGAACTGAAGGCTATGCTCTGCAATTAAAACAAATAGGAATAATAATAATAATTATTATTGTTATTAATGTTATTATTATTAATGATTATCATTATTATTATGATAATTAAAATAATAATAATAATTTTTATTGTTATTATAGATAAAATAAAGATAGAAAGTCGTACAAAATGATAATGGAGAAATGATAATAATGATAATGATAATTATTATTATTATTATGATTATTATTTCTCTATTATAATGATAGATAAATAATAGATAATTATAAAAAATAATGGATAATAGAGACATAATAATAATTATTATTATTATTATTAATATTATTATTATCTTCTTCTTTTATTAATCTTCTTCTATTATTATTATTATTAAACTTCGGGCGAAAAAAAATTGAAATGAATGAGCAAATTGATAATTCATGGAACGATAAATGAGTACGAGAATGGAGAGGAATAATTACATGGATACGTGGTGGATTAATGAATGAGTGAGAAAAAAGAGTGAATGGAAAAATAAACGAATGAATAAAATTCTTCGCAGGAGTCCGGAAATGATGAATTCGCAAGGTCTTTACCAGGCAGTTAGATCGCGATTGCACTTCAGTCAAGTCGCAGCGTGGTGGTCCAGAAGCAATGGTACCAAACCGAATTACGTCACGACACGCATCGTTCCCCACAATGAGGACAATCTCAGGAAATTTCGCGAATCCCCGATCGAACATACTTTTCCATTGGCCGGCAGCGGAGATGGAAATTCCATCAAGGTATGCATAACCGAAATTCACTCTCATTTTATTTATTCATTTATTTATTTATTCATTTATTCATTTATTCATTTATTCATTTATTCATTTATTCATTTATTCATTTATTCATTTATTCATTTATTCATTTATTCATTTATTCATTTATTCATTTATTCATTTATTCATTTATTCATTTATTCATTTATTCATTTATTCATTTATTCATTTATTCATTTATTCATTTATTCATTTATTCATTTATTCATTTATTCATTTATTCATTTATTCATTTATTCATTTATTCATTTATTCATTTATTCATTTATTCATTTATTCATTTATTCATTTATTCATTTATTCATTTATTCATTTATTCATTTATTCATTTATTCATTTATTCATTTATTCATTTATTCATTTATTCATTTATTCATTTATTCATTTATTCATTTATTCATTTATTCATTTATTCATTTATTCATTTATTCATTTATTCATTTATTCATTTATTCATTTATTCATTTATTCATTTATTCATTTATTCATTTATTCATTTATTCATTTATTCATTTATTCATTTATTCATTTATTCATTTATTCATTTATTCATTTATTCATTTATTCATTTATTCATTTATTCATTTATTCATTTATTCATTTATTCATTTATTCATTTATTCATTTATTCATTTATTCATTTATTCATTTATTCATTTATTCATTTATTCATTTATTCATTTATTCATTTATTCATTTATTCATTTATTCATTTATTCATTTATTCATTTATTCATGTATCCATTTATTCATTTATTCATTTATTCATTTATTCATTTATTCATCTTCTAATCATTCATTATTAATCAAAACCGGAGAAAAAAAAAATTTTCCATCGTTAACTGAAAAAAAAGTAATGAATACGGCGATTATTCATCTTTTATAAGGTGACTGTGTGGGCACTGCCACGGATGGAGGACGTTCCAACGCTGAACTGTCCGCTACATCCTTTAAAGGACAATGAAGAGGAGTGCGGTGCTCGGGCTCTGACACCGACGAAGAACGGTCCCGTACCGTCGTCCTCGCACACCCCCGAGGCTCTCGTCCTACCAGGTGGGCAATCAACGATCGACAATCATTATCAAACGAGCAAAACCATTCATTGCTATGATTATTTTTTTTTTTTTAAATCGTTGATCATTTGAATCAATCATCGACAAATATTTTGATTAGTCATTTAAAATGGAAATAAACATTCCTAATTTGGACTCTCAACTGAAAGCTATATTCTACAATTAAAAGAAATATATATATATATATAACAAATTGAAGAAATGATACGATAATAATAATAATAATAATAATATATCATCGTTATTATTATTGTTATTATCATCTATTATTATAATCATATTATTTGTGGGATTCGTTGTGTATACATTTTTTCTATTGTAGAATCGAGAAATAATAACAACAAATTATAATAAAAATAGAAAATATAATAAAATAGAATAGAAAATAATAATAATTATATCTTTATTATTATTATTATTATTATTATTATTATTATTATTATTATTATTATTATTATTATTATTATTATTATTATTATTATTATTATTATTATTATTTTCATTATTATTATTATTATTATTATTATTATTATTTTCCATTCTATTTTTAATAATAATAATACCATATTATCATCATTTTCTATTCTATTTTATTCTATCTCCTATTTTCATTACAATTTATTGTTATTATTTCTCAATCCTACAATGAGACACATCATTATTATTATTATTCTCGTTATTACTATCGTTATTATCATCAATTCACTCATCACGATAGAATGACAGAACCGTATTGCGTATAATTCCATCGAGAGTCCCAAAAAATAGTCAAAATCGATACAAAAATTTGTTCCAAAAATCATGCGTAACATCGACGATCAAACATTCGCAGTACTGGTGGACGACAGACTGCAGACGCCTTGCGACAAACCCGGAAAGCATCACTGTCACTGCGAAGACGAGGAAGGTTCCCCACCCTCGCCGTCCATCAGACCAAACGTCGAGAGAAAACGTCGTCGATCTTTGCCCTGCGGACCATCCGAATCCGGACCTTCGGCATCCGCATTAAACTCCCTTTCCACCCTTCCATCCGTTCGCGAAACAACCCCACAAAATTTTCCCGATTCCTCACAAAATTCCTCGTTCCCGCGTTATACGGAATCACAAATTTATCCATCAAGATCGCACCAACGAACGGATTCCGAACGTTCTCAACGTTCCGAAATTCCAATCGTCTACGAAAATCATCCTTACATCACGAGCGTAAATTTCGAAACGAATTTTCGTTCGCAAATCAGCCTCGACGACAACGAAGGCAACGACGAAAAACGTTACAAACCCTCATCCGAAACGTCCGAAAATTTCGTTAATTCACAAAACAACGAAAAAATCGAACAAACAACGACAACGGAAAATTCATCGTTCACCGAAATTTCTCTGGAAAATTCTAACGATCGCAATTACAACAAAACAATCGTCGACGATGGTTTTTCGGAAAAATTGGATAATTTTGTTGTCGTCGAAACTTCGGAAACACCGAAAATTCACGGCGAAGGATGTGAAAAAAATCTTCGACGTTGTTCCAACGATAATAAGTCGCAAACGTCGATGAAACGTGGAATTGAAACGAATATCGTGACAAATCCGTTCGTCGATAAAAATTTTTATCACGAATCGAATCCCGGATCATCGTCGTACATCGCTGAACCGAGAAAAAATGTTTCCCCAACGTCTACGCTTTGCACGGTTCATCAAAATTATTCCAAAACCTCGAGATCATCCTCGTCCGTTCCCAAATCATCGAAGATCGATGATAATTCGAAAACCAACGTTGAAAAAAATTCTTTCGCAACAAACAAAGATTTGTCAAATTTAATGTCGAAACTTTCGTTTCCCAAAGAAAAACCGACGACTTCGTCGGTTGGAAAAATTCGCGACGAAGTTGGAATATTCGATTGGTTCAGCAAAGTTCCATCGAAAGTTTTGTCCGCGCCTTCGACCGTCGTAAACGACGAAAAAACAAAAACAAATGACAACAAAATTGTCTCGGAATCGATGAACAACGATGTTAAATTAAAAAATTGCAATTTGGAATTGAGTCAACGTGAATTCGACGAAGTTTTGGCTGTATTGCGTTCACGAACGCCATCCGGACGCAAAAGAATTCCCATTAAAACGTTTCGTCGACGGGAACGCGGAGAATCAACGTCGGACGTTAATTCAAAAATTAACGATTTCAATTACGATAAAAATTGTTTGTGTCCGATTCATCGTGAAATACGTCGTAACAATGAAAAATCTTGCATGTGCAAATTTTGCAAGAAAATCGAAAGATCCGTGAACAACGAAACAACGATTTATCGTTGCGAAACGGAAACGTCGAATTCACAAATTTTCGAAACGAAATTAACGGAAGACAAGACGACGAGAAACGTTGATAAAACGTCGGAACGTTTGCAAAATGTTTCGAACAAAGCCGATGTTTTGCTCGGTGCAATTTTACGTACCCGTGAACGTCGGGGATTGAGCGATATATCGAACGGTGCGAGACCTAGACAAATTACGTCGTTTAATCGTGAAAATACTTTGGACGACGTTGAATCGTCGAATTCTCGTAAATTTGTCAACGACGAGGACAAATCTTTACCGTCGGTTTTGAACAAACGTTTGAATCGTTTGAAACAATTGTTCAAGAAGGAATGTGAAATTGGACGATTGCCAACGACGGAAATTCGTTCGGGGGATTATTTCGACGATGAAAGTCGTGGAACGAAGAATTGCGAGAAAAAATATGTCGAAGATTTGGATTTTAATGATAAAAAATTGGATGAAATTGGAGTCAAACGAAAAATTGATTTGATTAAATTTTCGGATTATTCGGAGAGGACGAAAGAAATTTATGAGAATAAAAATTGTCGTGGAACGGTTGACGACGTTGATAAAATTTCCAAAACGTTTTGCGAATCGAAAGGACCGAATATGGCTGGCGATTGTTGCGAAACTTTTTGTAAAAATACGGGAAGTTTGGGAGGGATGGAAAATTGTTTGGAAAGTTCGAAAACGTCGCGAAGAATTAACGGAGACGTTGCGATTGACGTGGATGACGACGAAACGAGCGAAAAAGGCGTTCCTTCGGCCATTGAGCAAGAACGTTTTCGTCGATCTTTGGAAAATGCCGCGTCCATGGTTTTTCACAGCCGTACCGGACTTCCGCTTACGTCGAGTCCCGCACCGTTGCGCAGAGGCAGCTGCTGTTTCGACTACGACAGCAGTCTCATCTCCGTATCGTCGAAAAGAAGGTGAGAATCGCGGTTTTTATTTCGGTATTTTGCAAATTTACGATTAATTGCAAATTTTTTCATTTATTTTTATTAATTTTTATTAATGAAAAATGTTTTGGGCCGCAAATTTTGGGATTAAAGAAAATATTTGATCGTATTTCTGGTTGGTGGTACAAAATTATTGATTCATTTGTTGGTTCATTTATTTATTTATTTTTAAAAATTAATGCAACTGTTTGGGACCGCAAATTTTGCGGTGGAAGTAAATACTTGATTGTGATATTTTATTGTAAAAATTTATTTATTTATTTATTTATTTATTTATTTATTTATTTATTCGAATGTTTGTATATTTATTTTATTAATTCTTCAAATTGATATCAATGTTTTTGACCACAAATTTTGGGACGGAAGTAAATACACGATCGTGATATTTTATTCGACTAATTTATTTATGCATTTATTTATTCGGTTATTTCTTTATTTATTTTGATAATTTTTTTAATTAATATCAATGTTTCGGACCTGCAAATATTACGACGAAAGCAAATATTCGGTCGTATTTCTGTTTTATCACACAAATTTGATTATTTATTTACTTATTCCATTCTTTACCCATTCATTTTTCTATTCCTTATTTTTTCACATTAATAAAACTGTCTTGGAGCGCAAATTTAGGAACGGAAAAAAATATCCCATCGTGTTTTCGTTTCCACAATAAAAATAGAACCTAAAATCCATCTCGAAACTGAAATACCACAAAAAATGAAAGAATCAAATTAGTACAGTCCAATTTTCTCATCGCCGCCGTCCGGTGACGAAATTTCGATCGATTCCCCCGCGTTCGCTCCATCAATTTTTCATTCTGTCCAAAATAAACATGTCTCAATTTTCCGATAAATCCCCCCAAACCCTCTCGAGTCCTCAGATTTTCCAGACTTTTTCTATAAACTCTTTAGGTTTTTTAAAATACTTTTCGAACTTTATTTTAATTCAAAAAAATAAATTATTATTTCTCACCGCACTTTTCGAGCTCAATACACCGCCCAAAATTTCTCGTGTCCTCAAATTTTCCAAGCTCTCAATCTATAATTTCTTCTCTAGGTTTTTTTAAATACTTCAAAAATTTTTCTTTTAATAACAAAAATAAAAATAAAAATATTTATTTCTCAGCGCACTTTTCGAGCTGAATACACCGCCCAAACTTTCTCGTGTCCTCAAATTTTCCAAGCTCTTATTCTATAATTTCTTCTTTAGGTTTTTTTAAATACTTCAAAAATTTTTCTTTTAATAACAAAAATAAATATAAAAATATTTATTTCTCAGCGCACTTTTTAAGCTGAATACACCGCCCAAACCCTCTCGTGTCCTCAAATTTTCCAAGCTCTCATTCTATAATTTCTTCTCTAGGTTTTTTTAAATACTTTTAAAATTTTTCTTTTAATAACAAAAATAAAAATAAAAATATTTATTTCTCAGCGCACTTTTCGAGCTGAATACACCACCGAGTCCCGGAGCTGTTTCGTTGGAGGAAACGGATCGAGAGATCGAAAATTCTTGCGAGGGCGAGGAAACGACGAAGAGAACGTCGACGGTTCGCAGCAGACCGCAGAGTCACGCGCTTCTCGGTAGTTTCGAGGAATCAGCGTTGAACGGACGTCTCGAACCCGTTTCGACGGTTCACGGTTTCACCGCCGAACTCGGTGCTAGCGGAACTTTTTGTCCGAAACATCGCAAACTTCCGGTCACCGTGTTCTTCTACACCCTCGGAGACAACGACAAGGTCTCCACGCCGTACCTTGTGAGTACAGGGAAGAAAGAGAAGAAGAAAAACATTTTAAAAAAATTTTTTTTTCAATTTTAAAATCGCGATTTTTATTCATTCATTCTACAAAAACGATAAAGATGGGATTATTATATTTTTTTAATGGAAATTCAGATTTGGTATGGAGGAGGAGAAATTAATGCGATCGTTTCGGGTTGGAAAATGTCGGGTTTTATATTTTTTATTTAAATTTAAATTGAAAATTTGGAGAACAAAAAATTCTTGATCGATTAAACATTGATAGAAAAAAAAAATTGCGGTCTCTATTTGGAAAATAAAATTCTGTATCTATTCGGCAGGAGAGAAATTCTATTTTACAGATTCGTTATAGAGAAAATAAAATTGATACAATTTTTTCTGCTTGAAAAATATCATTTTTGCATTTTTTTTTCAAAATTTAAATTAGGAATTTGAAGAAAAAAAAATGTTTTCTCGATAAAAAAAAATAAAAATATGTTCTTCATTCGTGAAACAAAATTCTGTATCTACTGGGGAGAAGAGTGATTCTATTTTGCAAAAGAATTTGACACGTCTTACAATTTTCTTTGTGTTTTTTTTTTCTCAGGCTCACATTAATCTAGGTAAAAAGGGTTATCAAGTGCCGAGAAGCGGCACCATTCAAGTAACCCTCTTGAATCCCCTCGGCACGGTCGTAAAGATGTTCGTAGTTCTCTACGATCTTTCGGACATGCCACCGCGATCTCACACTTTTTTACGTCAGAGAACTCTGCGGGACAAAACTCTGCGCTACCTCGTTCACCTCAGGTATAAAAAAAAACGAAATAAGAAAAACAAATTTTCTTTTGAAATTCGTCGAACCCAAACGAAAGATAATTTTTTTTCTTTAAAAATTTATTAAACGCAAACGATAGATAATTTTTATTCTTTGAAAATTCATTAATCGCAAACGAAAGACAATTTTTTTGCTTTTCGAAATTCATTAAAAGCCAACGAAAGACAATTTTTTTATTTAAAAAATCATCAAACGCAAACGAAAGACAATTTTTTTTCTTTGAAAATTTATTAAACGCAAACGAAAGATAATTTTTATTCTTTGAAAATTCATTAAACGCAACGAAAAATAATTTTTATTTATTGAAAATTCATCAAACGCAAACGAAAGATAATTTTTTTGCTTTTTTAAATTCATTAAACGCGAACGAAAGACAATTTTTTTATTTAAAAAATCAAACGCAAAAGAAAGACAATTTTTTATTTTTTTAAATCCATGAAACGCAAACGAGATACAATGTTCTTCTTTGAAAATTCAATTAATCATCGCGATAAAATCAAAGACCCCAAAATTACGAAAAATTGTGTTCCAACCCGAATTCGTCCGAAAAAATTTTTTATTTACGTTTTTGCAATCGACAGATTCATGTCCGGCAAATCCGGACGTATATATCTCCACACGGACATACGAATGATCATTTGTCGCAAGTCCGACGTGGACACGGCGTCCGATTTCGGTTCGGAACCCCCGAAGGAGCTCAGAAGTTACATCCACGGTCCGACAAATCCAAAATTTTCACCGAGGTGCTGAGCCTCGTGGTTAATACCGTGGAGTTGCTGTCAACCGTCCCTCCGTCTACCTAGTCCCGCCAACGTTGAGGTTTGATGTGAAACAAAACGAAAAAAAAAACAAAAAAAAAACAAACAAAACAAAAAGAAAAAAATCCTCGTTTATCGTCGATAATATTTTTATTTAATTATTATTATTTTTTTAAAGATATTTTTTTAAGTCGAGGGTACGAAATATTTTCACGAACAAAACACGCGAAATAACAAAGAAGAATATAATCAATTATCACATTTTTTTCCCCCCGCGATTGTATAAAAAAAAATGTCGAATTTTTCCGTTTTTCGAAAGGCGCCGAGTAAATTTTTTTTTTTTTTTTTCTAATTGTTTAAAAATTCGTTTCTCACGTTGCGATTCATCGTCGAATTTTCGCGTAAAATCGTACGATTGTGTTCCGATACGTATACATATTTTTTTTCTATTATTTATTTATTTTAAAAATTTATTTATTCTTTTTTTTTTTTTCAAAATGAAGATAAAAACAATAAAAATAGCTCGAACGTGCGAGCGATGGAGAGAGTCGTCGAAACGGCGTTTTTCCAACTCGCGAACCTTGTAAATAGTCACGTGTCGTAATAAACGCCATTTAAGAATGTTTTTTTTTAATTATTTTTATTTTTATTTTTGTTGATTTTTTTGTCGAGTGGAAAAATACTGCCATGCGTGGGAAAAAAACCTGCTGAAGATTAATTACAAAGAACAAACACAAAAAGGTGATATAGGGACGAAGAGGACGAAGAAATCGAGTCGCTCGTCGAGGAAATTCTCGAATCCAACGAACATAATAGCAAATAAATTAAATTAAAAATAAAAAAAGAAGAAAATAACGAAAGAAAAAATAATAAACTAGTAAATAAATTCAAATATATTTTTCTCACGAAATTCCTCAAAAAAAAATAAATAAATCGATTGACATAACGAAACGTCGATTCTTCGAGATACGAGAAGATGATAAAAAAAAATGCTCATTATCGAATTTTCATCACAGCGTCGAATCGAACGGTTATTCGTTCGAGAGATTTCTATTTTTCGAAAAATCAATTAATCAACGGGGTTCGATCGACGAAATTTCTTCCGGGAGGCCACGACGAGCGATCGCGAAATCTCGGTCTCTATCCTCGCAACCGCGGAGAGAATCATTAATTTACGTGTACGAAAACGAAGAAAAAAGAAGAAATTAAAATGAAAAAAAAAAAATAAATAAATAAATAAATAATAATAATGGAAAGCAAGAAAACGAAGAAAAAATAAGAACACAATATTTGTGTCCGTAGCACTGTGATGAATATATTATATTATATTATATATTATATTATATTATATTGAATTATATTATATTATATTATATATATATATAGGTATATTGAATAGATGTACGAAGATTAATTATATTGATGCAAATTATTTGCGTAGCGGATATTATTCTAGGCTAATTTCGTCTGTTCTGGAGTAATGTGCGAAAAAAAACGTAATTCGAACGTAATCAACGATGAATTTCGCGAGAATATCGATGGCACATGATAAATTATTTCGAAACGATGAGTTCCGTAAAAACGCTCGCCAAATTATAATATTTTTTTTTTTTTTTCGAAATTATAATTGTCGAATTGTCAAATATTTTTCAAACGTCCTTTTGAAATCGATCTTCGTTCGATCGTCGCTGATTCTTCGTTTCAGATCGGCTCAACGTTAATTCGCGTCTGATCAAGATTTCTTTTCTTTTTTTTTTTTCAAAGTAGATTAACCAATAAATTACTTGTAAATTGACAAATATTCTGCAGTACTTCACGACTTAACGGCTGAACGGAATTCGATGAAATTTGTTGGATCTATGTAGAATAGAATCGAGGACCAACCTATATTTTATTTTCTCAAAATGGCAAAAAAATTTCGCGGATTTCTTTGCAATAAAAAAAAATCTTCGTCTGAATTTTTTTTTTGGGAAAAAAAATGATCGATTCTATTACACATAGATCCAAGAAATTTCATCGAAATCCGTTCAGCCGTTCAGGCGTGAAGTACCGCAGAATATTTACCAATTTACACGTAATTCTCGGTTGATCCACTTACCGACGTCGATCCATCGCTTCATCTTAATTCGTGATCGAAAGAAACGATCGATGGTTTTGAAAAAATGTTTTTTTTTTTTTCAATTGCGAAGAGAGCTTGCGTTGCGTTTCGGAACCCAGGCAATAATGAATTTAACAAGAAACGTTGAAAAAAAATTGTGTAAAACTTCGGGATCGAGTAACGAAATATAACAAAATAATATATATATATATATATAATATATATATGTATAAATTTCGTGTAGCGTTGAAACGTGTGTCTGTCGCAAGATTTCTCGTAGTTAAGTCGTCAGTGACATGGGGAGTAGAGTGTGTAATCACTGCCATGCTGTACATATTTTATAGCATAGGTAGAACGAAAAAAAAAAAAAAAAATTCATTTGTGGTTCGAAAAAAAAGAGTAAGAAACCAAAAAAAATGTTTAAAAAATAAAAATAAAAGCAAAGTGATTGCCAATTTCATTAGAGATACTTTCGCGCCGAGCGCCTGATCGAGGCCGTCGTTAGCCAAAATCACGGAAGATATCAAAAAACAAATTAAAAATTAAAAATTAAAAAAATCTGTTGAGATGAAAATAATTAAATTTATTTTTTATTATTTTTTTATTTTTATTTATTTTTTTTTTTTAATTGGTTTTCATCCAACGATTTGCAATTCGATTACGCGCAAGAGGTTGTCACGAATTGTGTATTGTTCGAAGAAGAAAGAAAAAAATTTGTTGAAACCTCTTCGACGTTGTGATAAATTGTTCTGTGGTAAATGTAACTGTGGTGAATAATTATTTTTCGACGAATCCCCGAAGCCCGTGAGACGTATGATGAAAAAAAAAAAAAAAATTGTTACACGGGCTCGGAGGTGCCAAAAAAAAAAAAAAAAAATTTGGAAAGTGGCACGAGTTGCAAAAATGAGTTCGAAAAGATATTTATTCTAAAAATTGTTATTATTATTTTTATTCTTATTTTATTATTAATATTATTATTATTATTGATAATATTATAATTTGAAAAAACGTCGGTCGAGTGAAATTTGTTTTTTAATTGGGGATTTTTTTTTTTCTTTAAATCCATCCATTTTTTTTTCTGTAGATAATAAAAATAGGAAAAGATATATATATATTATATGTATGTGCTACAAACGTGGCTTCGATTAGCTACGACGTTCTTAATAATAAAGAGGAATTTCATCTCATTTTTAGGCAGTTGGATTTAAAGCTCGTCGATTTTGAGATCATTATTTTTTTTTTTTTTTTATTCACTTTTATCGTCAAATTTTCGTCGTCGAGTTATTTTCCCCGGAGCCAATGGGTTTCGCGAGGTATGATGTACATAGAGGTAGCAATTATTTTATCAAGAAAAAATAATAGTAAGAAAAATAAGCGAAGGAAAAAAAAAAGAAAAAAATTACAAAAAAAATGGAAATATTGTTATTGCTACGACGTACTTTTTATTATAATTTTAAAAAAAATTTAAGGTGACGAGCGATCCTGATTCGGAGCGCATGTTTTGTTGCGAAATGGTGTCGAGTGTGGTACGCATAGCCAAACCTAATAAAAGTACTTTAAGGCATTGAAGAAAAAAAAAAGTAAATCGACTTCTTATTTATCCCATAATTTTTTTTTTTTCAATAACAAATTCCCCAAATCATAAAGAAACACAAAAATTATATAGATATATTTACCAAAATTCCATCATCTTTATCTTTTTAATGTCAATACGAATTTAACGAAATTGCGTAGCGATTTAATCCACTTTTTGCTTCAGTTTACACCAACTGCTCATTTCTTAAACGCTAGTCACAAAAAAGACGAAAAAAAAACAAGAATGTCTCCCATTATTTTCATTATCATTCGAGCGGGATTAAAGTTAAAAAAAAAAAAATAACAATTTTTGTTTTGGAAATTACGTGGAATCATTTTATTAACAATTATTAACATCATATCACATCCATAGGATTTCGTTAATTCCCGATTTATATATATATATATATTTATCATGTATATATTAGTGAGGATATTATTTGGGTCATTTCTCGAATTTTTATTGCGACAAGATTAAATTCAATTGATTAAAAAAATAAAAAATAAAAAATTAATAACGAAATAAAACGAAATTCTAATATTAATTAATTGGAAAAACTTCAACGCTGTTGAGCCACCTCTAGATATTTTTTTACATATGGCTTCGACATAAACCAAAAACTTTTCAGGTGACCAGTAAAAAAAAATTTCGCCCTGAAACGTACGCCCAAAAATATACGCATATTAAAACATTATTGTTAATTTTACTATTATTATCATTTTTTTTTTATTACAATAATAATAATTATATACAGCACATACACGCACGGATATATACAATTGTATGAGCGCAACAGTAATTTGCGCGTTTCGTCGATAATTTTAATTCGCTAGCCTTCGATTATTCTACAAACTATTCGGACCCTTCGCTCTGGCGTTATAAATCTCTCCTCGCCACCGCTTTTGCCTGTCCAACGTGATTTATTCCTTCCATTCGTTTCGAAACAACTAAATACGGAATAAAATTGTTTCGACTCGGAAACACAATTTTTTCCGATGTACTTAAGAAATAATTGAAATTTTGATATCGGAAATTTGCAATTGTAATTTCAATTTTCGCATAATTTACGAATTTAATCAAGAGGGAAAAACTGCAATTTGACAGAATTTGATCAGTTTTTGCATTTAAAAAAAATGTACGACACAATTCTCGTTTAATTTTTTTTTATCCAATCGACGAATTCAACTTTCTGCTGGTCATGGAATTTTTTAGAATGAAAAATAGTCTTTTTTCTTTTAGAATAAAAAATAATTGAAATTTTTATAAAAACTGCAATTTGACAGTATTTGATCAGTTTTTGCATTTGAAAAAAAAAAAATTATAATACAATCCTCGTTTTTTTTTTAAATTTTTTTATCCAATCGACAAATTTAATTTTCTGCTGTTCATTGAATTTTTCATTTCAGAGATTTTTTGAGAATTCATTTCGTCGTTTAGAATTTGGGAGGTTGACGTTTTTTCGGGATTTTCTGCCTCAAGAGCGAAGGTATTTTTACATTATTACACTATTTTACATCACATCGCGTTGCAAGCACGATTTGTTTCTTCGATTTTTCTGGTCAATATTTCTATGGTCCTATTTATATGGCTTCGGCCTGTAGCGACGAATTTTCCTCCTCCTTTTTCTTTTTCTTTTTTTTTTTTTTTTACAAAGTATACGACAGAATTTTCTGTGTCGCGTCATTGATTTTCGATGACATTTAAAATATTCCCGAGAA
The DNA here is from genome assembly GCA_963971145.1 of Sussaba pulchella. NCBI lineage: Eukaryota > Metazoa > Arthropoda > Insecta > Hymenoptera > Ichneumonidae > Sussaba > Sussaba pulchella. The sequence continues at coordinate 9,233,687 of OZ020176.1, forward strand.
AAAAAGAGATACGAATAATAATAATAATAATAAGTAAACAATGGAAATCGTGCACAGTATTCAAAAAACAGCGTCGCAAAATGTCGTATATTGTGCTGAACCTTTGCTAAAATTTAAAAAAAAAAAACAAAAAAATAAGACTAACGTAGCTGAGTTTGTGTCAGCTCGAAAATAAAAATTAAATAATGCATCACAGTTTACGATTTTTACAATAAATCTTAGGCGTTAATTACGAGAGAGTGAAAATTATCTCGAAGAATAAGACAACACGTTTTCTGAAAAGAATATCAAACCGAGAACAGCTCGATTTCGACTACTAAAATTTGAAAATATGTAAAAAAAAAATATTAAAAAAAAAAGATAAAAATAAATTCATAACCAAAGATTACGAAAGCCTCCAAAAATCAAAGTCTAACTACTTCGAAACAAAATTAACCGAAATTCTAAACTACTCCCCAAAATCTCGACGAAAAGCCGAAATTTCAGCAGCAAAAATAAAAAAAATCAATTTTTCAAATATCCTCAAAATCTTCAAGAATAAAATAAAACGAAAAAAAAAAAAAAAACCGAGTGTTGAACATTAAGATAATTTCTGTAGGATATGTCGCGTCGTAAAAATTACAAATTTGGCAAGGAAGACCAATCGCGATTTTACGGCCATTGCAAAAACTTGTTTCGCAAATATAATTTAAGAAAAAAAATTCTTTTAAAAAATCGTTTCATGACGAAACAATCGAAAATGGGGGAAAATTATTCGATTTTGATGGATCGGTCGTAATCCTTGCCTCCGGAGTTTTGCTAGCATCGCCCGACTTCCATTCCTTGGGGTAATCTGTGACCCTGACGATTGCTCATGGATAATTGTCTCGTTGCCATTCCTCCTCCGCACTGACTGCTCCAATCGGCCGTTGGCATCGGAGTTCGATAGAATTTCGACGAAGTTTTGTTGAATATAGGCAAAAGTTCATTGGCTTCGTTGCTCAGAGCCTAAAAAAAAAACACACGAACATCGCGAATGAATATTCGTTCCAAAATCATTTAGCAAGGGTTTACGTGGGTTTGGAAATTTTTCAAAATACTATATTGTGTTGTGTCGTGCTGATTCGCGAATTTATGAAGCTATGGGGAAATTTTTGATCCCCGCACAGCTGTTTTTATTAGAATTTATTGGCTTAAATATAGCCTTAAAGGTTTTGTTTAACCAACATGGGATGTGCTTATATTTTAGCATGCAAAATTATTATTAAAAAATGAAAATTTTATCAAATATTGTTCAGATGTAGCTCTTTCATAGGCTCAATAGTTTGAATACAATTATTCTTGTATAGTATTTAATTTTTTTTTTTTAAATGGAGAACAATCCTTTTTTTAACCTACTAAACCCATGTAAAGCCCTTAATGGACAGGCGGACGTTGAAAAAATTGATTCTTCTGAACATTGAATTTTATTTCTTTCTCTTCTTTATTTCTTTACCTTCAAATAAATGACGGCATCGGTTCCGTAGCCCTCGCAGCTGAGAACAACGAGATCACCGTGGAAATATCTCGCGTAAAGCCGTGACAATGGAAGACCGTAGCCGTAACCGGCCAGAGGAACTGTGTGAGCGTCGGATTTGCTAGGTTTAGGGGCTGTACTGTACATGTACTTGAACAGATGATCCGTCAACGAACGGGGAATACCACCGCCCCTATCCGACACCTTAAATCGTAAAAAAACAAACGAAACATCATCGATTATAATTCACGAACTGATAAATAGTATTATGAAGTCTAATAATCATTGAAAAGAGTTGTTTATTAATTTATTTACTTGTGAATTTATTGATTTATTGATTTATTGATTTATTGATTTATTGATTTATTGATTTATTGATTTATTGATTTATTGATTTATTGATTTATTGATTTATTGATTTATTGATTTATTGATTTATTGATTTATTGATTTATTGATTTATTGATTTATTTATTTATTGATTTATTGATTTATTGATTTATTGATTTATTGATTTATTGATTTATTGATTTATTTATTTATTTATTTATTGATTTATTGATTTATTGATTTATTGATTTATTGATTTATTGATTTATTGATTTATTGATTTATTGATTTATTGATTTATTGATTTATTGATTTATTGATTTATTGATTTATTGATTTATTGATTTATTGATTTATTGATTTATTGATTTATTGATTTATTGATTTATTGATTTATTGATTTATTGATTTATTGATTTATTGATTTATTGATTTATTGATTTATTGATTTATTGATTTATTGATTTATTGATTTATTGATTTATTGATTTATTGATTTATTGATTTATTGATTTATTGATTTATTGATTTATTGATTTATTGATTTATTGATTTATTTATTTATTTATTTATTCATTTATTTATTCATTTATTTATTTATTTATTTATTTATTTATTTATTTATTTATTTATTTATTTATTTATTTATTTATTTATTTATTTATTTATTTATTTATTTATTTATTCATTTATTCATTTATCTATCGATTTATTCTATTTATTTGTTTATTTGTTTATTTATTCATTCATTCATTCATTTATCTATCGATTTATTTTATTCATTTATCTATTTATTTATTTATTTATTTATTTATTTATTTACTTGGTGACCCGAAGCGTGATATCGAATAACGCAATTCGACCTCACCTTAACGCATATATCTTCCTTGCCACGAGCGACGGTGACCTCGAGCGGTGGATAATTTTCCGTATCCGATCCATGATGTTCCATAACCGCTCTCATGCTGTTCTTGAAAAGCTCGAAAAGCATGTGATACAAGTGGCTCGGTACGTAGATTATTCGTATGCCGTTGCCGTTTTCGAGATCTGCAAATAACGTACCAACACACAGTCAGATTTAATCCAATCGGGAGCAGTCGCGGGAGCAACGAGACCCGAGCGTGTCGTCGACCTCGTGAAACGACGCAACGACGGGCTACATCTACGTCCCATTGCGCTATTAATCGTACGATTCCAATTGCCAATTTATAAAACGTCACAATTATCTTCTATTTGCAAATCTAAAACCCGAGCAGAGGTTTTTTTTCAAAATGTTTCATTTGCTTTTCAAATTATTGACGATTTGATCCTTTTTGAAATTTTAACATTTCTTTCGTTTCTTTGTACTTTTTTTTTTTAATTTTTTTTTGCTCTTTATGAATTAGTTTTTTTTAAATATTTGTGATTGGATATTTGCGTTGGTTTAGAAGTATTGATTTTGGGAGGGGATGTGGGGTTCGATCGGGTCGATAATTTGACTTGCCGTTGCATTGTTTGACGATGAGTTCCGGACTTGCGAGGTAGTATTGGTCGCAGAGAAAACGTGCGTTCTCGTAGGCGTCTTTGACGACCCCGATGACGTCGCAGTAAGGATCGATGCAGCCCACGTGTCTATTGTCGCCGTTCAACATGCCACCGAACAGCAGGGCTGAAAGGAAAAAATCAAACGATTATTAGGATAATTCGAATTAATTTATTAATTTATTAATTTATTAATTTATTAATTTATTAATTTATTAATTTATTAATTTATTAATTTATTAATTTATTAATTTATTAATTTATTAATTTATTAATTTATTAATTTATTAATTTATTAATTTATTAATTTATTAATTTATTAATTTATTAATTTATTAATTTATTAATTTATTAATTTATTAATTTATTAATTTATTAATTTATTAATTTATTAATTTATTAATTTATTAATTTATTAATTTATTAATTTATTAATTTATTAATTTATTAATTTATTAATTTATTAATTTATTAATTTATTAATTTATTAATTTATTAATTTATTAATTTATTAATTTATTAATTTATTAATTTATTAATTTATTAATTTATTAATTTATTAATTTATTAATTTATTAATTTATTAATTTATTAATTTATTAATTTATTAATTTATTAATTTATTAATTTATTAATTTATTAATTTATTAATTTATTAATTTATTAATTTATTAATTTATTAATTTATTAATTTATTAATTTATTAATTTATTAATTTATTAATTTATTAATTTATTAATTTATTAATTTATTAATTTATTAATTTATTAATTTATTAATTTATTAATTTATTAATTTATTAATTTATTAATTTATTAATTTATTAATTTATTAATTCATTAATTCATTATGACATTTATTTATTTATTTATTATTTTATTAATTTATTAATTCATTTATTCATTTTTATATTTATTTATTTATTTATTTATTTATTCATCTATCAATTTGTTGATTTAATCATTTATTCATAATCAAATTATTATACTCACTGTGCTGATTGATAAGCATTCTGATCGACACCCGGGACATGAAAAATCTGTCCAAAAAATATTGAATACTGTTCTCCGTTTGTGGATCAACGTCGTGCGAATCCTTCAGCTCCAGGATACCCTGAGCCATCACTTCGACGACGTCCGAGTGGCGATTTCTTATTTTCACCAAAGCCTCGCAAAATCTTTCCACAAAAAAAAAATTAAATTCAACAACGTATTTCACGCAAAATATGTTCTTGGAGAAATGAAAAACGATGACAAAAAAAATGACGAGAAATAGAGCAATGAGGCAATTTCTCACCTATCGAGCGTACTCTCGTTAACTTCGGCCTTCTCGAAATGTATTATTTCCTCGAACGAAGTTATGTACAAATTATTGACGATACCGAGGCTTGGCATCCTCAACAAATGTTCAGGCAACAAATGTATCTCCTTCATGATGTTCGCCAATCGTACCGGAAGTTCCTTCCTCAGAAAAATAAAAGATTTTCGTTCGCATGCGCTCAAACCTGCAATAAAAATCAATGAAATCCGATAAACGAACGAACAACGAATCCTCAACTCGTAATTACATAAATAATTAATCATCAATATTAATTATTAAATCATGGAGATATTATAAACAATTTTTATAATATATCTACACATAATAAATGAGAATGTAGAAAACGTTTTTTTTTTCATTTATTTTAGATGTATAAATAGATTCGAGAAAATGTTTTTCATATGCTGCTTTTACGAGAAAATGCGTATGGCTCCGGGCTGAGTTTAAGTGTGAATTATCGCCCCTCTACTCGCAGCGATAAGAATTCTTATCGTTGATCCAACTCTGCACTTATTTGTTTGTACAATCGCGAATATACGCAAGACCGAAATTCAAATGCGAATGTTAGAAAACATCGACTCGACGATCGTTGCCACTTAAAATGTAATTTAATTCGACGTGAATATACGACAAAAACAATGAAAATGTATTTGAAACACTTTCAATACTAAATTATCATGAATCATCATCGCTATTCAATATTAGAATCAATTGTTAAACAATAATTATTCAACATTTTTTTTTTTTGTTGGTATTGCAGAAATGGGAGAATAATAATTGTTTCATAATGATTAATTATAGTCATTTGTGTGGAAACGAATTTTCAATACATTTTTTTATCGTGCATTGAATAAATATCCATTCCATGGGAAAAAAACGAAGCGGAATCACGTCCTGTTTTTCAACCTTCGAAACTCATCGTCAGTCCTTAAGGGGGGTTAAGGTTAATTCGGCGAAAAGGAAGCATGTTTTCAAGATTTTTTTCTGGCGATACAAATAGTGTAAACTCATTCAATCAATTCCCATATAATAATACAACATTTAAACAATCTTTTCCTAAATTTTCGTTCCAAAATATTGAAAATCAAGCGGGTGACAGTGAATCTCCCCCCTAAATCGCCCGTGGTCACACGTTGCTGGACACACGGGGTCGCGATGTCTCCAGCCATGTTCAAACGATTGTCGCGTTGCCAGTATCGTTCCGAACGACTCATAAAAATTCATGATATTACTTTGAACCTTTCAAAATGAGAATATCATGCCAAAAAAACTTTATCGAATTTTCAAAATGGCGAAAAAAAATGTTTTCCGGGCGTCAGTAACTCATAGTTATTCTAGTTTGAAATTGCGCTTGGGGTCTTCGCGACCCCTCGTGACCAAGAAGGTTTAAGAGACTGTGAGGACGTCGACAAATGTAGAACACAATCTTGAGACAACGCAGCGAATTATCGGTCAGCGTTGTTTTGCTATTTGACGCGAGGCAACGGCGAGCATGTGCAAAACACGTTATCACCTGCGACGCTCTCGTCTTATCGACAATAAACAGATTAAAGTATGACGAAAGATGACCGCTCCAACGCACTCGCAACGCCATCGATGGCTATCGGAGCTTTTGAAATTAAATAATTACACGAGTCTCATCGGGCGATCGAAACTGCCAACGCAACAATTGCAAGAAAAATGACCGAATATTCCGGAAGTGCTATTCTCCGTCATTATCGACTTCCGGGATAAAAATCGAGAACGATTGACTGCGCCCTAAAATTCCGCAGTCAACCGTTCTGGTTTGTTCACCGAAAGATCAATCATTGCCGAGAAAAGCGCTTTACAGGTTTCGTTACCGACCGAGCAGACGCGCATGATTTTAAATCTAAACGTCTTATTTTTTAACGGAAATTCGAACGTTATTTCATTATTATTTTTCATTCGCGTAACGTCGAATATATTGAAAATATCGTAGCCAAAAAAATAAATATGACTTATAGAATGATAATAAAATAGACTTTGCTGGGCCGTAAAGAAGCAGGTTTGAATTATTAATCGATCGTTCGACCTTGGAATCGTTTGAAAAGACTTTTCCGACGATTGGAAAAGCTCTAGCTCCGTCCAGACGTTAGAATTCATTAATTTCGTCGCATTGAAAGAAAAAAAAAAGCGTCGGTGGAAGTTCAACTGCGGAAATTCGGTTCAAGGTATTCGGTCTCGTCACTTAAGTTGCGAAGGTCGTGAGATGCTAAACGTATATCGCCAGAACGATGGCAGACGGATTGTAACGAAACACACGTAGCTTAATCACGAGTCACAATTGCGGTATCATCGTTCATCGAACATTCGAACAATTTTTCGAGCGGCTATCGCACCTAAAAACTTCGCGATTGGAAGACGATAATCGTCGCGCATGTATAAATATCTTGAGGACGTTACGTCGTGGTTCTCGAGGCGAGCGGTTTAATCGCTTCGACGAGATGTCCGATGAAATTTTGAATATCGCATTTCGAAATGCATCGAGTGAAATTCTTCTTGTTCAAGTTAAATTGAAAATTTAAAAGGAATTCAATGGAATAAGCCCTGAAATAGATGTATGCCAAATATACAAAATAAAAATATTGAAAGTATATTCCGAAAAAAATGTTTAAAATAAAGAAATAATCTAAAGAAATTTTTTTAACTAAAAAAATCATTTTTAAAAATAATTTTTAATAAAAAAATTTAAAATTTTTTTTTTAAATAAATTTCAAATACGGATGGAAAGAATTATTAGTCTATTCACAACTCTAAATAAATAAACGATAATATAAACAGATAAATATCTCTATTATTCTCGTTCTTTCTTCATTTTTATTAAAAGAACTCTGTTCGTTATATCTAACAATAGCAACGAAAATATTGAACATTGATAGAAGTAATTAATCTTGAACTTCGTGAATAACTGGGGAATAGAAAAAACAAAGAAAGGCGTCGAACGATAATTATCACGGTAGCCTTAGTCATAGCCGACGACCGTGCAAAGCACTCGGACAAACAGCAGCTATTTGCGCGAGAGTTAAGGGGGAGAAACGAGTTTGGTTCGATATCGATATTCGTCGTAGCAACGAAACGTGGTAGAAAAAATAAACCAAAGAAAAAAAATCCCGTAACGAAAGCCGAACGCAGCAGGATTTCGCTATTGAATTACATACATGCGTATCGAGAGTTTATCAAGGGACACCGCTGTACCGAGAAATTTTTTTTTTACGTCTATCTAAGGACGATTTCTTTTAATTATTATTATTTTTTTTAAATAATTGTTTTTATTTTCTTTTATTTCTCGTAACAACGAGCGAGCTCTCGACGCTTGTTGCGCACCAGCTGGTCGTCAATGGCGACTTAATTACCGATTCAATCAAGCCGGCTGCAGATGCGAAGCTGCGCGTGGGATTATTATTATTATTATTTTTTTTTTCGTCGCCCGAAGCCTGAAATTATGTTACACGAGGTAGAATTGATTGCTTTACGGGGAAGTGGGTGTGAATTTTCCAAGCGTAATTGTACGCGTTTGTCGTCGCAAAGGTCCTCTAGGATCACGCGGACGTTCGTTGCACGTTTTGTGCTCGTGGAAATTGCGCCGGGTACGGAATGGACATCGCGAATTTGCTTTGACGATATTTTAAGTGCTCGTTTCGACGCTCGTTCCAGCTCTCGTCAGCTGAGCTATTTCCGACACCCCTATGTCGTTCAATAATTTATAATAATTGAACGTAACTTCTGAAATGTTTTTTTTTTCGTTCCATTTCATTTTTCGCGTTTCTCTCATTTCATGAATTATTTTCATATTGATGTATTTTATAATGAAGTAGAAAAATGTGAAATTTGCGATAATTTCGATAAATTTTTTTTTTTTAATCTGGTAGAAGAATACAACATGAAGATTTCTTGGAGATATATTTAAAAACCAATCTACGTTGAAATTTTTTGAATATTTTTTTTTTTTTAAATAATAATAATAATAATAATAATAATAATAATAATAATAATAATAATAATAATAATAATAATAATAATAATAATAATAATAATAATAATAATAATAATAATAATAATAATAATAATAATAATAATAATAATAATAATAATAATAATAATAATAATAATAATAATAATAATAATAATAATAATAATAATAATAATAATAATAATAATAATAATAATAATAATAATAATAATAATAATAATAATTGAAAAAAAAAAAAAAAATTGACGAACACAATTGTTTTATTCGACCCAAACAAATAAATCGACATAGCGACTCGAGTTAAAGTTAAATATAATAAAAATTGATTAACCAAATTGTTTCATTCGACCCAAAAATTCACACGAGTCAAGATTAATTTGAAAAATAATAACAAAGTCGTCTCGAATGTGTATTCAAAGCAGCGAGCAATGGTTGTATGCATTTGCAATATATTTTCCCTGTGACATGGGTTTCCGGTACAAATCGTGATCCAAAATCGGGATCGAAGATGGCGGTCGAATGATTCCCGCGACGAGTTCGCGACGAATTTACAAATCGACACCTTGGACGGTTGAAAAAAATGAAATAAAAAAAAATACGACACTCGAGCAGAGTCGTCGAATCGTTGCGCAATATTCGGCAAAGCCATCGTCGTCAAAGGAGGTCGAAGCGACCAGCGGTGGGTGTGTCGGCGGTTATCGCGGTGCGATTGGTTCGACGTTACGGTACTCTATCTGGACTCTGCCCTCGTGCGTCACCAGCTCCGAAATTCTAATCTCTTTTTCTTTCCTCTCTCTCGTAAACACATTCCGAGATTCGAGATGAAGAAAAATAAAACACATGCTTTACTCCGAACGTATCGAAATCTTCCTCCGAGTACAAATATTATTTTCCAAATGTGTTTGTTTGTAATTTTTGTTTTATTATCGTTGATTATTTTTCATCTTGCATCATATCTTATTGATATTATTCATAATTATTTTTATATTTCCGTTTTCATTTATATATTATATATATGATAACGAAATTATATATAATGAAAAATAATGTATATATATATATATATATTGTTCATTTACGACTCGTAATTTTGCCATCAATTACAATATAATTAAGATTGAGCTGAAGATTGGATAAAAAAAAAAATAATAATAATAATTGAATTGAAATTTAATACGTAACGATTTGATTATTCAAAAAAATTTTAAACACAATCAACGATTCGATTAATCAGCCGCGGTAGGGGAATGAATCGACTTTCGCCATGGACACACGCAACGATGACAGGGAACGGTGGGCCCGTCGTCCAAAGCCGAACGATTATTGGTCGACGCTTCGCGAATGAACTTTGCTCCGTTATTATCGCGTGCAATATCGTCTCGCTTCCTCTGTTTATTTTTTTTATTATCAATGTGGGCTAATTAAAACGTGGATGGGGATCGGACGATCGTACGGTCGTGACTTGCGATTACAAGCGACTCGACGTACCGCAAATGTCTAATCCAATCTCGCTTACAGCGACGGGTATTGAGGATCGATTATAAATTATTATTGCCATTATTATTAATAATAACAATATTAATAATTAATGATAAAATTTCTACAGTAAATAGTAGTATATTGTTATTATTATTAATTATATCTATAATTAATAGTATACTACTTAATATACTATATTATTTATATTAATAATAATAATTATTATATATATATAATTATTGTTAAATAATAATATAATATAATATAATATATTATCTATAATAATAATAATCATTATTAATATAAGTAACCTAAATAACCTAAACAATCATTATTATTATTAATGTAAGTAATATAGTAGATTAAGTAGTGGACTATTAATTATAACTATCGACGATAATATACTACTATTTACTATTGACTACTATACTACTCAATCTACGATAAATAATTATTACTATTATAATTTATAGTAACTGTACTATTACTGTTATTGTAAATAATAAATGTATAGTATATTAAGTAGTATAGTAGTAAATAGTTAACTCTAATATATTATTAATAATAGTTACAATAAATAGTGAACTACCTAATATCCTATATTCCTCATATTAATCATAACTATTATTATTATTATATATAACTATATATATAACTATTACAAGTTTAGTTATAGCATAGTTAGTTAGTTTAGTTATAGTATAGTTATATATATAACTATTATTAATCATTAATAATAGTAATAATAATTTATAAGTATGATATTATTAATTTATACATTTTTTTCCTGCACCGAGCGAAATAAAGATGTTCCAGAGAAGCGCGAGAAAACGGAAACCGAGAGCGTTAACCGTGCCATTATTGTTGAGGCCATGGACAGGAGGGAAGAGGACGAGGGATATAATCTGTTATCAATGCTACGATAATGAACGTAGTTATATCACTTGTATGTTGCAGAAGAGTCACTTCATCATCCACAATCAAAGACTTGAGTCTTGGAATGATTACGCGTAGTTGGAAATCATCTAAAGCAACTTCGATTTTCGTATATCACCCTCGAACCTCGATTATCCGAACGCGACGGAGCTCTGAGAATAATCGAAAAGGTCGTAAAAATCTCTTCGCTGCAGACTCGAGCGAGCTCGGCTCCGAGCAGGGCCGTGATAACTGGAAGGGCGGACCCTGCCAATGTCTCAATTTTTTTCGCAAAATATGGAGAAAAAAAATGGCTGCCAAAATATGGAGTAAAAAAATAGCTGCGAAAATATGGAGAAAAAAAAATGGCTGCCAAAATATGGAGGAAAAAAATAGCTGCGATAATATGGAGAAAAGAAAATGGCTGCCAAAATGTGGAGAAAAAAAAATGACTGCCAAATTATGAAGAAACAAAAAACGCTGCCAAAATATGGGGAAAAAATGGTTGCCATAATATGGAGAAAAAAAATAGCTGCCAAAATATGGAAAAAAAAAAATGGCGGTCAGAATTTGGAGAGAAAAAAATGGCTGCCAAACGTGAAGGAACCTCAACGACCAGCGACCCCAATTTCTCTGTTTACCGCGCGTCCATCAATTCGCCGCAGCTGACGCTGTTGTCATTTCCTCACAGCTGATTGTTTCCTCGTTCAGTGTCGAATGGAATAAAAAATTTTCTCAGTCAAGCATTGTTTTTCGAGCTACGTTTGGATTTGATCCCCCGGTTTGGATCTCTCGCTCTAGTATGAATTGTTACATTCATTATTATTGTTATTATTATCGTGAACCCATAATTTTTATCGTTTTCACGTTATTTTAATCGATTTATTAATCTATTCTTCATGCCTAGATTGGCTCTTTACTCGATTCAAAGCTCTCGAGCGAGTATAGATCATTGAATTTAGTCCGTCATTATTTAATTCCACATCGCAGTGACGTACCAAAGCCTACGTGACTGCAAAAACGTTTACAAACGATTTGAATGTGCGATCACGGCAGAGAACCGAGCAATGGCGGCTTGCGATACATCGACAAAATTATACATGGTAAATATATTTATTTTAATGTAAACAAAACGTATACGAATGACTTACGTGAATCTGAATATAATTTAAAAAATATGTTTTCGAACGTGAGACATGCCGAAATTTCCAGAACATGATTTTCAAGGTCACGACCTTCATTCTGAAAAGTAACAAAAAAAAACAAATGCGACAAACAAATCCGAAAATTGGATAACGCGAGATGCAGGTGAGATTAAATCGTCACACAGGCTATATTTTTGCGGTGGCTCCCTCTATCGATTAACCGAATAACCTCGAGAAAATTGTTTTCAATCGAGCACAATCAGTATCTCGGAATCGTCGGTATTTTCCGGCTTCGCATTTAATTCCTCAAAGTCCAAGGTCAAATTTTAACACACACACACACACACACACACACGCGCGCACGTTATGTGTTTATGTGCGTTCACGACACATGAAAGAGCGCGAGAGATGCGAGCCAAGGACGCGAGCTTCCAACAGGACGTAGCCGATCAATCAATTAAAATCCCTATCAATTAAAAAAATATTACGAAGAAACGACAAAAACAATAACAATATATCCGGAAAAATGGCGAAAATTAATGTTTACGGGCTTAAGCGAAGATTTTTATTTTTGTAACGTGTGAAATTTATCGTGGGAGCATTTGTAAGACGATCAATCAAAATCCGTATCAATTAAAAAAGTTTTACGAAAAAAAAAAAATAATAATAGTAATAACAAGAAACATGCTGAACTCTGACTACATATTTACGTCTAAAATTATGCTTTTTTTTTGTAACTGGTGCAATTTATCGTGGGAACCGTAGCAGATACGATTTACGAGGGTAAAATCACGGAGTCCATTTGAGACTGTATCCGTCTCCGTCACTCCGCCGCAACTGCCAATCGCGACGTCTCGCCCGCACTTTCGTACACCCGTTAGATGTAGCACATCAACCTCGAGTCTCGAGAAGAAAAAAAAAACAACCACTGGATATATTAAAAAAATATATACACGTATACGTGTATATTAAGACGAAGCGCGATGGCGAGACATCAGCCGGAAGAATATTTTCGACGAAGATGAGGTCAAACGTTGTCACGAAGTCAAAAAAAAAAAAAAGAAAAGAAAAAACCCGAAGATAATGATTCCGACGTTTCTCTGTACTCACCGAAATCGATGAACTGTTTTATCGAAAGCGGCGACGGATTGAATTGCGAATAAAAGTCCAACATCTTCGTCATGCCGAAACATCGTCTCGTTAGACGCATTTTGTCTATTTTCGCACATTAAACACTCAAGCCCAAGATTATAAAATCAATCCGTTCGAACCTTCGTAGATTCTCGTTCGAAGGTTTTATTATTTATTTTTTTTTTTTTTCAATCCGTCTTGCTTTTGTTTTTATTTCGAATTACTCTACGATTCGTTGTTTGATTTTTATCACAACTTTTCGCGGTATTGTTGTTGTTTGGTTGTTTATTTTCACAAAAATTATTATTATTATTATTATTTTTTTTTTCGGTGTTTATTGCTCGATGTTGCGAGCAGCGAACTCTGTCTGTTGGGGCACGATTGCGCGTCGGCACGACTGGAATCAACTGCGAGCATGTTATATAGTCCCGTTGAGACGTGAGATAGTCGCGAAAACGGACGGCAGAGGGAACGATCGGTCGAACGACGGAGGCGCGAATAAATTCACTTAACGACGGAGCAATTTTGACTTTTGTTTGGTTCGAGACGACGCTTGGAGGCGTTACTGCATCAATCGGCTCTTGAGCATCGATCAAGAAGACTGGAAAACAGAAGACCGAACTCCTGATGCAAACCTGATGCTTGAGTTGGGCCAAAGAAGAAAGATTACATGGAACCGCACTTCTTACGGGAGAATTTGGTCGGCCTCGGAGCCGCCGAGATTAGTTCGCGCCGCCGAAAGCAGGAAGTATAGGCGCTGCTCCGCTCGTCCGTGTGCACGCATACAATGGAATCGGACTCTGCGCCGCCCAACTTTGTTCTCGCTTCGACTCACGCTCGGCGGCGATTAACCAGCTCACTCTTCTCAACCGCGCGTCACTGCTACGCTCACACTGTCTCTCTCGTACTCGCGCTGGAAGTGGATCTGCTAACCCGCTCTTTCTCGCGCGACTCCGCGATTGCTTCGCTCCGCCCAACATTGCTCTCGCTTCTACTAACGCTCGGCGGCGATTAACCAGCTCACTCTTTGCTTTCCTCCACCGTTACGCTCTTGCTGTTACTGTTCTGCTTGCGCTGTTGGATAAGGATTCGACGCGAGCCAACGACGGATGCCGTGCCCGTTGTCGGTCTCGCTTCCACTCACGCTCGGCGGCAATTAACCATCTCACTCATTCATGTTGCGTCATCGCTACGGTCTCCCTGTTTCTTCCCTACTGGTATTGGAAGATTGGAACCATCGACATATATATTATATACGTTGATGGTTGAAATTCAGCGGCAGCGCACTCTTCCCCGTACGACTCCGTTATGGCTGTGTTACTTCGAGTCGCACACAGAAGCTATCAGCTATCAGCTGACTAAAACAGCGTTTGCATCGTTTCAAATTATGATTACAATTTTCATGAATAATAATAATAATTATTATTATTATGATTACTATTATTTATTATTATTATTATTATTATTATTATTATTATTATTATTATTATTATTATTATTATTATTATTATTATTATTATTATTATTATTATTATTATTATTATTATTATTATTATTATTATTATTATTATTATTATTATTATTATTATTATTATTATTATTATTATTATTATTATTATTATTATTATTATTATTATTATTATTATTATTATTATTATTATTATTATTATTATTATTATTATTATTATTATTATTATTATTATTATTATTATTATTATTATTATTATTATTATTATTTCATTATTATTATTATTATTATTATTATTATTCCAAACCAGTAGGGAACAAACAGGGAGACCGTAGCGATGACGCAACATGAATGAGTGAGATGGTTAATTGCCGCCGAGCGTGAGCAGGAGCGAGCATGACGTCGGGCGAATCGTCCGTCGTTGGCTCGCGTCGAATCTCTATTCCGCAGCGCAAGTAGGACAGAAACAGCAAGATCGTAGCGGTAGAGGGAAGCAAAGAGTGAGCTGGTTAATCGCCGCCGAGCGTGAGTGGAAGCGAGACCGACAACGGGCATGGCATCCGTCGTTCGCTCGCGTCGAATCCTTATCCCACAGCGCAAGCAGAACAGTAACAGCAAGAGCGTAGCGGTGGAGGAAAGCAAAGAGTGAGCTGGTTAATCGCCGCCGAGCGTGAGTAGAAGCGAGACCGACAACGGGCGTGGCATCAGTCGTTGACTCGCGTCAGATTCCTATCCCGGAGGGTGAGTTGGAGAGTGCGAGCACAATGAGCGAAGGGAGTAGCACGTCTCGCGGTGGGTTAGCTGCCGAATTAGTGGGAGAGAGCAAACGTTACAGGACGATAGCATGAGCGCAAGAAAGATGCCGTTGGAGGCGGGGCTTATATGTCTTCCATGTGTTTGTCACACCGATAGGACTGTAATGCCATCTACCAGAAAAAAGCGACACTAATCGCATCGTCCAAAATCTAACATGGGAAGTGCAGTTCCATGTAATCTTTCTTCTTCGGTCTCCTGTTCCTGTTCTCCAGTCTTCTTGGCATCGACCTATGGACCGATGATGCTGCGAGAAAAGAGTTATCGCCATGGAAAAAAAGAAAGCTGTGGGTGGTTTTTAACCTTTTCTTTTTGTAGTTGAAGCAGATTGGTCGAAATCATGGAGATATAGGTAATTTCTACCAATCAGCTTTGACTAGAAAGAGAAAGGTTTAGAGAACCAGCCATAGATTCTTGTTTTTCCATCGCGATTACACTTCTTTCACAGCATTATCGGCCCATATGGAAACTTAGGTCGCTGCCTAGCGGCAGCTTTCTGCACTTCGCAGGTTGTGGAGCGAGTTTTTGAAACGCGCGAGAAAAGCAATCGTCATGGATTTTACGTCGAATTAGCGTTGAATATCATTAGGTTTATGATTTGATATTCAACGACGTGAAATTAGGCGAGGCTGAAGGTCATTGGAAGGTCATGTTACGATCCCTGGTTTTTTATTGGTTTTTTTTGTTCGCAGACAGTAATGTCATAAAATGGAAGATCGTGCAGACCCTATGAAGATTTGATTTTGAAAAAAGAATATTTTTTTTCGAAAATCACTCGAATCCGAGCAACTAGCAGACGATTAATCTCCACAATTATATTCAATCTCATGCTATCACGTACGTTAGAAATAGGATTTACAGAATTTCGCGAGTCATATTTAAAATCCAAAATCCCACGGACACGTGTAAAAAAAATTTCTTTTTCAAAAATCAATCGCTCATTTGACTAGAAAGTTGACTTTCCAATCGTCTCAAATGGTCTCAAATTCAGCGCCCACTCTCGGACGAATGACGGGGAAAAACGGTTGGAAAATTTCCCACCGAAAAATCCTACGAAAAAATTCTTAATTCGTTATTTAAAAATAAAGAACAAAAACAACGAATGAACTATGGAAAAATCGCGATGGCGATTGGCGGATGTATGTGAAAAAAAAGTGAGAAAACAAAAAGAAAAGACGAACGACAAAAGTCGTATCGATGAATCGATGGTGATGAAAATTTGGTATTCATCTTGACTCGTGGGTCGGCGAACGAACTTCCGGTCGAGGCGAGCCCATGTGGTGTACTCGAACGGCCACAGCAGCGTTGCGGTATTCCACTGCCACACACTCGCACTATTCGGTTTTCGGCACGCGTGTTCTCACGTTTACAATTTTTTATTTTTCACTTCATCCCGAAAAAAATCATCAACGTTGATAACGAATTTAAAAAATTTTTTTTTTTTTTCAAAGACGAATAATTCGTTATCGTATCGAGAAAATTGGCATTGTTCGATTGCTTTTGCGGTGCTCGTATTCGTTAAACGTGTTTCGGGGGTGTGCGCGCGTGTGTTCGTGTGTGTTTGTGCGAGTTGCGGAAACGTATTCGGTTGTTCCCCCCATATAATCCGTGTGTGAGACGTGAAATAGTCGAATTGACCATGGCGGATCTGGACGATTTTTTTGCGAAAAAAGATCGCAAGAAGGCGAAGGGAAAGAAATTCACGACGACGGAGGAAATAGCGAAGAAGTTGGAGGAAACGGGGAAGAAGGTTGAAAAACCTAAACCCAAGGAAAAACCGAACAATCCGGAAGAGGAGGAACAACCCCAGCAGACTGTGGTAAAGATATATTTTTTTTTTTTCTTCTTTTTCATAACCTATAAATTATGGTGAGTTTCTCATTCGCGCTTCGGATTTGTGGTTTTGGTTTATTTTTTGTGTTTTTTCGAATGTGTTTTTTGGGGCGGAGGAAGGTTGAAGGGTTTTGTGGGGTTTGAGGGGTTTTTTTTTTGTTTTTTTCGGCGTAACTAGGCTATGGCCGCTGGTTGGGCTGGCGGATGGGCGGAGGACGGGCGGACTCGGCCGCCGCCATCTTTAATTCCCGTGCAAACGTCACATCTCGGACGTCTTCAGCTACGAAATTTTCGTCCTCGTTTGGGCCTCGTCACATTCGTTAACCAACGTTTCGTCGTACCATAACCTACAAAATGCTACAGCCTCCGGTTGCGTTATGCAACCCAGAGGGACAATTTTTTTTTTTTTTTCTTTTTTGGAATTCGTTTAGTTAGTTTGGTCTATTTTGTTTTATTCTATACTTTCAGGGTGTTTTCAGGAGCCCGAGGGGTGGCAGCTGCTTGGGCAATTTTGAAATGATTGAATGATGATTTCTGGATTTTGAAGAAAAAAAAAACAGAATTTTTTTTCTTGGCCTTTTGAAATTAATTTTGGTATTATTATTATTATATTTTTTTTACAGCGCTTTGACGTATTTTGGAAGGTTGATGGGACGTTGCCGAGGCTGTTTTGGAAATCTTAGGATTGATCGAACAAAGATTTTAGATCTATAAAGAATTGAATAGCTTTTTTTATCATCTTTTTTTGATCTTCCAGAATCAATTTTGTCACAATTTTCATTTCAAAAGTTATTTTTCTCGACGCAGCAGCTATAGCGATAATGAAAAATGGATTTCAAAAAGATAAACGATCCTCGATCAGTATTTTTTTCAAATCGATTCCTGAGAAGTAGAAATTTTGGTTATCGGAGTAATCGAGAAATTTTCCCTTCGAGAATATTTAAAAAAAAACTTTTTCCTTCCTCGGTGCTTCAGGAGGACGACGAGTGGCGAGAGTTTGAGGAGGAAATCAAAGATTACACGGGTCTGAAGCTCGGCATCTTGACCGTCAATGAGAACGCGAACGCCGAATCGGACGAAGAGCGAGGCACGGGCGAGAACAGTTCGGACGGCGAGACCGGCGAGCCTGGGCCGAAGCACAGCGGACCTTGGAAGAAACCCGACGCTCCGACGCAGCCCGAAGCCGCCGAACCCGTCAACCAAACTCCGGCGTCCGGCACAACGTCGTCGGCTACTGGACCGAGCGGTGGTGGCGGCGGCGGCGGAGGCGGAGGAGGCAGTTACAAAGCTCCGCACTTGAGAAACGCGAGTTCGTCGTCGTCGAGTCGGAGACCGAGAATGGGCAATCAAGCTCCGGACATAAGCAGCGAAGAATATTTCCCAACGCTGAGCGGCAAACAGGCGCAAGGAGGCGAAAGCGGAGGGCCATGGGGCAAACGGTGAGATTTGTTTGTGGTTTTTGAAATTTTTAAATGATTTTATTTGTTCGTTTGTTCATTTTTATTCGCACAAAAAAGTCAATTTTTATTCGTGCGCATGAGTCGATTTTTATTTATGCCAAAAACGAATTTTTTTTTCTCACGAATGTCAAAATACAATTTGAGTAACTCGAAGACATGCAAATAATCAGATAAACTTCTTGTTCGAAGAAAAATTTTGCCAAATCGAATATTATCTAAAGCCCAATAATGATATTATTATTATTACTAATGATGATAAAAATAATAATTATTATTATTATTATAATTATTATCATTATTAAGAATGCTAATACTAATAATGATAAAAATAATAATTATTATTATTAGGAATACTAATACTAATAATGATAAAAATAATAATTATTATTATTAGGAATACTAATACTAATAATGATAAAAATAATAATTATTATTATTATTATCATTATTAGGAATAATATTAATAATATAATAATAATAGTTATTATTATTATTAGGAATACTAATAATAATAATGATAAAAATAATAATTATTATTATTATTATCATTATTAGAAATAATATTAATAATATAATAATAATAGTTATTATTATTATTAGGAATACTAATAATAATAATGATAAAAATAATAATAATTATTATTATTATCATTATTAGGAATAATATTAATAATATAATAATAATTATTATTATTATCATTATTAGTAATAATAATAATATAATAATAATTATTATTATTATTGCTAATAATGATAATAATAATAATAATTATTATTATTATTAGTAATAATAATGATAATCTAATTATTATTATTTTATCATTATTAGTAGTAACAATAATAATCTAATTATTATTATTATTTTTATCATTATTAGTAGTAATAATAATAAAAATAATAATAATAATATTAAATTATTATTAAATAATAATAATAATATTATTATTATTATTATGAATAATATTGTTTATATCATATACCGTGTCAGATGACTGAATTAATATTACCATTTAAAAAAAAAAATTGATCGATCAATCAAAAAGCTCCGATAAAACAATTATTTCTGATAAAAAAAATCTTTTGTCAAGGAATCGAGGCGAGGGTACCTTCGAGGAAGTTCGCAATCGAGGCGGCAGCAGAGGATACAGCGTGCCAGAATCGCAGGCCCAAGCGCCAAAATTATCTCTGGGCAACAAATTCGGCGCTCTGTCCCAGGATCAGAGCTGAGAGCGCGATAATCGGTCCGAACTAACGGCAAAAAATCGCAAAATCGTCGACTCGCCACGTTTCGTTAGTCCAGCCTCGCCCGGTCAACACATTTTATAGGATAGAAACATAAATTTCCCGCGTGCGGGCGAACGAGCTGCTTTTGCGGTTGTCGTCGCTGGCGCTCCCGCAGTTGCAGCTGCAGCTGCTGCCTCTGCGGCTCGAGAAAATCCCGCGCGTACGGCAAAAAAAAAAAATTACTCTCGCAATTGCGAAAGCTTCCCGCGATTTTCCATCATTTTCTTTCGTTATTCGCGCAATTGACGAATAAAAAGAGATTAAAATTCATCCTCGCAAAAAAAAAAAAAAAAAAAAAAAAAACGTTTCGAACGAACTTCCGTCGCTTCCGGTCCGTTCACGGGGCGTGAAATATTTTTTTTCTTCTTTCTTTCTTCATTCTTTCGTCCGTCTCGCGTCTGAACAATCCGCCCCCGATCGCACAATCAATCGTCAGCCGTCTAACGACGTCGGAAAAACGTTTAAAAAAAAAAAAAACGAAATAAATAACGTTTAGGTCACTCGATATCGCGACAAATTTCCCGAACGTTATTTTTTTCCTTCCGAAAATCTAATTTTTGTATAATTTCGCGCGTATTTCAATCCCGAATGTTTAAACGAATTCAATCGGTTTGTTTTGTTTTATTTTTTATTTTTTTTTGTAGCAAGATTTGAATAAATGAATTTGATTGAAAAAAATTTTTGAATTTCGTTGGACTCGTGAGAACGGAGAAAAAATTTTTTAAGGTGCTCGTTGAGAATTCTTAAGGCTTGAGATGAAGATGTTTTTTTTTATTGTGACGAAACGACGTTTAGCTATTTTGTATTTTTTACGGGGGGAGGGAGGAAACGAATTTGCGTAGTTGAGGGAAGATGAATTAATTCTTGGGGTAAAATTATTTTACGAGAGGTGTTGAGGGACTGTCGCGTACGTAAAACAGAGATCGATCGCGAGAGAGAGAAAGAGAGAGAGGGAGACCAGAGAAAAAGAGAAATGGATAAAATAAAATGAAATGAATTGTAGGTAAAATTAAGAAAACGCGTATATACATAGATTAATAAGTGAGTCGCGCGAGGCTGGGCTTCGGAACGTCGTAACGAGATTATACGTTGTGCGAATTAAAAAAAAAAAAAAAAAAAAAAAAAAAATTACAACAAAATGAATAATACGAAGAACGAAGCGAACGTGAAGACGAAGTCGTTGCAAGGGAGAATAAAAATGAATAAATATCAATCGATAGCGAAGGCGAAATAAAAAATTAAAATTAAACGAAAAGAGGAGAGAGAAGGAATGAAAAAAAAAAAAATAGGTGGTTGGGCAGAGAGGGAGGAAAAGTACACGAGTTGGAGAATGGAGTCATTGATGCGCGAATGTTGAGTCGACAATGGTTCATTTATACAACTTTTGTCGACAATTTGTTTAATTATTTCTGTTAGATAAGGTTTTTTTTTGTTTTTTTTTTTTTTTTTTTTAATTATTGATTATTATTATTAATAATTTTTGTTTTTAACGAAGGGATAAACGATCAATGCGACTCTGGGACGGGAGAATTTTATTCGAAACGTCGTTTAGATGAGAATTTCGAACGATCGAAGTATCGAGCGTATTTACATTTAATTTTTGTTTTAGTTTAATGTTTTTTTTTCTGTTTTTTTCTTTTTTTTTCTATTTTCTCGAAAAATAATTTATCGTGAATTTGATATTATTGGACGGCTCTCGATTTATTTATGAAAATTTTTCGACGGTTTTCGGTGGTCGAATGGACGAAACCCGTCTCTGGTCAGCGGAGGTATAATGAAGCGTGGAAATTGCGATGGACAAAGGCAAGAATAAAAATTTATTCCAGTTGTGGCGAAAAAAAAAATAATGGTATAAACAAAGAAAGAAAAAATAAATTTAAAACACAGACGAGAATGGCAAAATGGAATATTTGTATAGCGATCGAATGAACTTGTGATTATTTATAATAAAATTTCCTAGGACACTCGTTTACTGCCTGAAAATATTTGTTACATTTTTTAATTATTTTTTTTTTTTTTTTTAAGTTTTTAATAAATTTTTTTCAACGACTCCGGCTGAATAATTTTGTTGCATCTATTTTTTTTTCTGTTTTACGAGAACGTCTCGCTGCATTTTCAATCGATATTCGGTCGAGTTTTTTTTTTTTTTTCTAATTTTTCTCGTTAAAAAGAACTATAAGAAACTTTTATAAATGAATTTTTTGCCACCGCCGAAGGCGAAATAAACCGGCGACGAACTTTTTTCAATAGCCGGGCGCGAAACTGTGTCTTCTGTTCTTCCGATAGTGAATAAATTGGGGTTTTTCTTTTTTTTAATTGAATTTTTACGAGTATTGAAGCGAATAAACGAAAATTGCGTCGATGAGAGAAGAAATGAGAGTTTGGTTTTTATCTCGTTGCCGAAAATAAATATCGGACTGCGGAATTATTCGTCGCTATAGTTCGTGTCTTTGAGAATGAGAAAATGAGAAGACGGAGAACGAACAAAAATATCGGGCGAGAAGGAGAGAGAGAGAGAGAGAGAGAGAGAGAAATAACGTGTGTGAAAAAATACGAAAGAAATTTGAATAAAAATGAATTATAAGAAACTTTGAGCCTCGTAAATTATTTATCCCTCATATTTCCCGTTCTCATTAAAATTCATTCTTCTATTTTCTTTTTTACCCATTAATTATTTAACGTCATCAATGTTTCACAAAATAATTTTATTGTATTATAAATTTTCTATCGCATAAATCAATTTTACATCGTACGAATTAAATTAAGGTTTAAAATTTGCAAAGTTTTATACAAAACGAGAAGAAAAAAAAATTGTTTTCGCCCGGAAGTCGTTGCTCGTCGTCGAGGCGTCGCGTTTGGTTGTTTTTTTCCGCCGGAAGTCAAGATTTAATTAGAGAACATCCTCGGGTTTGGCCGAGTCGACGTTGCTGGAAAAATCCGTTTTTATTGAACTTCCTTACGATGATTAAATTCGGGATCGCGAAGGTACCTTTCGCCGTATTTCAATCCGTGATTTCCGTTGTTCGTGTAAACCGAATACATGGGTTTGTCGAGCAACGACGCGTTGAATTTTGGAAGAAAATACGTCCAGGCTTTGCTCGCGATTCCGACCTGCTTGAAAAATAAATATTTAAAAATTAAATATTATGTTTATGGGATATATCCAAACCAAACCGTGGGATCATTTCCCCCGGGGTCCGCCGATTGTTGCATATTTGGCATTAATTATAAATAGCGACCTAAGCGCAATCGAAATTCAAAAACGACCCAAATAAAAACCACCCTAATTTATATATCGATCCATGCATCGTCAAATAATTGTCTCGTCGATAGGCAATTTTTTTTTGGGGATTATTTTGATCCTTTTCAATTCGGTTAAAAAAATTCGTCGCACCTCTTCGAAATTGATATCCGTTTTGAGGTTTGCCGCCGGTGCTATCAACACGTCTTCTTCCGTTCGCACGTAGAACGAAGGATGTTCCTCCAACTCGTCCAATTTTTCCAACATCTTCGAATCCACGTCGTAAACCTCGCCGATAATTTGCTTCTCAATCGCGTTCGTGAAATATTTTCGTTATCAATAAACAAAACAAATCGAATAAATTATTTTGCGTGAAAAACATTATTTTCCCAGACTGACAAAATTGGGAATTAAATTTTGCGGGAAATTTTTAATTTTTCCTTTATTTTCTCGATGCGACACTGCTCGGTCGGTAACGAAAACTGTAATGCAAATTTTCGTCGCATCGCTTTGTACACAAATTTTCCGACACACGTTTTCCCCTCAAATTTCCCACGCGACGCATCATCGAAACTGATACGAAAAAAAAAAATCTGATTACAGTTTTCGTTACCGACCGAGCTCCGTGACGTCTAAAAACAAAACAATTTTTTTTTACATAATAAAGCAAAAACTACGTGCTCTCGCGTTTCGCGAAAAAATTCCCAAACCAAACCTCACTCTCCAATCACCAGACAACAAAAAAATCCCCCAACAAACTCCTCAAAAAAAAAAAAACCAAAGACAAGAATATTTTCCGTCAAAAATAAAAATTCCATTGCCAACAAACACCAAAAGTAAAAAAAAAAAAAAAAACAAAAAACAACTTACATTACCAATACCGGGTTTTTTCAGCAAAAATGGAATGTTGTATTTGGTAGCAATGACGAGTGGATACTTGTTGATAGTTTTTCCATGACCCAAAAATTTTGCGTAACCATTGGCGGTGTTTTG
Source organism: Sussaba pulchella (assembly GCA_963971145.1). NCBI lineage: Eukaryota > Metazoa > Arthropoda > Insecta > Hymenoptera > Ichneumonidae > Sussaba > Sussaba pulchella. The sequence goes on from OZ020176.1 coordinate 9,258,106, forward strand.
TACGAGTCGATGATTGGGCTCGCCGCGTTTCAACGTTCCATAGACGAAAACCCGGTGAAGAGGATTCTTGAACAGGCTCTCGTACATTTTGCGATAACGTTAGGAAATCTTCGCACCGGTTGAAACACGAGCGTACGTCGTGAGCGGTGAAAACAGCATGTGGCGCCGATTGACAGTTCGTCGCTCGAATTGCAAATTAAACGTAAATAAAGATGATAACGAACAAATAATATTTGTCGTAAGAAAATTGATCGGTGTTTTCACGTCGTTCGTTCGTCTATCGTCGACCGTTCGAGTGTGTCAACAGACCCCGACGTGTCGTTAAAAGTAATTCGACACCGCGACGACAATTCGCGATGTCTTCTTTGCGTATTCGACTTGGCGGACGATTTATCGACGCTCGGTCGGTACGGGAAAACTGTAAAGCAGTTTTCTCGGTCGCGATTGATTTTCCGAATAAAAAACGAGAACGATTGATCGAGGTTTGGAATTTTTTAGACGATCGTTCTCGTTTTTCGATCGAGGGAGCAATGGCGACGGGAAAAAATGGTTTGGGACGTTGAAGCTGTCTCTATCGTGCTTGTGGGAAAATTAAGAGAGACGGACGACACGTAATCACATCCACATTAGCCTTAGCAGCTACTTCGAGCGTGAAGCCAATTTGCGATGGGTTGGGCGAAGGGGGAGGGAAGGAAAGCTTTGTTCGGATAAATTCGATAAGAAAGTCGCGTCGGCGGCTCGAATCAGCTGAGCTTCGGCGGAGCAATGGCGAAGATGTCGTTGAACCAAGCAGTACAATCGCTTCGAAGATATTTTTATAAAAGCCAGATTTACTTATCTTCATGTTGTTCGTTCTTTTTTTTATTTTTTAAAATTTTTTCGCATGATCAGATCTCGCTGGTTTTTGGCTGAAACAAATTTTACTGTAAATTTGTGCAGTTTCGCCGTCCGCTGGATGAGACCCGAGAATACTCCGTCGGTAACGAAAACCGTAAAACGTTTTTCTCGAACGGGATTGATCTATCGGATTAAATACGAGAACGATCGACTGCGTTTCCAAATTCTGCAGACAATCGTTCTTGTTTTTTGCCCGGTGTTCGTAAGATAGCGGAGAAAAGTACTTTGCAAAAATGCTCTTATCGTATAATCATAATTTTTAAAAATTGTAATACGAGTATCCAAATTCTTATTGATTCTATTCTAATTTTTTAACGTTTTATTTCGTAATCTCGTTGAAAATTCAGCGTCAGTCATTCATGAATCCTAAGGATTTTTTTTCCAAAATTAAATTAAGGCAATTTAAAATAATTTTTCTTTCTATTTATTTTTCCATGGAAAAATCGTAATCCATCGTAGCAGGGAGGGGGGATGGGGTTCGAATGGCAATATTTACAAGATCGAGATGAATTGTACAAACGCACGGGCCTCACAGCGACGAGGATCCATGGCCAAAGGTTCCAGAGCCTTCTAATTCGTTTTAATTATTCATAATTCTATATAAATAGCTAATTTTTTTTTTTCTGTTGCTGCGCTTGTGGCAACGATTCCTGATACTGTCGCACCAATTCCTCCTGAATTTCCGGCAGACACGGGCTGTATCTGCAGTATTCCATCGAGAATTCGCCCTTTCCCTGCGTCGATGATCTCAATTCCGCCGAATAACCGAACATGTCGTTGAGAGGAATTTCGGCGTGAATCGTGAACCAATTGTCTTCCACGTCCGTGCCCGTGATTAGGCCCTTTCGCCTCGTCAATTGCGCCATTATCGTGCCCTTAATGACGAAAAAGCGGTAACGATTAATAAATTTAATTTTTTTAATTTGCAAATTTTTCAAAAAATAATAATAATAATAATAATAATAATAATAATAATAATAATAATAATAATAATAATAATAATAATTATTATTATTATTATTATAGTAATAATAATAATATAATAATAATAATAATAATAATATAATATATAATATAATATAATAATAATAATAATAATTATTATTATTATTATAGTAATAATATAATAATAATAATAACATGATAATAATAATAATAATATAATTATTATTATAATAGTAATAATATAATAATAATAATAATAATAATAATAATAATAATAATAATAATAATAATAATAATAATAATAATAATAATAATATAATAATAATAATAATATAATAATAATAATAATAATAATAATAATAATATAATAATAATAATAATAATAATAACAATAATAATTGTTTGGAGATAAAAATCATTACTTGAAATTCATCCGGTCCAGTAATTTCCACGGACATGATCGGTTCGAGAATCTGCCAGCTACCTTCCTCGAAAACTTGTCGGATAGCTCCTTGGGCGGCGAGATTGAAAGCCAATTCCGAAGAATCCACGACGTGACTGGCTCCGTCTTTGAGACGGAAAATCACGCCCGAAAGTTTGTGCCCGGTCAGCAAACCCTTATCGCACATTTTTCTGAACCCTTTCTCGATACCGGGAATGAATTGTTTCGGAATGTTCATTCCCACGGTCTCGTCGACGAATAGAATCTGCGTGTTCTGATCTGGCGGCAGAGGCTGAGTAAAAATTTTAAAAATTATTGACTCATTCTTACTCCAGAATTTGAGTTAAAAAAAAAAAAAACCTCAAAGTCCTCAAAAAACCTTCGACCTGCACACAGAGGATTCCGTACCATACTTTTTACGATTAATTTCTCGACATCTATGAGATCTAGGACTTTCGTTATCATTTTTCTGTAAGCTTTGAGTAAAGTGTTGCATTGCCTGATTTTTTTTAAGTATATCATGCGAGTGATCTTAAAAAAAAAAAGGTGTTTCGCAACAACAGCAATAATTCCCCCGAAATTGAAATATTTCCCACGAAAAAATTCATACAAGCATCTCATCATATCTTTCAATTGATTCTTGATAATGCACGCTGACAAAACTATGTTAAGATGGCTAAAAAAAAATCATTCAAATAATTTTATTCTACCGCGAACAGCTCGATATAACCCCTTAATTAATGCGAAATTTCGAGTTTCCACGTCTCATCGTGTCCGAGAAAATCGGCTGTGACATACGGAAGGACGGACAGACGCACAAATGTACCGTTTTGCGGTACGAAATCCTAAAAATCAATAAAATTGAAATAATCGACTCAATAATCGTTAATACATTGGGAATTTTAGTTCGATTTGATTACTTCGAGAACGCCGATGACTCTGCCGAATTGTCCAGCACCGCCGGATTGTTTCTTGTGCAGATAATCGAATTCGCAAGGCTCCGTTAGAGTTTCGCGAAAGGACACCTTCGGTTTTCCCAATATCGTCGGACAATTGTATTCACGTTCGAGCCGTTGAGCGTAAATTTCCAAATGCAATTCTCCCATTCCCGAAACGATGCTTTCCTGCAAAATTTAACGTGAATTCACGTAAATCGGATTAATAAACAATTAAACTTACACGCAAATTTATTATCAATAATCGTGCCGATTGTGAAAATAGAAAATGTAGATGAAATTTTATCTAGATCGTTCAAATTAATTAAATTACTTCATTGTTGACGTTGCTTCTTTCTTACGTTGCCAACGGAACAGTAAAAGCACAATGAGTAGATAAAATTATCTGAATTGTCTAAATAAGGAGATTAATTTATTATGTAGAGAAAAATCTAAGACAAATAAATCACGAAAATGAACGAAAATAGAGAAAAAAATTACTTCTTTCTCGGCGTTGTTTTTTTTTTCTCAAGTTGCTATCGGAATAATAACAGCACGACGAATAGATTAAAATAATCAAAATTGTCTGATTAAAAAGATAAATTTATAATGAAAAAAAAATCTAAAATAAATAAATTACGAAAATCAACGAAAATGGAGAAAAAAAAAATTACTTCTTTCTCGACGTTGATTCTTTCTTACGTTGCCAACGGAATAGTAAAATAATAATGCCCATAGAAACCACGCGCTTCAGTTTCTCATAAATAAGTATTATACTTGTACGTGATCGCTTACACTGAAGCAATGAATGCGGTATAAACAAATTATACAGTACGTTAATCAAGTAGAACTCAAATAAAAAAAATTAAAAATCGCTTGTTTCCGCAAAAATTACCTTGTTATCGGAATCATAGTAGAATCTAAAAGTCGGATCTTCTTTGGTAAATCTCTGAATGCCTTTGGCAAAATTGTCCCTGTCTTTGGCATTTTTAACTTGAATCGACATCGAAACAACGGGATCGGCAACGTGAATCGATTCCAAAGATATCTCGAGTTTCGGTTCGTTGACAAAAGTATCGCCGGAAGCGCAATCAACCCCGAAAAGTGCGAATATATCACCGGCGTAAACTTCATTTACGTCTTCCATTTGATTCGAATGCAATCTCACGAGTCTGGCGATTCGAACTTTTCTCTTCGTTCTCGTGTTATAAATCGTACTGCCTTTCTCAATTTTGCCCTGATAACAACGAAAATACGTCAATTGTCCGAATTTTCCGGCTTCGAGTTTAAAAGCCAAACCCACGAAAGATTTTTTTCCATCTCTGTTGGAATCCAACAAAATTTTTTCAATTTTTTCCGGTGTTTTTTCTTTTTGCGCGTAATTCGAAACTTCGCCGGGATGCGGCAAGTAACGAAGAATCGCGTCGAGCAAAGGTTGCACGCCTTTGTTTTTCAAAGCCGTGCCCACGAGTACGGGTGTGAAAGTTCGTTTCAAACACGTGCGTCTTATGGCATCGGCTATGTCGTTTGGAGTTACTTTGCTCTCGTTCAAAAATAATTCACCCAACGTCTCGTCGACGTTGCTCAAATGTTCGACGAGTTCCTGGCGACGATCGGCGGCCTCTGTTGTGAAACGAGAAAATTTTTTTTTAGGTGATATTCATTTTTGGGAGACCAAAAATGGATGGTTTTTCCTATTATTGATTTTTTTGTCTCTTTTTCTGGTTTTTTTTACTTAGGGAACGCTTTTTACTTGTTTGTTAGAGGGGGAACATGTGATTTGGGGATTTTAGAAGTATTATTATATTTTATCGGGGGTTTAGAAAGACGGAGTCGAATTTGTCGAATCAATTTTTTTTTTAGAGTTTTCGGAATTAATTTATCGTCTTCAGCGCTCTATCTTTTTTTTTTCTTTCTTAGGTTCTGTGATATCTTTGTTTTTGATGACCAGGAATAGGAAAGAATAAGAATATTTCTAAATCTTCTCGTAAACTATTTTAGCTAGTGTTTTTTATAATTATGATCGAATGTAGCAATTGGAAAACTACATCCTAGAATTTGTTTCTGATTTTTTGAACTGATAGTTTAGAAGTTAGAGGAGCGGGGGAGGACAATCCGAAGATAACTTTGAAAGCGTAATATCTCGTGACTGAAGGTTTTAAATAAAAAGCTCTCGAAACATTTTTAATTGCATTTGAGGAGACCTATAGTATTAAAAAACGTCTAAATCGATGGATTGAGAGAAAAAAAAAAAATTCGGTGCTTCTTCTGTGCTTTCTCTCAAAATTCCGGTGCTTCTAATGTTTGAAAAGTCCTCAGTGCTTCTCCCAACGTTTTTCAGTGCTTTCGTCGGTGTTCGAATTTCCAAAGAATTGCCTTAAACAAATGATTTTCTCACCCGATCTCATGTTCTGCGGAATTTCGTCGTCTCGCACAATCGTGCCGAAATCACCCTCGAAGTACAAAGCTTTTTCGTTCACCAAATCGACGATGCCCTTCGTCTCGTTCTCAAGACCAATCGGCAATTGTAAAAAAGCCGCGTTGTGATTCATCTTTTGTCTCATTTGATTCAACACTCTCGTGGGATTGGCTCCCATTCTGTCGAGTTTGTTGATGAAACCCAAACAAGGCACTTCGTACCTCTTCATTTGACGATTGACGGTCAATGTTTGCGACTGAACACCACCGACTGAACAAAGAACGAGCACGGCGCCGTCCAAAACTCTCAGAGCTCTTTCGACCTCGACCGTGAAATCTACGTGTCCCGGAGTGTCGATTATATTGATATTGTGATCTTTCCAAATCGTGTAAGTCGCCGCAGATTGTATCGTTATTCCTCTCTGTCTCTCGAGTTCCATGCTGTCCATCACCGCTCCTACGTTGTCTCTGCCTCGGACCTTGAAGAGACGTCGGAGAACATTTATTTAAAAAAAAAGCTGTCGTAAAAGTTAAAAACGTGAATTTTGTTTGAAAAATTCATGATTTTATAAAATATGTGAAACTTGTGGACGAATTTGGCACAGATGCGATGCCGATTGAACTTGGGTAGGGATTTATTTGTGAAGGACTGTTTGGAGAAATATCTTGACATTTGCGATCGCTGTAGTGTCAACGGCCTTTTTTTCTTCTTTTTTTTTTGGGCATTTGAAAACGACGTAGAATTTGGGTTTTTGGTTTAATTATGAGGAAAATTGTAGTCGATTGAGAGATCGGAGAGCTACGGGTGTCTGCAAAATTTGGGAGCTATGTGTTAATTCTACCCTCTTGAATTGCCACAAGCTCTAGGGACATATCTGAATATTCCCAAAGTGTTTTTCTTCGTTCCCGTTCGATGCAATATCAAAAGACGAGGACGATTGACTGCGAAATACTGCGACGCAGTCGATCGTTCTCATCTTTTACTCGCAACATCGATCGTCGCCACGAAAAGTGCTTTAACCTTTTTCGTTACCGACTTAACACCGTAGAATCGTCTTAAACCCATCGCTTCAGAAAAAAAATGGTACAAATTTATCTGCACATTGAAAATGTTCAGAAAACGTTATAGTGATCACCTCGTGCATCTCGGAAATTCGTCCGGTGTAAAATAATATGCGTTCGGTGAGGGTAGTCTTTCCGGAATCTATGTGAGCCGATATTCCAATGTTTCGAATTTTCTCCAAAGGTTTGTGTTCCGCGTATTTATCGTGCGATGCCATGCGTCGTGCATTGTTCTGAAACACGTCAATGATCGTTAATAAACGAGATCCCGGCGATGGTGAGCGAGGAATCGTTGATTTCGTGACCGAATTTAACCTCAAAATTCGATCGTGTTCGATCTTACCCGGAATATGCACGACGGCAATCTCGACAGACGCAACGAGTTTGAAGTTTGAAACTTTAATATCGTCAATATAGTCATGATTGTTCTATCGATCAACGATCATTTGTGAATAATAATAATTAAAGAGATATTCGAAGGGAATGGCAGACGATGGTTTTCGAGCATGAAGACTGAAATCAAAGAAAAAAGATTTACATGGAACCGCACTTCCTACGTTAAATTGTGAACGGCGCGATTAGTTTCGCTTTTTGATGTTAGATGGCATAACTGTCCTATCGGTTGTGGCGGACTCGTCCACACACACATCGCAGAATGTACCCAGTTGGTCTAGTCAACTCTCTGGCATACCGACTGGGCCAGAAACGCCCATCTCGAGCTCGGGAGGAGAGCGACGCGCACGACGGAAACAGACACTGTTCCCACGTCGAGACTTCGACACGCCGCAGCTGTGGCTAACCAAAGAACCTGTAAATCATATCAATAATCAGCAACCGTTGTCAGTTAATAAATAAATATCGTCGTTCGCTTTATCTGCTTGTATAATTATTCGTGGTATAGGAATTACCACAAACTGGTGACCCCGACGTGATTCGATGCAAGTGGATTGCGGCACCTAACCTCAAACGCCAACACGTGAAGAAAATTTCGAATCACACAATCAAACAAAATGACTATCGATCCACCCGCCGCGGATAACACGACTTCCACCGAAAGAACGGAACATGATTTACAACAAACAACGGCGAATGATCAGGGAACATCGCGCGGAACATCCGTCCAGACCCACATGCGAGTGGGGCAACAACAGGACCCTCTTCATTATCGCGAGACAGTGGCAGCAGTTTCCACACTCAAACTGCCAACATTTTGGAAGTCGGATCCATCCTTGTGGTTTATCCAAGTGGAGGCACAATTCACAACACACCACGTGAGATCAGACCAGGCAAAATTCAACCACGTCATCGCTGCGCTGGACTTTGAGACAATCAAACAGGCATCAGACATTATCAGGACGCCTGCAGCTAACAACAGGTATGAGAATCTTAAAACGAAACTAATCACCAAGTTCTCTGAGTCATTAGAGAAACGATTGCACACGCTTCTCAACGACCTCGAGCTCGCAGACCGCAAACCCAGCGATCTCCACAAAGACATGCGAGACCTCGCATCAGGCACCGTCACTGATGAAATGATGCGATCATTATGGATGAATCACATGCCGCTGACACTCCGAAGCATTCTCACTGCCAGCGCAGACCTTCCGTTGGAGAATTTGGCCGAGCTTGCTGACAGGATTTATGACATTTCGCCAAATACCTATGTAATGTCAATGTCTAATCAAAATAATCCACACAGATCCGACAACACGTTCGAAGACAAGTTGCAGCCGATTATTGACAGATTCGACACCTTGACCAAAGCACTCAGCGACTTCGAAGCTCTTCGTAAGGATTCAAAAGCTTCGACACGACGCAACAATGCGCTGAGTGAAGCTACCTCCTCGTCTAGGGGGAGAAAAACAACTGAGGTATGTTATTACCACCAAAAATTCGGCAATTCAGCTAAGAAATGTCTTCAACCATGCAAGTTCAACAGTAGCTCCCCGGAAAACTGAAGACGCTGTCACCCTGCTCCCTGCTCGGTGACAGCGAAACACTGATAGCTTCCAGAGAGAAAAGACTTCACATGCACGACACACTAACGAACTTAAAGTTTCTGATCGACTCAGGTTCGGTCGTTTCTGTGATTCCAGTCACATTTCTAAAACGAAAATGCACCCCAAGCAGCTTCAAACTATTCGCAGCAAACTCATCAGAGATCAAGACCTACGGTACCAACGTACTCAGCGTAGACTTCAATCTTCATAAGAAATTCGTTTGGACATTCTTCGTTGCTGATGTCAACGTAGCAATCGTCGGAGCAGATTTTTTGGCCTATTTTGGATTGCTGATTGACCTTAAACGGCAACAGCTAATAGACTCCGCTACTTCACTTACATCAAAAGGTGAACTACTCAGGACGTCTCTCCATGGCATTTCCACACTAAATCACGACAAATCCCGTATCGATTTACTTCGAGAATACGTCGACATAACGAAGCCTCCAACCAAGGTAATATTAAACAAGCCAGACATTTCTCATCGCATTCTCACGACTGGAGCACCAGTCTACGAACGCCCACGCAAACTTGCGGGCGAGAAACTAGCGGCAGCCAAAGCAGAAATCAAGTACATGCTTGAATCCGGAATCTGTCGCCCATCAAGTAGCCCATGGGCTAGCCCAATCCATCTGGTAAAAAAGAAAACAAATGGTTGGCGACTGTGCGGGGATTATCGAAAATTAAATGCCATTACGGTTCCAGATAAATACCCGCCACCTCTGATTCAGGACTTATTTCCTCTTCTTCATGGAAAAAACATCTTCTCGACACTGGATCTAGTTCGAGCATATCATCAAGTGCCTATGCACGAAGACGATATCCGGAAAACAGCGATAATAACGCCGTGGGGATTGTACGAGTATCAAGTCATGCCATTTGGACTTAAAAACGCGACACAAACCTTTCAGAGGTACGTAGACTCAATCTTTCGGGACTTAGATTTTGTCTTTGTATACATAGACGATATAATAGTCATGTCTAATGGAGCCTCCCAGCACCGGGAGAATCTCCGCACCGTTTTCGAACGACTTCGCCAAAACTCACTCACAATCAATGTCGAAAAGAGTGTCCTCGAAAAGCCAGAAGTAAACTTTCTTGGCTACGTAATCAACGCAGAAGGCTTCAGACCTTCGTCAGAACGGGTAAACAAAATCTACAATTACCCAAAGCCCGAAACAGTCCTGGAACTACGACGGTTTTTGGGAATGATAAATTATTACCGACAATGCATCGTCAATGCAGCTCATCTACAGTTACCCCTCAACGAGTACCTGAAAAATTCAAAAAAAAACGACAAAACGAAAATCATCTGGACTCCGAAAGCAAACCAGGCGTTCGAAGCATGTAAACAGAGTCTGATCTCCGTTACATCAACCAACTTCCTCTCTCCAACGGCAGTTTTAGCGCTCACCACAGATGCATCCACGACAGCAATCGGAGCAACATTGGAGCAACTGGTCGACAACGTGTGGCAACCAATCGGTTTCTTCTCACGAAAATTGAGCGATGCTGAAACACGATACAGCACCTATGACCGAGAACTCCTCGGAATATTTGCTGCAGTTAAACACTTCAAACATCTTCTCGAATGTCGTCAGTTTGTGATAAAAACTGACCACAAACCGTTGACATACGCGTTCTTACAAAAATTGGAAAAAGCATCTGAGCGACAACTAAGGCAACTTGAATTCATATCACAATTTACAACAAACATAGTTTACGTAAAAGGTGGAGAAAACGTCGTAGCCGACGCCCTTTCTCGCATAAATTCAATCGATATGCCAACGCCGCTAGATGCACACACAATACAACAAGAACAGGAAATGGATGACGAACTACATTATCTACTTCAGAACAAATCGTCACTCAATTTACAACCACTCACCGTAGAGAACGATTCCAACATCTACTGCGACATTTCCTCAGGATCCGTCAGGCCATACATCCCAAGATCACTTCGCAAACAGGCCTTCGACAGTGTGCATGGATTGGCACATCCCAGTGGCAGAACAACGTCTCGGCACCTGAAAGAAAAATACGTCTGGCCTGGAATCAGACATGATGCTCTGGAATGGTCTCGAGGATGTATGGCTTGTCAACGATCAAAAATCAGTCGCCACAACCGTCTACCGCCGAAGAACATCGATGTTCCAGATAATCGATTTAATCACATACACATGGATCTCATCGTTCTCCCGGAAGTTAAAGGTTACCGATATTGTCTCACAATCATCGACCGATTCTCCAGATGGCCAATCGCCGTACCACTGAAGGACATGTCTGCAGACACCGTAGTCACGGCTCTATTCGATCACTGGATCAGCCATTAGAATGCTTCGGAGTGTCAGCGGCATGTGATTCATCCATAATGATCGCATCATTTCATCAGTGACGGTGCCTGATGCGAGGTCTCGCATGTCTTTGAGGAGATCGCTGGGTTTGCGGTCTGCGAGCTCGAGGTCGTTGAGAAGCGTGTGCAATCGTTTCTCTAATGACTCAGAGAACTTGGTGATTAGTTTCGTTTTAAGATTCTCATACCTGTTGTTAGCTGCAGGCGTCCTGATAATGTCCGATGCCTGTTTGATTGTCTCAAAGTCCAGCGCAGCGATGACGTGGTTGAATTTTGCCTGGTCTGATCTCACGTGGTGTGTTGTGAATTGTGCCTCCACTTGGATAAACCACAAGGATGGATCCGACTTCCAAAATGTTGGCAGTTTGAGTGTGGAAACTGCTGCCACTGTCTCGCGATAATGAAGAGGGTCCTGTTGTTGCCCCACTCGCATGTGGGTCTGGACGGATGTTCCGCGCGATGTTCCCTGATCATTCGCCGTTGTTTGTTGTAAATCATGTTCCGTTCTTTCGGTGGAAGTCGTGTTATCCGCGGCGGGTGGATCGATAGTCATTTTGTTTGATTGTGTGATTCGAAATTTTCTTAACGTGTTGGCGTTTGAGGTTAGGTGCCGCAATCCACTTGCATCGAATCACGTCGGGGTCACCAGTTTGTACGTACCCTGCAAAAAAATCATCAAAACCACATCGCACTGAAAACTTCCACACCGGCAAAAATACTGAGGGGGGAGTGGATGTGGCGGACTCGTCCACACACACATCGCAGAATGTACCCAGTTGGTCTAGTCAACTCTCTGGCATACCGACTGGGCCAGAAACGCCCATCTCGAGCTCGGGAGGAGAGCGACGCGCACGACGGAAACAGACACTGTTCCCACGTCGAGACTTCGACACGCCGCAGCTGTGGCTAACCAAAGAACCTGTAAATCATATCAATAATCAGCAACCGTTGTCAGTTAATAAATAAATATCGTCGTTCGCTTTATCTGCTTGTATAATTATTCGTGGTATAGGAATTACCACACGGTGTGACAGACATGGAAGCGTATAAGCGGAGCAGAGCTAGATTTCATTGTATGAGGGCACACTACGGTGGCTCGATAAAACATATTTTTCTGATTTCAAATGGTAAGTATTGACTACAAAGTAGCTTGCATCCGTAGAATTGTGCCCAAAGATGAACCCGATCGGTCCATTTTTAGGGGTCACCCACGATTTTTTAAGTTTTCCCATTCAATTAACGTGGGACGAACATGAAGATTCTATTTAAAAAAGCATAGCTCAGCGATTTTTATAGCTACGTCGATCCCGTAAGTTCAAATTCAAAGCTCTCTGAAAAGGCTTAAAATGGCATCCAGACCTTTGGAATCCGATTGCAAGTTCCGTCGATAATTTTTTACTGAAAAACCAAATTATCAACGTTGCTTCAAACATTTATAAATTTAACTGTAAAATACTAACACTGTATATTTGACTGCTTCGCGGAATTTAGGCCCCAAAAGAGACCTCGAAATTGGGAATACACACGAGAAGAGCGCCTACAAGAAATATCTAAAAACCAGTATTGAAATATCAAAAAATCGTCTCCTTGTGTTCCGATTTTTCACATGCGCGGGGTTGAGTGGAATTGTATTTTGTTGCAGAACAATTGATTTTACGTCAAGAGATTTTTGTTGGCCCTGAAAAGGGCCGATCGAGTTGAGCGTTGCGAGGTGTTTACTTGGAACTGGTGTATTTGGTAACAGCCTTGGTTCCCTCGCTGACGGCGTGTTTGGCGAGTTCACCGGGCAACAGAAGACGGACGGCAGTCTGGATTTCCCGAGACGTGATGGTAGATCTCTTGTTGTAGTGAGCGAGTCGAGAAGATTCGGCGGCGATGCGCTCGAAGATGTCGTTGACGAAGCTGTTCATGATGCTCATGGCCTTGCTCGACACTCCAGTGTCAGGATGGACCTGCTTCAAGACTTTGTAGATGTAGATAGCGTAGCTTTCCTTCCTCTTGCGTTTCTTCTTCTTGTCGGTTTTCGTGATGTTCTTCTGGGCTTTGCCAGCCTTCTTCACGGCTTTACCACTTGCTTTCGGCGGCATTGTGCGGAATGATAATTCAAGGAGTAACTTCTAATCCTGGCAAGGTATCAGAGTCGAATGAGATGCGTTGATTTCGGTCTCTACTTAAAAGAAAACACGGACCGACCGGCGCACCAATCGGACGCATCGAGAGAGTGGGGGCAAACATCTGCCTTTCCGACCGGCGACCGAATCCGGAGCCCGACTGCAGGGTGGAGAGGCTATCTGCATGGCCGTTGGTGCGCCGTTGGACCATAGGCTGACTATACGATTTACGTTATCGCCAGCTTTAAGGATTTTTTTCTCAAATCCTTACCGAAAATAATTATAACTACAAATAAGAAAGATGTTCCTAATAGAATAAAAGAAAATATGTATTTCATATCACTAACGGCTCTCAAAATTCCATCTAATCAAAAATAGTTATTAAGGAAATACAGCGATCGTTCTAAGCACTTGTCAAATGATGAGTAAAGATATTTTCAAGCTGACAATCAGTCGATGTTACACATCACGTTAAGGCGTAATGATACCTCGGCTAAGTCGCGCCGACTGGAAGTATGATATCGCCGTCGGTGACAGCGCCAGAAGAACAAAGAACGACAATCGGATGTATCGCATCGCGTAAAATAATACGAAGAACCAAAAATTTTCGCGCTATTCATCGCTGAACTCGCGGAAAACGGTCATATCCTTTAGTTCGGCTATCCTGAAATCATTATGGATAGGTGAAAGTTGTAGAATTTCTCGCAAACCGATCTTCCAGGCTCCGAGAATCGTGAGCTATTGGATTTAGGCTGTTTTGACCGCAGACTTTTCTCGCAAAGAAATTGTCTCAAATTTATCATTGCATTATCCTTGTAAAACTCGTTCTGAGACGGATTTTTAACAAAAATGCGCAACATTTTTTCCAAATCCCGAAGATATTGAATTATAGAGCTTATGCCGGAAATTATTCTAAAAAAATATATATATTCCTCAAGTAACGTACACAACATAAATAATCTAAAACGATAGAACGATTAATTTCTTTCATACAGGTGTAAGAATCATTGCAACGTTAGAATATTTTGTTGGCCCTGAAAAGGGCCGTTAGAATTTGTTTCTTCGAGCATCGACGGTATTCACTTCTTCGCAACGGCAGCCTTCTTCGTGGCAGCTTTCGCGGGTTTCGCTGCGGCGGCCTTTGCTTTTTTAGGCGCGGCTGGTTTAGCGATCTTGTCGGGTGATTCAGCAGCCGGCTTTGCTTTCGTAATCTTGGCTTTCGGTGGTTTCGCGGTCGGTCCCTTGGCCGCCATTTTCTTTTCGGTAACGGCTTTGGCGACGGCCTTCCTGGCAGGCGCTTCCTCGGCTGCAACCACGGCGGATTTCTTCGCTGCTGCAGGTTTCTTCGTCGCTGCTGCTTTCTCGGTCATCGCAGCTTTCGTCGCGGGCGTTGTTCCACCGCAATCGATTTGTTTTTCCCATAACGCCAAATCCCTGTAACGTTTCAAACGGTGGCAACCTTTGGTTTGAAGACTTTTCAACTTCCAAGTCGGATGAGCTCTGGCCATGTTAACGGCTTTTATCTTATAGTCCAGTGGAATAAATTCCATGTACGGGCTCGGTTTTTTTTCATCCGGCTCGTAATCGTCGTCGTCGTCGTCTTCGTCGTCTTCGTCGTCTTCGGATGAAGTTCCGCTTACGTGTGAAACTTCCACGAAAATAACGTTCTTGTCGTCCATTTCATCGCGCATAATCAATTCGTCGTCCATTACTGGTAACTCATCGAAGTCTTCTGCCAGCATCGTCGGTTCTTCGCTAATTGGCTCCGAAGGTTGTGATACCACGAGTTTATTATCTTCGAGGAGATGCTCGGGAAGCCCAAGATCATCTCTCACGCGTATTCTGGCGGTTCCACCGTATAGGCTATTTTCGGGAGCATCTATCGTCGATGGGCCAGGCAAATCGACAGGTTTGACATCCGACATATTTAATCTTTGATTACGATACTTCCAAAATATAACGTAAAACACAGCCCGAGTACTCGTTGTACTGCTTCGAAAGCTAACGGTCGAATGCTATTTAAAACGAGCGTCCGTTTGACGACGGGTAATTTTACCCCCAACCATCGCGGAATTCTTTGCAAATTGTTTGCACCGGCGCAGGTATGTCTCGCAAGTAGGTAAATATTGGAAAACGAACCGTCGAACCCAAGTTCTTGCGATAAAGGACACGTTGATGTCCTACCCGAAAACGAAATGGCTGTTTAGATGTATAAATTCGATTGATTCTACGCGTAAATGACGGAATAATGTTATTATAGCAAGGAACGACGGTTCGTTTCTTGCTGTGGAACCCTCCGATTACTAGTTTTGCTCGCTACTCGCTGAGCTACCGCGGCCCGTTGACAAAAGCTTCTCCGATAGTCCTCATAAGCTGCTCGGAATATTTCAAAGTTCCTAAATGTAGGCGAAGCAACTCCGGTCTGCCATTATACGTATTCCATCCGTCACATGGCCAATAAAAAAATTAAGGAGAAGAAATAATCAACATGTTTGCAGTTGAACGATTTTCCTAGTTATTATTTGTTGGCCCTGAAAAGGGCCGTTTTGGTATTGAGATTGAGATTTAAGCTCTCTCTCCTCGGATGCGACGAGCCAACTGGATGTCCTTGGGCATGATGGTAACTCTCTTGGCGTGAATGGCGCACAAGTTGGTATCTTCGAAGAGACCGACCAGGTAAGCTTCGCTGGCTTCTTGAAGAGCCATTACAGCGGAGCTTTGGAAACGCAGATCGGTCTTGAAATCCTGCGCGATCTCACGGACGAGTCGCTGGAACGGCAACTTGCGGATGAGAAGTTCCGTGCTCTTCTGATAACGACGGATTTCTCGGAGAGCCACGGTTCCGGGCCTGTAGCGATGGGGCTTCTTCACTCCACCGGTTGCCGGCGCGCTCTTGCGAGCTGCCTTCGTCGCGAGTTGCTTCCTCGGGGCCTTGCCTCCGGTAGATTTACGAGCGGTTTGCTTGGTACGAGCCATTTTGTAGAAAGAGCGAGCGACGTGACCTCTTCAAGTGACGGTAACAAAATATAACTTGCGCCATTCGATGGGCTGTTTTATACCCAATCCCGTGATAGTGTTGATTCTCATTGGTTAGGGGGCGCGGAGTGGGGATAGCGCGGCAGAAACTGTATATAACCACGGACGTAGCCGGTCAAGTCATCAGTTCGCTGTTAGTCGTCGCTTCGTACGTTAACTAAGTTTCAAGATGACCGGTCGTGGTAAGGGAGGCAAAGGTTTGGGAAAGGGAGGAGCCAAGCGCCACAGAAAAGTTCTTCGTGACAACATCCAGGGAATAACGAAGCCCGCCATTCGTCGTCTGGCTCGTCGTGGTGGAGTCAAGCGTATTTCCGGTTTGATCTACGAAGAAACTCGTGGAGTCCTCAAAGTCTTCCTGGAAAATGTCATCCGTGATGCTGTTACCTACACCGAACACGCCAAGAGGAAGACCGTCACAGCAATGGACGTCGTCTATGCCCTTAAGCGTCAAGGCCGCACCCTCTACGGATTCGGCGGTTAAATTACGTCGACCTTCATCTCAACAATCGGCCCTTTTCAGGGCCAACAAAAATCTAAGCGTGGTTCCAAATCTTTCGCTGATGTACCGATGATGATTTCTCGATTAAAATATTAAGCCCGACCGTATTAATTTATATACTTAAAAATATATATGTATAAATTATATATGTATTTATAGTTTATATTTTATTCATGTGTTTGTTGAAAAACAAACCTTTTTCTCGTATTCTTATAGTTTAGGGTCTCAAAAATTTAAAAATGATATTCGTAAGAGTAGCCGAGTAGCGAAGGTTTGCCAAACCAAAATTTACGACTATAGAGTGCGTTGACCAGTAGAACAATTTCTAACCGATTATTCTCTGACATTTTTCAAAGCGAGCGTGCATTTTACGCCGTAGCTACCAGGCCGTTCGACTTGCAATGCACACATCTAGAGTACATGACGGGCCCAATATCGTTGGGCCCTTGATTTTTATTGATTCATAATTACTATATTACCAGGCTGCGAGAAGTAAACATTTTGTTGTGAAAATCAGAATATCGTTGTTGAAGCGCCGCCATTTTTTAACTCCCGGCTGAAAACGGAAGTTATTAAATTTTATTTCTTATTTGTCGTGGGAGAGCCGAACGATGACTACATTCATCGAGAAATGAAATGAGGAACAAAATTTCGTTACGGATGACCAGAACGGCCGCGATGTCATCGCCCGTCGATAAAGTTTTCTTGACATGACTTGCGCAACGTTCAATATTTTGTAAAATATTGAATAACATGTTATCAAAAAATGTCCAATTTATAAAGCAATCATTTATAAATAAACCTGTAAAATACTGACACTGTATCAACGCTGAGTGCCTTTCGAAATTTAATTTCCAAAAAGAGACCTCGATAAACACCAGAAGGCTGCCTTTAAAAAATATCTAAAAACTCGTTCTGGAATTTAAAAACATCGTTTTAGGGTTTCCATTTGTTCACATGCATGTGGTACTTTGTTGCAAAAGAATTGATTTACGTCAAAATATTTGTTGGCCCTGAAAAGGGCCGATAGTTTGCGATGCGAGGTGTTTACTTGGAACTGGTGTATTTGGTTACAGCCTTGGTTCCCTCGCTGACGGCGTGTTTGGCGAGTTCACCGGGCAACAGAAGACGGACGGCAGTCTGGATTTCCCGAGACGTGATGGTAGATTTCTTGTTGTACTGAGCGAGTCTCGAAGCCTCGGCGGCGATGCGTTCGAAGATGTCGTTGACGAAGCTGTTCATGATGCTCATGGCCTTGCTCGACACTCCGGTGTCAGGATGGACCTGCTTCAAGACTTTGTAGATGTAGATAGCGTAGCTTTCCTTCCTCTTGCGCTTCTTCTTCTTGTCGGTCTTCGTGATGTTCTTCTGGGCTTTGCCAGCCTTCTTCACGGCTTTACCACTTGCTTTCGGCGGCATTGTGCGAAATGATAATTCAAGGAATAACTTCTAATCCTGGCAAGGTATCAGAGTCGAATGAGATGCGTTGATTTCGGTCTCTACTTAAAAGAAAACACGGACCGACCGGCGCACCAATCGGACGCATCGAGAGAGTGGGGGCAAACATCTGCCTTTCCGACCGGCGACCGAATCCGAAGCCCGACTGCAGGGAGGGGAGGCTATCTGCATGGCCATTGGTGCGCCGTTGGACTATGGGCTGACCACGATATACTTCATCGCCAGGATTAAGGAGTTTTTTCAAATTATTACCAGAAATATCCATAACTACGAATAAGGAAGATGTTCGTAATAGAATTTAAAAAAAATGTATTTCATATCGCTAATAATTCTCAAAATTAAAATCTGATTAGGCATAGTTACTAACGAAAAACAGCAATTGTTGTAAGCACCTGACGAATGAACGATAATTATGAAATGGAACGTTATGAATCATATGAAATAATGAAAGATATCTTCAAGCTGAAACCGAAATTGAACTTTCAAAAATCGACTTTCGTGCTCTAGCTTCCACAGTTTTTGAGGTATCGGTCTCAACATTGGTACAAAATCGCACTATTATCGAAAGATGTTTCGTATTTAATTTGGGCAAAATCCGTCTAGGGGTTTAATTTTGATGCGACTTCGAATTTTTAAAATTTGACCTGGAATTCACCACATATTTATTTCGGACTAGATCGATTTACGAACCGATTTTATATAAGAACAAGCACATTGCTTCCTCATAATTTTTTTAATTTGCCAAAGCTTCCTCTATGAAAAAGCCAAAATTAATCGACACATAATTTCTCATAGAGGAAACACTGGCAAATGTGAAAAATCATGAGGAAGCAATGTGCAAGATTTTTAAATTGCGATAAAAACAAAACTAAATAACCAATCGAATACAATGTTTCCACTAAATCAAAGGTGAAATTCCGAACAACAAGAAAACAATGTACATCATCTGCTCTGACCACGTTGACAAAACGAAAGAATCTGCCAAGATCACCTATCGATAAAATCCTCAGCGACTCAATTAATTTTTTCTCTCTTTCTCTCAATTAATTGCACAACCCAACAGCCATTCGATTCTATCAGTGCTTCAGACCTACAAATCGTCCAATAACTCAAAGATAAACAATAACAAATCACGCAATCACAATTTTTCATCATTTATTGACCATCGCTACGTAACGAGCTTCACGAAAAGTTCGTACACGAAACATAAAATACATAAAAATACATGAAATACATAAAATAACGCCCCCAAAATATATACAAACAAATCGTTTTTTTTTTTTTTCAATTTCCAATAAACGAAATTCACATCTTTTGTTTCTTGTTCGAAGGTCCATCGCCGTCTCCGTCGCTCTGAAATATCGTTTTCGGTTGTGTTTTCTTGTAAGCCGGTGCGATCCAATAAGGATTTTCTTCGGCCTCTTTGGCGTATTTCAAAATGGCTTCCCTCGGATCTTGATCGTCCTCGATGCGTTTGCTTATCCCGATATTTCTTATAACGTAAGAGCTCAAAGTTCCTCCCGAAGAAGCTACACGACCTCCTTGTCCCGAAGTTATCGGCAAATCCGGTCTTCTCGATTTAATCGGATCCAATCTGTCCTTCTCCAACTGTTTTCTCACCGATTTCGGTCTGTCCTGTCTGAACAACGGCAAAGCGTGCGGAGTTATTATCTGTTGCGTCGACATCATTTCCATATGATTCGCTTTGTGATGAGTCTTAACGACGCAAAGTTTAGCACCCCTCAAACTTCTCTTGTGATCGTAATAAGCTTTGACCGTACCATTTCCACAACCAACAAAAATTTGATTCAATTTAGGATGCCAAAGAGTCTTAATAACGTGCGAATTCGTCACTTCGATCTCATTGACGAGTTCAAAAGTTTTCGTATCGTAAAACAATATTCTCCCGGCTTTACGATCCTTCGCGAGTGATTCACCAGTCACGATCATCGCGTCGTCGGGACTGAACGTGCAATCGGTCGTGTCGTAACGCGAAAATAAATCAGTCGCTTGAAAAATTGGTTTTTTAAAAATTCTCGTGTCCCAAAGTTTCAAAGTATCGTCGCAACATCTCGTGGCCAAAAGATCACCGAGATAAGAAAAACTCAAACTCGATATGTCGGAATTCGTTTGATGAGCGTTGCGTAGAACAAGGGAAGGATTGACAAAATTTTTTCGATGATCCCACATTTGTAATGAACCGTCTATACAACCGCAAGCAACTACGTTACCATCGCGATTGTAAGAACAAGCCGTTGGCACGGTTTTGACGCCATTTTGTGCGCGACATTTTATTATATTCGTGTGACCACGTGGTCGAAAAAGATTCCATAACCTACAAGTGCTGTCTTGGGAACAAGTCATGTATTCTTCTTTGATAAAAGGATGCCAACAACCGCTGTTTAAAGCGGCTGTGTGACCTTTCGTGCGTGCCATGTCAGTGATGTATTGATCGCCTTTAACCGTTTCACATTTTTCAAAACCATCGCGATCCAGGACTTTGGCTTGCGCGGCGCCCGAAACAACGAGAATTGCGTCACCGGTCATGGAATATTGAAGACATTTGATCGGATGATTCTCGCACGGTTGAAGAGTACGAAAACTACGAACGGACGAATCCATACCGGCGAAATCCCAGAAAGAAACGTCGTAATCGACGGAACCCGAGGCCAAACGAGCACCCGAAGGATCAGCGGCGACCGCGATAACGGCTT
This sequence comes from Sussaba pulchella, assembly GCA_963971145.1. Lineage (NCBI taxonomy): Eukaryota > Metazoa > Arthropoda > Insecta > Hymenoptera > Ichneumonidae > Sussaba > Sussaba pulchella. Next base: position 9,278,976 of record OZ020176.1, read on the forward strand.
TTGTTCCGTGAATCATCGAAACTTCGTGACTGCAAGGAATTTTGTTTAAGAGCGATTCTTCTTCGTTTTCCGAGGTCGAATCGTTCGACGACTCGTCGTCGCTGCTCTCGTCGTCGTTGGGGTTTGATTTTTTCTTTTGTTTCGTGGTTGAGGAGGTCGGAGGATGCGGAGGGTTTATTTTTGAGGCGTCAGGGTTGAGTTCGTCGTCTTGGTCCGAGTCTTCTGCGTCGGAGGGAGAATTTGAGGCGCGGTTTTGCGAAGATTCGGTGGAAAGCGTGGAACCGCCGGCGCTCATTGTTTTGGTTATGGTCTCAACCATTTCTTGAACGTCGAAGGTTTTGGCTTTCTTGCCGAAACTCGTCATTCCCATGACTTTTTCGAGATTGCGAGTTTCTTCCTCGTCTTCGGGTTTGATTTCTGTTATCCGGCTCGTGTTCATCTCCGCGGGCTTCTTGCCGAACGTTCCGAAGCCCGAGGACGAGACGGTTTCTTCGGCGGCTGGTTTTTTGGTTAAACTTATTTTGCCGAAGGTTATCAACTTTTTGGGAGCCATCGCCGCTGCGAAGGAACTGAAAAAAAAAAACGAACGAACGAACGAATTTGATAAATATGCCATGTTTGAGAATGCGTAGGAAATATTTTAATGAGACGCGGATTGTTTCGTTTGCGAGTCTGCGTTATTTTTCTGTGGGGGGTTTTTTTTTGGAGAGGGGTTTTTTTGGAATTAAGTTTGGGCAGAGTTTATTCATTGGTGACACGTACCCTCATAAAATATTTGCACACAAGCTTGGGTTACCAAGCGTCAATATTGGTGCCGAATTCTTTGATGCGGCGAAACAGGAATTGTTTTTATCAATTTGTTTTTTTAGGCGTAGGTATGTTTGTTTTCCACCGAACCTTTGAGGGTTTGAGTGCTTCAAACTATACCTCTTTTCACCTTTACGTTGTCGTGGTCTTTCGGAAAGTCTTCCACAGTACCGGAGCTAGTCTGAGCATTAAACAAATACTGTTTCCGGCAATGATTTTTTCTCCGTTTCTCAATTGACCTCAACGTACAACCAAAAACAATTTTGACAGAAGCTTGTGTCGCCAAATGTTAAAATTAATTTTTCTATCATCGATCGCTTTCCATACTGCTTACGCTCTTCGCATCCAATGATAATTATTCCTCGTGCATTACCGATCTCAAAATTGTTGTTTCTTGTAAAAATTAGTTTTGTAATTATGAAAAGATATAAAATATTAAACGGATTTTATCTCCATTCAACAATTCATTCTCCGGATGATGAAAAAGTTTTCAAAAGACATAACGACCTTGTCGCAATGTACAATAATAAATTAATCAAACAATAATATAACATCAGATAAAACATGGAAGTTCCACAAGAACGCGAAATCTGGCTATAACCTAAAAAAATACTTTAAATCGTGGGCTAACGATTCCCCTTACGTACGTTTGACAGTTATGAGTTATGAAACTAAGTAATTGTGGGTAAACAAACCGTTATTTCCGTGTGGAGTAGTTGCAGGGCCGCAGCGAGTTATTAGTTTGACAAATTAAACGTCACACGATTAAATGCGTCGCGTCGATTGTAAACAATACCTAGAACATTCAAATTGGTTCGAATGGGAATTGATCGCAGGGAATAACGGGAAACCGTTAGGTGGCGCGCCGAAGCGTGCGAGACACCTCGACATATACATATGGACCGATGATGCTGCGAGAAAAAGGGTGATCGCAATAGAAAGAAAGAGAGAAACGACATGAAACGACTGTAGTTTGGGAATTACATGGTGTCTGACCGGCGCACCAATCGCCATGCGGATAGCCTCCCCTCCCAACGGTCCGGCTCCTGATTCGCCCGCCGGTCGGAAAAGCAGATGTTTGCCCCCACTCTCACGATGCGCCCGATTGGTGCGCCGATCGGTCCGTGTTTTCTTTTAAGTAGAGACCGAAATCGAGGCAACTCATTCGACTCTGCTACCTTGACAGGATTAGAGGTTACTCCTTGAATTATCATTCCGCACAATGCCGCCGAAAGCAAGTGGTAAAGCCGTGAAGAAGGCTGGCAAAGCCCAGAAGAACATCACGAAGACCGACAAGAAGAAGAAGCGCAAGAGGAAGGAAAGCTACGCTATCTACATCTACAAAGTCTTGAAGCAGGTCCATCCTGACACCGGAGTGTCGAGCAAAGCCATGAGCATCATGAACAGCTTCGTCAACGACATCTTCGAGCGCATCGCCGCCGAGGCTTCGAGACTCGCTCAGTACAACAAGAAATCTACCATCACGTCTCGGGAAATCCAGACTGCCGTCCGTCTTCTGTTGCCCGGTGAACTCGCCAAACACGCCGTCAGCGAGGGAACCAAGGCTGTTACCAAATACACCAGTTCCAAGTAAACACCTCTCAACGCCCAACTCCATCGGCCCTTTTCAGGGCCAACAAAAATATCTAAACGTAGATCCAATCTTTTGCAAAAAAAATAATAAAAAAATACAATAATTAAAATGACAGTAATCATCGAATTTATTTTGATCTGACGGCATGCGAAGAATTCGTCGAACTGTTTTATGATAATAAAACGATTGAGTTTCATCCGTTACGTGGCTGTGTCTCTGATTTTTCATCCGAATATTTTGCTGGGCCACCAGGGGGCCTGTATTGATCGATAGCTTACATAAAATTGATTTACCCTGGCTGTTTGTCCTTCGAGCAGTCGGCAACGATACGAGGTTATAACTAAATGAAGGAGAATTCTGAGAGATTCGATCAATCATTTTCGTTCTTTATACGAAAGATGAATCATAGCCACGAAAAGACAACTTAACAGTTTTCGTTAGTGCTCGAGCACGCTGTGGGAGAAGGCGAAGCACATTTAGTCGATACCAAAAACTGGACATCACTCATTTCAAGAGTAATTTTTCACAAAGTAATAGGGAAAGTTGGTTCAAAATGAGTGAATAGTGGAATTACATGTCTAGATCATGTCGTACACGTTTAAACTTACAAATAGCTAAACTTATAATAAATTAAGACTTAGGAATGTTAATTCACCACTTTTAATAATAATTAAAGTCAAATTCGTCGATATTTTCGTGTGGTTAACTGACGTTTTGTCAATGAGTGTACAACTGTTTAAACTGTTTCAGGCGATTCTCCTCATTATTTTAATTAATTTATCGACAATTACTCAGTCGATTCGTTTGAAACTAAGCATAATTAATCAGTTGTTCCTAAATTTTAATGATATAACTTTTTCCGAATCCACGACGATTTAATTCCATTCGTTTCGCAACCATTAACGTCCGCAATTGAAATTAGTCTAAAATTCCTCATTTCTCGATAAATTAAATTCTCCGCACTTTTATATAAATAAAAACCGCAATCATCGGCGCAATTTCTCACAGTACAGGCTGTGAGGATGATAAACCGAATAAATAAACTATCATCAAAGAATCTTTGCACAATTAAATTGAAAAAATATTAAATTTTTATATTTATATAAATTGTGATTAAAATCGTTCTCCTTCGTTTCATCAACTTCATTTTCGAAAATATACGTTAAGATGCAGATAAAAAGTTACTTCGGTATTATCGTGTGAAAGAAAAAATTAATCGTTCGGATAAACAATATTAACTGTATTTTAACGAAGCAACAGCCGCATAGTACATTCTTAAAGTAATAAAGATTATTTTATAATACGTCGATACAGAAAATTGTGGTTCAGTTCTGATGAGCCGTCGACGTACTAGTTGCCGGCGTTTCTTGGGTGGCTGAAACATCATTCGAAATACTTCACACGCAGCCTTGCATAATATTGACGATGATAATAAAGCCAACGAATCGATTATCATCATCGTTGCATAATCGGTGGGACGCAACTTCTGCTATTACCTTTGTAAGAATATTCCAAGGCAGTGGCGATAGTTCTCATGTCTCCTTCGATACTTCTCGCCCAATTTTCGGCGTCGCCTATTTCCTTCAATGCGCTGGAAAACGATTCCACCAAATTCAACCAGGATTGAGTCTGTTTGGCAAAATTCGTCGCTCCCTGCTGAAGTTGCTTCGCCTCGGCGTCGAGCTTTTTTTGGTTCAGATACGCTTGCGCCACTCTGCAAAATGATGGATTTGAGGCGACTATTCTTGTGTTAAATCGGTGACGATTGAAGTTTCGGTAATTCTGCAGAAAGTGGACGCGACTTCGATTCTCTCGGGGTTAAAATTTGTTATAGGGGACGTTTCCTTGAGTAATTATATATGGATGTGTCGGGCGTGGAAACCAAGCCTTCGTACGGTGACGCATGGTCGAACGGCACTGAAGCAACTTCGATTTTAGGATGTTTTGATTCGTCGGGATTGAAAAGAACCCTAAACCCAACCAACCTTTATCCTTAACCTAACACTAATGATTTACCCTCAATCATATTAAACCTTTTCTTTAATACTATTTTTTGTAACGTTCTGAGCTCATTGAAAAAAATGACGTCATGTAGAAGAGGGCGGAGGGTTGCAAATACGAGCCACCAACCGTCCAGGAATAACCAGCCAGAATATTGAACACGCAAACTCAATCTATTAAATTTTGTAATTGAGACATTTTTTGCCTTAAGGGCTTACGCAAGTTTCAAAGGTTAGACGAATCATATTTCGTCGAATATTTAAAAATATAATAGAACAATTATTTCATCCAAAATTTTAAGCATATAAAAGAGCAGCGTTGAAACAATAATTTAAAAAATTTTCATTCAAAAACTTTGAAAACTCAGAAGACTACTTGAAAAAAGTATCCTTGCCGCTATCATGAATCGGGGTAACTCATGATAGCTTTTATGTAAAATCGTTAAACAAAACATTTTATTATACAATGAATGAATAGGATGACCCTTAATGCAGAGATGGGTTGCCAAGAGGTCACCCTTTGGGCCAATTTGAGCCACCCTTAGGCTTATGCACTTAGAAAAATACAACGGAGCGAAAGAAAATGACAAAAATTTATAGCCAATTAAGTTGTGAATCGTAGAATCGGAGTTTAATTAGAACTTATAATTACCCGACATTCAAATGATCAACCAGAGCCTGGGTCAAGTTATTCGCTGCATCAACCGCTTCTTTGCGTTTCTGTTCTGTTTCGGGTGCAAATGATAATTAATTATATTCGGTAAATTGCGATGTACAGAAGATAATCAATTAATAACGAGATAATGGCCACCTTGTCGTTCTTTTCTCACAGCCTGCTTGCCCTGATGTTCCTTAACGATAGATGACAACATGACGACTTATGGAATTTAATATTATGTACTAAAAAGTTGACATTTTTGACAAACACTTCGTTTTTTCTATACAAAGTGTCAAACAAAGAATAAAGATTACATGGAACCGCACTTCCCATGTTAGATTTTGGACGATGCGATTAGTGTCGCTTTTTTCTGGTAGATGGCATTACAGTCCTATCGGTGTGACAAACACATGGAAGACATATAAGCCCCGCCTCCAACGGCATCTTTCTTGCGCTCATGCTATCGTCCTGTAACGTTTGCTCTCTCCCACCAATTCGGCAGCTATCCCACCGCGAGACGTGCTACTCCCTTCGCTCATTGTGCTCGCACTCTCCAACTCACGCTCCGGGATAGGAATCTGACGCGAGTCAACGACTGATGCCACGCCCGTTGTCGGTCTCGCTTCTACTCACGCTCGGCGGCGATTAACCAGCTCACTCTTTGCTTTCCTCCACCGCTACGCTCTTGCTGTTACTGTTCTGCTTGCGCGGTGGGATAAGGATTCGACGCGAGCGAACGACGGATGCCGTGCCCGTTGTCGGTCTCGCTTCCACTCACGCTCGGCGGCGATTAACCAGCTCACTCTTTGCTTCCCTCTACCGCTACGATCTTGCTGTTTCTGTCCTACTTGCGCTGCGGAATAGAGATTCGACGCGAGCCAACGACGGGCGATTCGCCCGACGTCATGCTCGCTCCTGCTCACGCTCGGCGGCAATTAACCATCTCACTCATTCATGTTGCGTCATCGCTACGGTCTCCCTGTTTGTTCCCTACTGGTTTGGAATAATAATAATAATAATAATAATGAAATAATAATAATAATAATAATAATAATAATAATAATAATAATAATAATAATAATAATAATAATAATAATAACAATAATAATAATAATAATAATAATAATAATAATAATAATAATAATAATAATAATAATAATAATAATAATAATAATAATAATAATAATAATAATAATAATAATAATAATAATAATAATAATAATAATAATAATAATAATAACAATAATAATAATAATAACAATAATAATAATAATAATAATAATAATAATAATAAATAATAGTAATCATAATAATAATAATTATTATTATTATTCATGAAAATTGTAATCATAATTTGAAACGATGCAAACGCTGTTTTATTTAGTCAGCTGATAGCTGATAGCTTCTGTGTACGACTCGAAGTAACACAGCCATAACGGAGTCGTACGGGGAAGAGTGCGCTGCCGCTGAATTTCAACCATCAACGTATATAATATATATGTCGATGCTTCCAATACCAGTAGGGAAGAAACAGGGAGACCGTAGCGATGACGCAACATGAATGAGTGAGATGGTTAATTGCCGCCGAGCGTGAGTGGAAGCGAGACCGACAACGGGCACGGCATCCGTCGTTGGCTCGCGTCGAATCCTTATCCCACAGCGCAAGCAGAACAGTAACAGCAAGATCGTAGCGGTGGAGGAAAGCAAAGAGTGAGCTGGTTAATCGCCGCCGAGCGTTAGTAGAAGCGAGAGCAATGTTGGGCGGAGCGAAGCAATCGCGGAGTCGCGCGAGAAAGAGCGGGTTAGCAGATCCACTTCCAGCGCGAGTACGAGAGAGACAGTGTGAGCGTAGCAGTGACGCGGGGTTGAGAAGAGTGAGCTGGTTAATCGCCGCCGAGCGTGAGTCGAAGCGAGAGCAAAGTTGGGCGGCGCAGAGTCCGATTCCATTGTATGCGTGCACACGGACGAGCGGAGCAGCGCCTATACTTCCTGCTTTCGGCGGCGCGAACTAATCTCGGCGGCTCCGAGGCCTACCAAATTCTCCCATAAGAAGTGCGGTTCCATGTAATCTTTCTTCTTTGGTCAAACGTTTGTGCGTGGACGATAGATGATACAGTAAGGAAGTGGAAATAAACGATTGGGAAAGCTTCAGTTGAATCCCGTACGCTGAAAAAAGCGCTGTTGACTCGTTCGAATCGAAGCTCGGAAAAATTAGATTTATTTCCCGATTTTTCTTTTATACATACTAGGGTGGCTTGAAAAAAAAATGTTTTCTTCTGATTTCAATCAAAATACATTCACCGCAGAGTATCTTGCATCCGGAGAATCCGCCCCAAAGATGAACCCGATCGGACCATTTTTCGGGGTCGCGCAAGATTTTTCAAGTTTTTCCATTTGATTAACATGGGAAGAACGTAAAGTTTTCATTAAAATAATCGTAGCTCCGCCAATTTTATAGCTACGTTGATCCCGCAAGTTCCATTTGAAAGCTCTTCAAAAATCGCTTAAAATGGCATGCAGACCTTTGGAATAAGATCGCAATTTCCGTCGATAATTTCGTTTTTTCGTAGAAATATGTACTCTGTCTCTGTCTCTCTCTCTTCTCTTTCTCTCTGACTCTCTCTCTCTCTCTCTCCCGCACGCTCTTTTTCTCTCTCTCTCTCTCTCTGACTCTGTCTCCGTCTCTGTCTCTGTATAAAGTCTGTCATCCTCGTTCGCCAGCCCTCGTAACGGCCGTTCTCAAAACTCGCCATTCGACGGATCTTCGTCCCACATTTCAAAACCCCAACTCGGTTTCCCTTTTTCCACGCTCCTCGGTCCGCACTCACAAATTTAGTTACAAATACCGTCTCCTATCAGCGCTTCGATCGAACGTGTAAACGCCGCTGAAAATTACGGCGGCTTTGCTTCTTCCCCTTCCCCCAAAAAGCCGTGCGAGAGCGAGTCTGTGAGCAGCAGCAAAAGCGCCATCAAGCGCCATTAGGCACACAGAGCAAAGATGGATTCTTGAGAAAATTTTTACGCGTGAGAAAAAACGTCCGGACGTTGTAGTTTCGTTTCGCGATTAGAACGAGAAATAAAAATAAAAACGATTGAATTTCGCGCGTACGAAAGTCGTTTCCAGTCTATTTATGCATACAACAGTGTCGTGAAGAATGATCGTGGAAGAGCCAGTTCAGGTAAATAATCATTGGCACGATAAATCGACCTCGGCGAAGGTGCATCGTCGATGGCCCCACAGTGCAACCGACCCCCGTAATCGACTGAATTGACAACTCGACCATCCGTTATCTTCGTTTTTACAACCAACGACTTATCATCGTTACCACGATAATTCCAACGGCGTCGAAAAATCCATCTTGGAGCATCGACAATGATTATGATAAAAAATTTGGAATATTTGAAAAAAAAATATATACTATTTTTATTTTATTAATTATGGTGAAATGAAAATTTTGAAAAGGAATTTTTTGGCCATTGCGTATTATGGTGAATTGTTTTGGGACAACGGTTGTGTAATTTTTTTATTTTTTTTTTTTGTACTCCGAATGGGTATTCTTGCGAACAGGGCTCGGAGATTGAAGTTCGCGACGTTGCGACGCTGGTTGATCTAGAACATACTCATTGTTGGACGGGTTTGAGGATTGTTTTTGAAGCTTTTTGTCATTATTTTTGTTTCGTTCGACTCCAGCGAGCTGACGAATGTTTTGTATTTGTCGGAAGAGGAAAATTTTCATATATTTTTGCCTCGAACGGTCGGCAAACGCTTTGAAAAACGATAGAAATATGTGATTTTTTTTTCCTTGTCCGGTATTTGTTGCAACACCGAGGTTCGGTAGAGCTCGAAATTATTTTGAAAACACGTTGGACGGAGTTTGAGGATTACTGAGAATATGTTTTATCAAATCGTTGGTTTACCGCGCATCAACGATGTTTTCCATATCAATAACATTTCTGCTTTTGTTCGCTCCGTTTCTGGCCGAAGCCAAAAAAAATTGTTCCAGACAATTAAAAAGATCTAGAAAAATCGTATCGTTAACATCTTTGTTTCATTCAACGATTTTAGAGGTTTTTTGGGAGCGGTGGAAAAAAAAAAGAAAAGTAAAGCAAAGAAAAAAAAAGAAGAGGAAACTTCTAACGTGTGCGTCGAGTGATTTTCAGTAGCGCAGCGGCATTGGACGACTTTAAAATGCTGTTTATTTATGTTACAGGCTGCCATATGGCACTGCTTAAATCACTATGCTTATCCGGACGCCATATTCCTCGCAGAAAGGCTCTGCGCGGAAGGTATTTAGCAAATTTTTTCCACAATTTTTTTTCCCCGAAGAGAAAAAAGTTTTTACGAAAAGTTTTTATCGAAATAATTGTTTCGCGCTATTACAGTTGACACGGAGGATACGTTGTTCCTCCTAGCGACTTGCTACTACCGATCCGGTCGAGTGAGGCAGGCTCATGCGCTTCTATCCAAAAAGGCTCCAAGTTCCTCGCAGTGCAGATTTCTCCTGGCCAAATGTTGCTACGACTTAGAGAAGTAATCCAGCATAATTTAATTCGTCGCATCCAACGTTTAAACAAAATTTGACGGCTAAAAAAAAATATTAACAACCAAAGAAAAATAGTGCTTCAATAGTGCACCGAAGTTAAATCTAGCCGTTCGTTAGTTACAACGGTTAAAAATTTTCCATCGATCAAAAAAAATATTATTTACAAAAAAACAATCTCCATGGCGAAAGAAAATTAATTTTCCATAATAATCGTCGTTTTTTTCATAAATTCAACCTTTCTCATTAGCTTCCACAATTCTACTATCGTATTTGACTATCCACCAAATTTATAAATTACACCTCAACTCACTCTTCTTTTTCTTATCATTAATAAATTCCTTATTTGATAATTTTCGCAATAACACTGTTGTTTTTTTTTTTCTGTCCACGATGAATTTTCAGATACGCGGAAGCGGAAGCGGCGATAATAGGGGGTTACTACAAACAACTTAAAAATTTGGACGACATAACTGTACAGTTTGGCGATCAGGCTTGCTTTTCGCTTCAGATAATAGCAAAAATATATTACAAAATGATGCGAACGTCAAAAGCCAACGAGGCTCACAAACTCGCGTTGAGGATGAATCCGTTTCTGTGGCATTCGTTCGAGGAGTTGTGCAACGTCGGCGAGAAGATCGATCCGGCCAAGATATTTCAATTGGAAAAATTGGACAGTTTTACGATGTGTCACGGTACATCGCCGATTATAAATTACGTGACGGAACCGGATCTCATAGTTACGAGCAACACCAACAATAATCCGCCAACGCCCAACGTCAACAATGTGTAAATTAACATTTTAAAAACGATTTATAACCATTTTTTCGTATTAAAAAACGTTTTTTGAATTTTCTAATTTTTTTTAAAGGGCTATTGTTGCTTGTGTGGCCTTGAAAATCGGTAAAAAAAGTGTTGAGGATTATACGGAACTATTAGGACGATTGTTTGATATTTTTTTTATTTTACAAGCTAACTTTTTTTAGACAACAAAAAATCTGAATGAATTTGAAGGCTTGGTGTTTTGAAAAATTTTTTATTTGGATTATTTTTTTTAATTGTGATTTATCGAGAGGGTTTATTTACAAAAGAAGACCAAACTTTGAAGAAAGTTGTTTCAATATTTGTCTGAAAAATTATATTGTCGACTATTATTTTTTTCTATTAAAACACGTTTTTTAAATTTTCTAATTTTTTTTTCAAAGGTCATAAGACTCCTTGTTAAATGCTTTTAAATGAAATTATCAATATCTCCTTTCAAAGTCAACCAAGGACTACAAAAATTTAACTGAATCATTTTTAGAAATATTTTGACATCTCTGCAAATTTTCATGATTTTTTGTTGATTGACTAAAACCCTCAAAGGTACAAAATCGCTCTCGCAGCAGCATAATTACAATCGTCAATTCCACTGCCTGCAGCTGCTACACTTATTGAAAAAAAAAAATGTTTCTAATGGTTCTCTTTTTTTACAAACCTTCTCGATCCGGAATAAAAACAAAAAAAAACAAAAAACCTTTGAAAAATCTATCCAATAGTTCTCTCGCAATCCTTAACAAATTTTTGTAACGATTTTCACGACGAAGAAAAAAATTATATAACTCATCGAAAGTAATAAAATTCGTTTTTATTTTATTTTTTTAAATTAATTAATTAATTAATTTATTTATTTTTTTCAATTCTTTTCAGAACCCCGGCGCAAGCGATGATCGTAAACGGCGGTTCGCCAGGAGTGCGATTGTACTCGTCGCTGGACGACAGCCCTCAACCTTTGCCCATTCACTACAGCAATTCTTCGTCTTTATCGCCCAGAGGGAAACCGCCGCGTTACAGAAGCATGTTCAGCAATTCGATGAGTCCTTTGACACCGAGTTTCGGTATATTGCCCCTCGATTCAAACACTCCCGAATCCACGGTATTGCCGTCTCACGTCACCCTCACGGAAGCGAGCGATCTCAAAAGTCTCGCGAAACGCGTTTGCAGCCTTCGGGCGCACGTTGGGGTGAGAATTATTTATTTTTTTATTTTTTTTTTCACGTTATTTCTAATCGACGATTGATCGTACGCAAAGACCGGTGGATGGGTTGGGAATTGAGAGAAATAGAGACGAATTCCGCCTTGGCCGAGCTGAGCGATGTTATTTCACAGGATAAATTTTTTATTTATTTAATTAAAAATAGATGGATAATATAAATTTAAATTTTACAGGATGGCGAACATGCGTTCGCATTTTTTAAATATTGCAGTATTTTTTTGATCCAGGAAATGGTTTTTGTGGGAACGGAATTTGTGTCTGTTGAAAATTTCAGCAAGAGAAAATTACTTTTAATTGTTTAGGCGTTTTAAAAGTAGTTAGAGGATAGGGTGGTTCTTAATTCGATGATTTCAGAATTTCTTTGGTATTGTTCTTAAAAAGTGATCGACATAAATAGAAAAAAAAAATTATTCTAACCCACCCCACCGAGTGATCGAATTTTTATATGGAAATATCCATGCATTTTCAATTTCGTTGGAGATATTTTTTTTATTACTTCAAAATTATACATGATAAATAAAATTTCATCCGACATTTTTGTAGGAAATTTAATGCTCTACAAAAAAGGTTTCTCGTAAAATTTTCGTGAATCTAATATTTATTACGTAATTAGCAAAAACCGGTTTTAAAATTTGTATATCAGAAAAGAATATTTAAAAAAAATCGTTAAAATTCGACTTGGCACCGCATTTTATTCCATATTTGGCTGATTTATTTCGTCATTTTTGCAGCAATTGATCTCCAGAAAAGACACACCCCTGCAGCAGGGTAAGCCGGTATTCTCGCAATCGGGAAACACGAGTAACACGGCTAACATCGTAACGGTAACACCGACAACCCCGACCCCGCCCACGCCGACGCTTCAGGGACCGAACGTTCGACGATCCTCGAGGCTATTCAGCCACAGTTATTCGGTAAAAGTAAGAATCGATCGAACATCCAATCGTACTCCAAATAATTACCGAGAAAAAAAACGAAAAACGTTCTACGAAAAAAAATTTAATTTTTTCCAAAATTTTTCATTCGTTAATTTTTTTTTTTTCAAAGGAAAACAACAAATCTCCGAATCGCAACAAGTTCGTGACGCCAAAGTCACCGTCCCGCAAGACCAAAGCACGTCTATCAAAGACTAATTTAAACAAAGCCAATTTTAACGAACTCAACGAGAGAAATAGGAGCGAGAAGGAGAAAAGCGAGACGATAACGTCGGAAAAAATGGTTGCCACGACCAACGCTATGAATCACAGCAACGCGTCGCATTGCGCGTTTGTGCTTCAGAAACAATGCGCTGGTAAGTATTTTCGTGATGTTTATGTCGTTGATTCATAATATTTACTAGGTAAAAGAGTGGGGAACAAAAAATATGCATTAAATTGCATTAGTACATTATTGAAAGAATTTTCGTGCAAATCGTAAGGTAGAATTTACGTTTTAGACATGAATAAATGAATAATAATAATCATTCTTCGACGTTTGTTCAAAACGAATATTTTTTCCTTAAAAAAAAAAAACAATCGTTGCCACTGATTTGGAATATTGAGAAAAATTGTCGAACGAAATTGCCATTTAAAAAACTTTACGATTCAAGTTAAGTAAGTCACATCTCCTGCATTTATTTAAAACCAAAGTCTCTTATTTTCGTCGAATGATCGTCTAACTCCATGGAAAGAAAAAAAAAGTCCATAATCTGAAGTCGCTCGCTTTGGGATGGTTTCAGTCTGCCCCGTCCCAGTTTGACCCGGTACAGTTTGACTCCGCGAGTTTGACAGATGAGATTAATTCTTTATCTCTCTTCGACATTTGACACTCTCTCTGAGTTTGACAGAGAAAAATTGACTCGCATCTGTCAAACTCGCGGAGTTAAACTGTGCCGGGTCAAACTGGAACGGGTCAAACTGGGACGGGGCAGATTGACATTTTTCAGTCGAAAAATCATCGGAACGAAATTTGGCAAACCAATTTTGACCTTTTCGAAAATAATACAACAACATATGTCAGAAACGCGCCTCTCGTTCTTCCATTTAAAAATTGTAATAAAAACAAAACTAAATAACTAATCGTTACAATTTTTCTACCAAATCAAAGGTGAAAGTCCGAACAACCCAAAAAAATAAAAACAATATAGATAATCCGCTTTGACCACGTTGACAAAACGAAAGAACATGCCAAGGATCCCCCATCGATAAAATCCGCAAATTAATTGCCAACCCAATACCTCCACAACGAAGCACAATTGACGTTTCTTCCACGTTCCCACCTTCAATATTTCTCAAATAAAAATCAACCAGCGTTTTATTTCCCATTCGCAGAAGGACTCATGTCGTTGCTACGCGAATTAGGAATGGCTTATCAACATCTCAGCCAATTCAATTGCACCCAAGCCGTTGAAATTCTCAGCGTATTGCCGGCTCATCACTACAACACCGGTTGGGTGTTGTCGATGTTGGCACGGGCGCATTTCGAAATGAACGATTACAAAAAATCCGCAAATTATTTCACCGAAGTACGACAATTGGAACCTCAACGTACGGAATTGATGGAAATTTATAGCACGGTATTGTGGCATCTTCACGCGGAGGTGCAATTGTCAACATTGGCCCAAGAACTCGTGACGGAGGATAAAAATTCACCGGCATCGTGGTGCGCCACGGGAAATTTATTTTCCGCCCAAACCGAACACGAAACGGCGATAAAATTTTTTCAACGAGCCATACAAGTAGATGAAAATTTTCCATACGCCTACACGTTGCTCGGACACGAATACGTTTTGACCGAAGAACTCGACAAAGCCATAACGGCTTTTAGAAACGCCATTAGACTCGATCCGAGACATTACAACGCTTGGTTCGGTCTTGGAACAATTTTTTCCAAACAAGAACAATACAGCTTGGCCGAATTGCATTTCAAACGAGCGTTGAAGATAAATCCTTTTAATTCGGCGATAATGTGTCACATCGGGGTCGTTCAGCATGCTTTGAAAAAAACTGAACAAGCGTTGCGAACGTTGAACGCCGCTATTGCCAATGCTTCGGACAATACGCTTTGCAAATTTCATCGTGCGAGCATTAATTTTTCGATAGGACGACACACGGATGCGTTGAGAGAATTCGAAGAATTGAAGAACATTGCTCCCAAAGAGTCTCTAGTCTATTACTCGATAGGAAAGGTAACGTTTGATTTTATTAATTTTTGGGTTTTTATTATTTTTGCGGGATTTTATCTACGTGTAAAAATTTTTTGGAAGATCTGGCCAGTATTAATTTGCCTCTGTGTATGATAGAAGAGAGGTGGGGAGAGTAAGGGTTGTGATAACGCCTTGTAATAAATTTTACACGTAGATATACCAATTGAGAATAGATTTATATGAATAATATTTTTTTTCAATGATTAGCAGCACTTTAAAAAAATAATGACTGAATTAGTCTGAAAATCTCATGTTATTTAAATGGGAAAGAAAACGAGCTTACAGGCACGTCTTCGCATTGGAATACAGTGCTGGGGTTTTGCACATATTTTTTTTTTGTTTATTTCGAACCTATCTGGGGGGTGCACTTGACGAAATTCGTCAACGCCCCTATTAAGGTCCACCCTAGTGCAGAAGGTGAACGCCACAATGATTTCTCTGGGATTGTATGTTATAGAGGGCAATTTTCTGAATAATTTCACGGAAAAACCAAGTCTTCGTATGGTTATGCGTGGTTGAAAGTTTCTGACGTGACTTCTGAAATTCAATAGATTGTTGATAGTTATTTATTTATATTATTCGGTTATTCGGGTTATTTAGGTTATTCATTTATTTAGGTTATTCGGGTAATCGGAAATTTTACACGTAACGTTTGTCGAATAACGTAAATAAATAAATAACCCAAATAAGTGCACGAAAAAAATTATAATAATTGAAAATGCAACGAAATAAATTAAAATTTCAATGAAATCTTTTTTTTTTCAACGATCTTGAAACATGATAAAAAATGCTTTCCGCGCCTTAGATCCACACACAAAGTTGATTAAAAATACCTCCAGAATCACGTACTTAAATTCCAGAGAAATCTGTGTGGCATCTATCCACTTTCTGCATAATTGCCACGATATTTTTTTCTGTTCGCTTTTTCTTCGTTCGGATGTGAAATTTTTTTGTGGGGTTTTCGTAGGTTCACAAGAAGCTAGGAAATACTCATCTAGCCCTGATGTACTTCAGCTGGGCGACGGATTTGGATCCGAAAGGAGTCAACAGCCAGATCAAAGAGGCCATACTCAGTCCCGGCCAGGGTGACGAAGAATCTCCTCCGACCCAGTCGGGTGAGCAGTTTTACCGTTTTTAAATAAATTCGTTGAAAAAAAACCACGATATCGTCATTGAATCTCGCTGAGAATCAATGCAAGAATTAATTCTTAAGAGGGGGAGTAATTTTAATTCGGCGAAAAAGAAGCACGTTTTAAAAATTTTTTTCTGGTGATACAAATAATGTAAATTTATCAAATCAATTTCCACATAACAATACAACATTTAAACAATACTTTCCTAAATTTTCATTCCAAAATATTGAAAATTAAGCGGGTGACGGTGAATCTTCGGAGGCGATTTCGACGTCAGTGAAAATAATTTTATTAATATTTTTCTGTCAAAGTAGAATTAAAATTTATTTTCTTTCTTTCTCGAGAAGTTTCTACATTCGATATTTCTTCGAATAATATGAAAAGAAACAAAATAGAGAGATTATTGGAGACGGAGAGATGAGAGAGAGATGGAGAGATTTTTTATTAATATATCTTTTTCTCTGTGTAATTTAATAATGAAAAAAAATATTATCTTACAACAGCGGACGAGCAACAGGCGCACAACAGTTCGACGGAGCTGGAAGGCGAAGCGAGTGGCGAAGCGAGCGGCGAGAGCAGCGGTCTCGGAAGAAACGTGATGGTCGATGCTCACGCGGACGACAGCGACGGCAGCTTATGAAGCTTTCGAAAGCTCTAAGCTCAACCAACGAACGGTTTAGACAAAGAAGAATAATAAAAATAAAAAAAACGAAGAAGAGCCTCGACGATGCGTTCTACGAAAGATTATTTATATATAAAACACAACAGAGAAAAATAAACAAATGCAAGAAACGTATTTATAAAAAAAAAGGCAGCAACTCGGCACATTGCGACACGCAAAAAAAAAATAAGTGCAAAAAGAAAAAGAAAAGAAGAGAAAAAACGTAAAAAAAATCACGTAAAATTTGAAGAGGCTTGAGATAGCGTTTGAAAAAAAATTAATTTTCGGCTTTTTACATTTCGTTCGTTGGCATAAAAAAAAAAAAACAATTAACAGGCCGATCGATCGATCCGATCTCTCATATATTTTTTACAGAGAAAAAAAAACAAACGAATCGCGCTTCATCTTCTCGTTTACTCGTGTTCATGCTTTATCACCGTCTTTCTCATTATTTTCTTTGATTTTTCCTCGTTTTCGTCGTTGTTTTTTTTTCTTTCTCGTGACGTTTCGTCGTTGAAAAATTCTCACGTCGTTTGCCGCGCCCGATCGTCGCCTCTGTCGCGTCGATCAGACAGAAAAAAACCCTGAATAAACTAAACTAAATCGATTTTGCCAAAGTTGGAGCGAAAAACGTGGAAAAAAAAACTTTCACAGATCGACAATTCGTGAGTGACTCTAGAAAAAAAATTGTGAAAATGATGTTTTCCAATTCATTTCGTTTCTTACGAATCATCGTTTTCTCTCATTCCCGTTGATACGAATAATTTTTCTCGATTCTTCGCCGTAAAGATCATAAAAAATAAGACTCAATGATTAAAATGCATCCGTTACGATGTTGTCAACCATTCGACAGGTTTTCGAACTGAAGATTATCGCTGGTAATTCTTTTTTTTTTTTTTTTTTTCGAAACGATTTTCGTTCGAATATTGGCAATTTCGTGTAGACGCGACGATATTGCGATTAGCCACGAGACGATGGCTGAATAAATAATGCGCGGGATTTTGCAGTAAAATTAGGTAGATAGTCATTATTTAAGTTCGGAGCGAAAGAAAAAAGATATCGATGGTTATATGAGTCTTGTGTAAATGTAAATTATTATTATTAGTATTATGTTATTAAAATTATTAATATTATTATTATTATCATTATTATTATTATTATTATTATTATTATTATTATTATTATTATTAATGAATATTGTTGTGGTAAAAACGATCGCTGGATGAATGTCGGCCACGCGAGTGGTTCACAGGTCGATCTCGTGCAATTTATCGTCGAGGATTAAAGACTCGTCGCGTTTAAAACCCGCGCGATTTCATTGGGCCGCGTCGATTTGATCGACAAAGTTTTGCGAGCGAGAATTTCCTCGCGTTTCGACACGACACGACTATAGCGTATACATATATACATATATTACATATATAGTTACAACGATAGATTATTTAATCGAAGACATGAAAACAAGAAAAAAAAATAAAACACGAACGAGAAACACGAAAAGTGAAAATTGAGAAGAAGAAAAAAAAAGAGTTCCAATTTTCGGCGCGTTCAAACGTGGCTGAAGTTAATATGAATAAACGATAAAACCAAGAGGAGTGAAAAATTGTCGATTTTTGTGTGAAACGACGAGTTTTCGTCTCGTCGGAGCAATAATTGCCGGTTTTCCCAATCCAATAATTGATTTTTTAAGGCCTTATTATATACGCGAAAAATTTTAAAATATTTTTTTTTTAATTTTGATTCTATTAGCCTGAACGTTTAGAAATATTTTGAGCTTTACAGGAGTGAAAAATTATGGAAATCACGGAAATAAGGTAAGATTGCATTTATAATAGATAAATCGTGTTTTTCCACGATTCACTTTTTTGAACCTTGTGAAAGTTCTAACTTTTGAACGAACGTTCGGATCGCTTTGAAATTTTTACAACATATTTTTAGTATCATCACCCATCGTGTGAACCATAAAAAAAAAAATTTCAATGACACGAAAAAAATATAAAAAATAAAATACCGAAAGAAAATTGAGTAAAAAAATTTTAAGTTTCGAATTTTTATTATAATAATCTTTTTTTAAATAATATTGTTGCATCACACTGAAGATTCATTGTGCAATTTTAAATACATTAATTTTTTTTTCTTAAACTTTCACCATCAACGAGCGCGCGTAAAAAAAAATACATTGCTTTATTATGTAATATCTCCGTCATTTGTTAATATTTCTAATTTTTTTTTACGTAACTATGTGCATAAATTATTTGTAGATAAATATTGTCAATATATCCGTCATTTTTTTTTAACCGCGTCTAGAAAATTACCTTCGAAAATAGGCAAAATCGCGTATATAAGGAATTAAGATACTTCGATGGCATTTTTATCATCACAGTTTTATTTCTCTCTTTTCTTTATAACTTTCGAAGGAGCTACAGGCTGTTGGCATTGGTTTCGTGGCTTGGAAGTGGGCTGGGACAACATCAACGTCATATAAGATTGTGTACTGTGGATTTTATTGTTTGATCTGGCAGCAAAATATTTTATTTAGGCGATAACGTTGAGACGTCATAATTCTTCGTCGTGACTTTGGCTGGCAATCAGACGATAATAGACACGATCTGACACTCAACACTCATCTCTTGAAAGATACGTTGAACTATGGAAATCGAGTATGAAATGGTTTCATCGAGTTGACATTTTTTCTTTTCTACAATTTGATCGACAAAATCGTGTTGATTTTTCTCTGTGTTTTTAACCGAATGAACCTTGACTGGAAATTTCTTCGAACTCCGCTCGAACATCGTCAATAAACCGATGATGCAGCTTGTCAATGTTGCGTTCCAGAGCGTGATTCATTTATTTTCCTTATTACAATTTCTTTGAGATCCATGGAAAATTCTAGCCGCGACGATTTTTTTTTTTTTTTGTAAAATCTTCGGGTCTCCACAAATAATACGCACGATGCTTCGAATCTGACACAAGGTTTGTTTTAAATAAATAAATATTTACCATCAGCACGAATATTGATGCAGACATTTGCTGATCTAAAAAATATTCTGAAATAAAAATAAATTTTAATCTCTTCGAGATTTTCTTAATTCTTCTCAATTTTAATCGATTCTCGATCGGTCTCAAGATCGAGGAAGATCGTTCATCGATTACACGACGATCCTGGAATGATTAGTAACTATCCGAAAAAACGCCCATATTCATGTACAAGCTGTACACATAATTCTTGTTCGCGTAAAAAAAAAAATACGACAATTTCTTCCAATTCTTCTACTTCCGTTCCACTGCGTTTTAATTGTGAAAAATTCTATAAATTGAAAAAATTCATTATCTTCGATATAAAATTGTCTTTTTAAAGGTGCGCTTGCTCGGTCATAAAAAGTAAAATATGTTTCTCGGTACCATGCTTATGGTTTAAAAATCGCGGTCTTCCAAACGACCTTGGCCGAAGGGCTAGGGAATTTTTTCGCGCGAGAAAGTTTTGGGCCATTTTATATCTGAATATTTAATTAATTATTTAATTGATAAAAATAAAGCTTTTAACTTTCGTGTGTGGTATTAAAACCTCGCAAAGTTTTCGAGTGTGGAGTTTGCTGTATTACGGATAGCATTGCCGGCGAGGATAAAATGGCGGTTTTTTTTTTAGCCCGGTTTGGATAAAATGGCGGTTGCGAGTCAACCGGCGTCTCTCGAGAACGGGAAGAGGGGAAACCGGCGCCGTGATAGGGGAAATGGGTCAACGGCTGCGCGTGGGTTGAACGAGCGTCTATCCCATATGGGTCATTCCATGGCAAACGAATCGGCTCGTGAGACTTGTATTTCAATATTTTTTCTATCCTTTTATTATTTTATACGGCTGTTTAAAAATACGCGAAATTTTTGCGTTATTCCGAACACAAAACATGAACCGTATGGATTTTTTCAGCACAAACACCATAAATGTAAATTCAATAAACTGCATCGATGTTTTTTTTTTTACCGGATAAAACTTTGCATACGATTTTGATTTCATACGATCGTTTTTTATATAAAGGATTTATTGTAGATCTGAAAAAAGTTCAATCAAGTTTTTGTATTTAACATTTATATAATTATAAACAATTTATCGACATTTGTGTGAATCACAAGAGACTACCTCGACATTTTTTTTTAAATGGACAATAAATTCTTTGCGTAAAACCAAAATTCGACAACAAAAACAGTTTCGATATTTTTCGCTCTCCGCCAAAACAACTAATTTTAATTGTTTTAAAACAAAAATACTAAAATCGTCGACGTAGTTTTTGTAATTTACAATTTAAGTGATTGTAATACAACCGACTGTGGTGAAATTAAAATAAAATGTAACCCGTGTTTACACGCATCCGTATAACATATCAAAATAAAGATAAAAAACACGGCGTAGGCTACGGTGTTGTTTTGCCATGCGACGTCTCATATGCTTTCGAAACGTTTTCAAGCGTATGAAGAAACGTGCGAGAAACTACAGCTGGTGGCGGATTAAATACGTCGCAAGTAGATAGTCCGGAGCACGCCATGGGTGATTCGATAACGAAAGTCTCCCCACCATTATTTTATTCCCCCTTCCCGAAGCCACGGAGATGTTTATACTTGTAGATTCGGTAGCGTCGTAGCTAGTGAGCTAGTCGTCGTCTAACAAAGCACGAATCAGATTGACGATTCAGCATCTTTCTGTATCAAAATTTTAAAAAACAATAACAAATTAATTTTTCTTCCAAAATGGAAGAACGTGCGCGCGTGGAGACCGGTGAGTTATTGTTACATCTCCTTAAGAATCAATTCGGATTCTCTGTTGATTATTTAAATTCAATGCTTCAGAAGAATAAATAAATCAATAAATAATGTTAAAAAGATAACAATGACAAGGAAAAATTAAAATTTGATGCGCGGACCTCGGAAAAATTACGTATTGCCCATATGGGGTACGGCGTACCCCAGCAAATTTAAACGTCTATTAAGGGCCGACTATTCTTTGTTTTTACTTGAAAAAATACCAACCACGCTTTCATAAGCTTTTTAAATAAGGCCCAATAGGTGTTATCAACTTTTCCGAATATTATCGAATCGAAAATAAATAATTTTGGAGTGAAAATTGTACGAGAAAATCGTTTTCGAAAATTTGTTGGGGTATGCAATAACCTCTGACACGCAACAAAGGTTGAAGACAAATTATTCAAACTTGTATTTTCATGGGGTTTGACCGTACATCAGTGCTGGGACCGACTTGTCTGACCGAACTTGGAAGAACTTTGACTCACGAGCATTTGGCTTTGGATTTCAAAAAATTTTACGTTCCACCGCCGAATCAACTCTCGTGCTATTTTCGCGGGAAAATTGATTTGAAAAACGTCGGATTTTTGAAACAATATCCGTGAGTATCGATTCCTCCGCCCCCCTTACGTATTCTGATCCCGCCGATCGCTCGAACCATCGATTGACGAGTTTCTCTATCGCTCTCTCGCAGATACAGCAGCGTATATAATCTCGATCTCACGGATCGAGATACCAATTCCGCTGTTTTGGAAGACGTTAGACTGTACAAAAAATTCGGGGGCGGTACGATAGTCGAGAACACGAGTCACGGACTCGAAAGAGATATTTCGCTGATGAAAAGTATCAGTCAGGAAACTGGAGTTCATATTATCGCTGGCACCGGTAATGTTTGTTTGTATTTTTTTGTTTTTTTTTTCGCAATTTTTTGGCAACAAGATTTTGTAGTTTTTGCAAAAATACAATACAATATTAAATTCGTCACAACAACAAACAATATTAATACGTACACATGACATTACATTAACATAACATTTACGTACATTAATTCTCATAATTTTAATAATAATTCATGATTTTTATCATTACTCAAAAATTTAATCGTCACTTATCGACTTTTTCGCAATAAGATTTCGTAGTTTTTTTTTTACTTCGAGAATACAATATATCATTGAATTTATTAATAAATTTTATTACTCGTTATGATTAGTAAAAAATTAATATTGACTGATCGAAAAAATTTAATTTTGATAATTCTTAGTAACAAAGTCCAGAACGTGCCATTGTATACGAAAGAAAAAATTAAAATATCGCTAGTTATGTCTGGATTCACGTGAATGATAGAAAAATTAATTTTACGGTTTTTTTTTAATGGAGTTATTTACGAAAATAAATACGAAATAATCGAACGCTTGAGTTTATTGGATTAATCATCTTCCTCAGGTCATTACGTCGCCGCCACTCAGAGTTCCGGAACTCTGAAAAGTGCCGAGGAAAAGCTCTACGACTTGATCGTGAAGGAAATGACCGTCGGTTGCGACGAATATCCCTCGGTTAAAGCTGGTATTATTGGCGAGGTCGGAAGTAGTTGGCCAATCCACGGTAAATATCATAAATCAATTAATCAGAAGAAAAAAAATTATCTTATTCGCTAAAAACTCTGGCTAAAACTCCTTGAACCCAATTTTTTTCTACCTGATTGAAATAAAACGAATAAAATAATCTTTTATAAAAAAAAAAATAATAATATAATTAACAGAACAAACCGACGAAACTTTTTATTCCAATATCGCAGTAGTTAACGAATTGCTCAAATTAATCCGAGCGAATTTTTATCAAATAATACGGAAAAATATAGTTCCGAATAAAAATAAATAAATAATTTCGATTCGCAGATTTCGAAAGGTCATCTATTTCAGCAGCTGCTCACGCTCAGTCTCAATTAAACGCCCCGGTAACATTTCATCCGGGTAGAAACAGCGAGGCGCCATTCGAAATAATGCGAATTTATCTGGAAGCCGGTGGAACGGCGAAGAAAGCAATAATGTCACATCTCGACAGTAAGATATTAACATTTTTCTTCAAGAACGCGTGCGTGTATATGTGTTACTTCAGCGACGAGATAAGAACGTTAGAATTGTTCGAACGAACGAAACAGCTACGATTTTGAACACAGTCGTGTAAATTCGTAACAATGATGCGTTTTTTTCAAATTTCAGGAACTTTGTTGAACGAAGATGACGTTTTGGAATTTGCAAAAATTGGATGTTACTGCCAATACGATTTGTTCGGTACCGAATGTTCGCTCTATCAACTCGACGAAATCACCGACATGCCCTCGGACGCTCAACGTATCGACAGAATAAAATTGTTGAGGGATGAAATATTTCTCGATCGTATTCTCATCAGTCACGATATACACACCAAACACAGATTGGTGGAATTCGGTGGTCACGGTTACGCTCACATAATAAACAATGTTTTGCCGAAAATGCGAGCCAAGAGTTTCAGTCAGGACGAGATCGATGCTATTACGATAAGAAATCCACGTGATTGGCTCGATGGTACCACGATAACGTAAATAATCGTCGGCAATTTTTTTTTCTCGAGGGCGTTTTTTTTTTTAAATTATGTTTTGTCAAGAACCAGGAAGAATTTGAGTCGATTGAGATCGGAAATCGATGAAATTTGATCGATTTTACCGTAATAACGTGGATTTTATTTTAAATGATATTTTTTTAAACTCGTCTGCTTGAAAGTTAGAGTTAAGAGTGTCTTGAAAGAAAATTAGAGCTGTAGACTTAATTACGGTCGGAAATACACACATTATTTTGACTGGATCGACAAGAAACGTGAAAACGTTGAAGTAAAAAAAAAAAAAGTATTGTAGAGATATTTTTTCGTTGCCTAGCAAGCGAAAATATATCGTAATTTATTTTTTTAAGTTTAATATTTGAAGGACATATTTTAATGATCCAATTTTTTAAGCGCTGTCTCTAATTATTGATCATCGTTCGATCAATCGTTCAATCGTTGTATGAATTGATTTATGTGCTGAATTATTCGAGAGCGAAAATCTTCGAAAAATTTGTAATTCCCGCTCGGTCAAGTTCCAAGAAAGCGTGAGAAAACGTAGAATATAATCACCCGACATCCAACATTGACTTATGATCGATAAAAAATGAATAAAAAATTCTGGACGAATACAGAAATTGGTGAAAACTGATTCAGAATCCTATCAAATGAAAATGGCAAACGAAAATGGGCATTACTTTTTCGGTGCCAAATTATGTCACGTGACCTCGAAGTCCCTATAATCTTATGTTCCTTGCCCATGTCCGTAGAGCGATAGCACCAAATCCTGACCACCTCGAAAATGAGATTCCCAATTCCTCCCAAACGACTCAACCGATCCCCATGAAATTAATTTCAAACGACACGCGATCGTGGCAGGATGCCCTGAAGTCTCACTTCGACAATTTTCAGCGGCTTACGATGAATCACAAATCGTTGTTTCATAATCTCCGTAACCTGGCGCCAACGCTTCAAGGACACGCGCCCCATTTTCGGCCCCACTTCGAAAACGCCATTTGAGATTTCTCCGAAACAGCACGACCGATCCAAACGAAACAAATCTCAAGCTCCCCACATTTGTGGCAAAAATGCCTTGAGTTTCAACCCCGTTCGATAATCTTCAGCTGTATGCGCGAAATGTAATATCACATTTTCCCGCTGATCGCCGTTCGTCCGCCATTTTCCTGAGAACACGCGCCACACTTTGCTTCCACTTCGAAAACGCGTTTCGTGATTTCTCCCAAACCCGACAACCGATTCGAACAAACCTAGTCTCAAACTTCGCCCAATCGTGGCAAGAATTGTCCGAGCTTTTACTTTGTCCATCAATTTTCCTCCGTTTCGATGAAATTACGAATTTCGAGCCACATCAGTCTCTCGCGTACACGTGCACGATTTCCCGATTATGAAACGTCGTCTCGTGCAGAGAAGAAGATGCAGCAGCGAGGCAAAAACGGAATCATCGGTGATAAGTGGCGACGAGCCGTCCACGAGCCGCGGACGACTGGGTTTCGCCGGGCGTGGTGGGGTCTCGTCGTTCTAGCCAGCTAAATCCCAGTGAAGAGCGGTGGGGATGCTCGGACCGGCGCTTTAGGGGCTCGTGGCTCCCCAACGAGTCGTCGGTGTGGCGCTCGCGCTGGCAAACGCAAGGGAGCGGCGAGAGTAGGAAAAAGCGGGGGAGGGAATCGTCGAGCAGCACCAGCGAAGCAGCAGCAGCAGCAGCAGCAGCTTTCGGGAGGACAGAGCAGCTGCGGGGTGAGCCGCGAGGAGCGAGTGTGCGGATCATCCCTTTACTCGTGCGCCAACTCGCGTACTCGACTCCGCCGGCGGTGGCCGTCGTCGTCGTCGTCGTCGTCGTCGTCGTCGTCGTCCTCGTCGCTGGGTTCCGTCAAACCCATAGGCAGCGAGCAGCGCACATCGTCGCGTAGCTTGAACTAGCAAGGACCCTTAAATTTCACCCTTCCACGGTGCATCCTGCGGTCTCCCTATTTGGCCTCGAATCGGCTGACAAATGAAAATTAGAACATACAAAAAATGAGAAGGCAACAAAAATAATTGAAAAAATCATCACTGAGTTCATATTTATTCATTTAATTATTTATTTTCTTTCGGTTTTCTCTTTCTATCATTTTGTTTTGACGTTTTCTTTTTTATCTTTTTTATTTTTTCGTGAGAAAAAAAAAAAATAAAATTGAGTGCAAAGTGCGCGGCTGTTGAGGGTTTCACGCAGTGGTTGTGCGACCGAGCGGAGGAACGAACGAACGTAATATAAAATTCGCGGGTAGTCCCGGTGCGATTGGGACGGAGCCAGCGGGAATAAGCTTCTCCGACGATGGATTACGGGGGTGCGAGGTGAGACACGAGACTCTACGTGCGTCGTTTGCGCTGCTGCGTACACCCGGGCGCTCCTCGAGACCCTTATGTTCCTGGGCTTCCGGGCTGTTTCTCGTCCGCTCTGGCGCCCCGAGGTATGCTGATTGTACTACTATATTTCTTGTTGCTTCGGGAGAGAAAAGAAAAGATGAAAAAAAAAAAGGAAATTCAATAAATATGATCTTTATAATGTGCGATGGTATTCAATGGCCGAAGGGTGCGACTGCCAAGCCCGCTCTTTTTTCCCCAATCTAACGACTAATTTCACCTATAATGCTCGATGGCTCTACTTGTGACTCACTCGGATCACTACGTGGATTATTCGACATTTACCTTACTCAAAATTTTCAAGAGAGGGACGAATTAGTCTCGTGGAAGAAGGACGAAGGATCGTAGAATAAACTGTTTCGGTGTTGAGTAATTGATGACAGGGGCGGAGGGGTGGAAGATTGGCGGATATGGGAGATGCGTGAAGGAAAGGGGATGGTGAATTAATGTTGGAGAAGCGTTGAAATCGATATAGCACAATTTACAGCGTAAAGAATTTTATTTCGTTTATTTCGGGACAGGGGCGAAGGGGGCGAATACTGAATTATTCAATTGTGTAACAGATACTGGATTTTTTGGGTTTGGTGGTTTGGTTTTGGGGAAATTGGGACGTCAGTCGGACCGTCGTGATTCGATTAAGGGATGATTTCGTCATGGTGATCGGGGAAATCTTCGTGGCTGTGTAAATTGACGATTAGTTTAGCGTTTTTGGCTGACGAGGTCGCGAGTCGCGTGTTCGCGATGGCGATAACAAAAGGAAGACGGACAGAGTGGCGAACTTGGACGATGAGCGAAAGCAGGGTCAGGGGGTTTGTGGGGTGTTGGCGAAGCGTCTGGAGGTCGCGTGTGTTTTCCGACTTTCGACGGAACACGCTAGCAAAAAATGTCTAGCCATTGAATATTTTTAATTTTCTGTGTGGTGAAATTTTTGTATTTTTATTTTTATTTTTTTCGTCCTCGAAAAGTCGGTACAGGGTCGGTGAAATGGTTCGATCGACGACGTGGAATGACCCATAACCATTTCAAAGTCAAACCGTAAGACTTTTTTTTTTCATGCACAAAGGTGCCACGGACTCATCAACATACTTCTTACATTTTTAAGATGATTCCAAGAAACTCAAATAGGCATATTACTAGAGAATCGTAAAAATCCTGTGTATTTCAAAGGGGAAAAATGAACCCTGCTGGTAATTGCCGGTTTCAAAGATGCCAATTTAGGGAATTTTGAAAGAAAAATATTTGCAGCCAATCTGGGGAGGGGGGTCAAAATTCGTCCGAGCCTCGTACAAGGACCACTCTAATATGCACACGTGAACGTCGTCGTGGACGTAGCTTCGTCGCGACGAGGATGACGGTAAGGACGAGGGTCGTCGCGCAAGTCGGGAGCCAAGCACGCAACTTTCGGGGCTCCTCCACGATTCTGTAAGCCTTAACGCGACTCGTAAGAGCGAGAGGGAGAGACGGGGATGAGGATGAGAGCGAAAAAGAGACACACGGAGAAGGGGAAAAGGACGAAAACGAAGGAGAGACGTGTAATAGGGCATACAGGAGATAAGAAAGAGATGACGAAAGCGAAAAAGAGACACAGAGATCGCTATCGCTCTGTCAGTAGTCATTGCTGGATGCTGAGATCCCCGATTCGTTCCAGGCGCGTGCGGCCAACGGCCTTAACGACGAGGGGACGGAATTTTCGATTCGGCCTCACCGCGTTTTTCGTCCCTTGTCGCGTGGCTTTTTTTTTTCCCCCGAGATACGTCACGTACCAAACATGACTCGTCTCTTCCCAAAGTTGAAGATTCTTCGTGCTTTTCTTCGTTCCTTCGCTACACATCAATACATTCGGCCTTTATTCTCTATCTCTCTCTCTCTCTATCTCTCTCGCGTTATTTTCTCTCCGTTTCTTTTCATTTTTCCTCCCTACGGAAATGGACCAACGCGAAGGTGTGCAGCCGCGTTTCGATACACATGCGGGAGAGTACGTGGAGGTGCTCCAACCGGGTTCCGAGACTCCCCGAGGCGGTCCGTGCAGCAGCCGCAACTGAGAGCTTGAAAATAAATTTTATTCGCTTTATTTTTTTTTACCTGAATCAAATAGGAATACGATTATCATTTATTCTGAATTGCGGATTATTTATTTATTTATTTTTTGTCTTTCCGGTGAAACATAATTTTCGGAGTTGTTTGTTATTGAACGATGAGAAGGTTTTGGTTTGTCAAACGATTATTGAACGAATTGGAATTGTCGAGACAAACGATGGTGAATAAAAGTCGTAATTTGTTAACGACGAAACATTCGAAACGCAGTTGTGTACTTCGTGTATGAGCTACGGGGATTCTCGAAATGATCGTATTTGACGTTCCTAAACTGAGTTCAAGAGTAAAACGGAAAATCAGAACGTGAAGAGTCCGAAGAAAAAAATCTTTATTCACGAATAATTTGATTTATTTTCGTGCGGCCCGAGATCACTTGATTCGCTGCGAATGTAACCGAGTCCACGCTCACGAGCAACACGAAAAGTAGTGCTAAGTATAGAACGAAATGATTAAAGCCTCAGCTAAATAAAACATTGAACAAAAGTAAAGTAGAATAAACCGAATAAAAATGAAAAAAAAAATTGGTTCTGCTTGTACAAAAAAAGTATTAATTAAATCGTCGGATAAATAAAAATTTCGAAAAATATAATAAAATAGAATAAACAGCGTAAAAGAGAAAAAATCAAACCTGTTTAAATTAAAAAAAAAACAGGACGCAATTGTGTTAAAATTTCGCACGTTTCTCCCCCTCCCCATCATCGTACGTGTAAACAATTAAAGCCTCCGACAACTGAAATATTCAAAAAAAAAAAAAAAAAACATGACAAAATAGAATAAACAGAAAAAAAAACAAAAAAATTAGTTCTTTTTTTAATAAAAAAAAAAGCAAGACGCAATTGTGTCGAAGTTTTGCACGTTGTTTTTTTGTCTTTCTCCGGCGTCATCGTGTGTGTAAATGCGCGAGTTGGATGGAAATTGAATAGCTCCGACGAAACCGTTTGGAATGGTAAAAGAAGTGTAAGAGCTATCGGGCAAAAGGGGACATTCGACTCCGGGGGAAGCCCCTGTACGTGTATGGGTCCGTGTCTCTCGTTCTTTCGTCGAGGTCTGCGTGTACGAGACACTCGCACGATTTGCCCGACGAAAGACCGAGCCGTCGGTGGTTCGGAGAGAGACGTAAGAATCTCCGAGGGTTTGGGTTAACCCAAATAACGTTCGACGAAACGACGGAAATACGTGAACGCGAGTGGAGAAACGTTATAGCCCATAGCTGTTCGTAGCTCTTCGGCTATGCCGTTGCTGTTTTTGCCGCCGTTTCCACTGCTGCGAAACGTCTTCGCTCCTATGCATATTGCAAAGTGCGGCCGAGACGTTACCCAGCTACGTCTTTCCGCCGTGTTTCTGCTGCACTCGGCATAAATGTAAATGTTGCAATAGGTCGGAGCTATCCGAAGGTGCAACAGCGACGACTCGTTTCCCGAAGCAAACCCGTGGTTACCTCCCTGACCGGGGAATTTCCATCCGATGCACTTTTGGCCGTCGCGTGAGAAAATTTTCGCATTTGTTCGAAATGTATTTCTTTGGGTTGATTTTTGTTCATTTTTATGGGTGTTTTTATTGTGAATTTGGTGAATGAAACTGCGGTTTGGGGTTGAGTCGAAAATTGTGGACGAAAGGTCGAATCATTTTTCGTGATTGAATTTAGATTTTCAATTTATTTTTTCTCGGCTATTCGTGGTTATTTTCAGCCTGAGAAATTTCCGGGCGTTACACTTTTGGCCATCGCGTGAAAAAATTGTCGCATTTGTTCGAATTGTATTTTTTTGTCATTTTTTTTTTCATTTTTATGAGTGTTTCGTCGTTGAATTGAAAATTGTGTACAAAAGAAGAAAAAAACAATTTTTGTGTTCATTTAATTTCGATATTTTACGTGAAAGTTTATTTTATGGTTTTGTCGATACGATGTTTGCCGTTAACATATGGTCAATAGTAGGTCGGAGGGATTTGATATGCGGGTGAAATACAAAAATCCATTTTTAAACCTCGTGCATGCGCTGCCACATCGCGGAAAAAATTGCTACCGACGATAAAACTATTATTGACAGTTGATTAGGAATTGGTTTGAATTTCGCGTTATAAAAATAAAAACACGACAATAATTCTCGTCATTATGCATCGCTCGAATCTTTTCTTCGATACATTATGCTTCAATTAAAAGTTATTTCAACAATCGGACTAAATTTAATAATCAATAATTCATCAAAATTTTCGTTAACTTCTTCCAAATTAAATAGATTCGAACGATAAAATTACATTGTTTATTACCAAGAAGACTTGAAACATGGAATCAAATATCGTTATTTCAAAGTAAAAGTCATTTGAAAAATCGCGCCCAATCAAATAATTAATAATCAATGAAAATTATCATCATCGCACTCCAACGTCGATTGATTTAAAACATAAAATCGCATTGTTCAGCACCGACAATCCGTTAAATATAAAATCAAATTCCACGCTCGTTCAACTCCTCATTGCTAGCATCAAATGTCGTTAGCCTCTGGCGATGGCCGCCCCCTTCTCCGCCCACTACGTTCGATAAAAGCGTGACAAGCCGGATTCTATCACGACCGGCAGCTTCGCATTCCCCTCCACGTTATTTCTCTCTCACGCCCCTATTTTCACGAATATTCTTCGTATTCTTCCGAATTCTTCGGTTCATCCGGTCGTTCCCCCAAAAAACCGGAAGTTTGCCGTTGATTCGAGCAAATATCGTTGCCGTCCAACAATTGCCCCGAATCTCAGCACTCATAAGACCAAAAAAAAAAAAAAAAAAGAAAAAAAACCGAATTCCTCCGAGTATTCGTTGTTCGTTCTCGCAAAACCGGAACCGCACCGAGGCGCGTGAAACTCCCGTGACCGGAAGTCGCAATTTCCGCGGCTTCCGGAGAGACTATCGACGTAGCTGAGAGTTCGTCGGTGTTTCTCACACGTTCGATTCGTACATAAACAAAACCGATACACGGAAATATACCGGAATCAAAATCGAACGAGCGTACGTTTTACGTTTACAAACCATCGCGTAAGGCCTTCGTGAAATCACCCTACGCGATGTACACGCCAGAATATTGCATGCGTGTGTGCGCCTGTAAATCGCTTCCCATCGCGTTGTTATCCGTAAGGCATGGCGGAAGTCCGCAGCCTCCGCTGTTTTTTTTTCCACTCTGTTTATCAATTCCAGGCTTGTTGCTACGTATACGGTGCATGCATAGTTTACTGTATAAAAAGCGTGAGCACGCAAAGAGGCGGAGGCTTGCGAAGGGTGGAGAAAGGTGAGAGAGAGAGAGAAAGAAAGCGAGGTGGAGATCGAATGAGAAAGATTTTTTATTTAGATTGTTTACCAGCAGGGTCGGCGAAACGTGTTCAGTCCGGGTAGGTAGTGCAGTGCAGTTGGCGAGGGGTAAAGAGGAGTCTCCGTGATTATTCATTACGTTCATGGATGTTTCAGTCGGGTAGTACTCACCCACGGTACCTAACTCATCCACCGGCTCTATTTACCACTGCACTCTCGGACCTGAAAGCTCTTCTGGCACACAAAACGCAATCCAAAATATGTAGGAAAAAAAAAAACAATGACGATACAACGAAAATTAAAATATATGAGAATTTGTGTGAATACGAAAGAGTAAATGAAACGTTGAGCAGAAACGTAAATAAAACTTACGAACGTTGAGACAATGCTGCAGAAATGAAAATAAAATTTGATACGAAGATAGAAAAAATAATAATAATAAATTGAGAACATATTTAGTGGAACGATGATAAGGAGGCAATGGATATAATGAAAATTAAATCAAATAGATTGTACGAATGCGTATATTGCGTGCGCGTGGGGGGAGTTAGTGGGATGGAGAGAATGGGAACGAGCTCGAGGGGGACACACGCATGTTGTATGCATATATGAGGCATTCCACCGGAACGCGGACACATTCGAGCAGCTGACGCAAAATGTTTGTCCCACGATTTTTCACATCGGTTTATGTGGAAGATGAGGAAGCACGTTTTTCGGGTTTTTCGATTTTGGGCGATCGCCATTGAGATACAGTCGCATGAAGTTTTTCAACCATGATGACGTTTGATCGTTCGAACCAAAATATCTTAATAACAATTATCGGTAAATCGAAACGAATGGGAGTTTTCTCGTCGTTTTTACACGCGCTATACGATGAAAATGTTCATAATTACGTTGCACCAATGAACGTTATTATTAATCAACGAGTAAACTATAACAAGTTTCATGAATCAAAAAGTCAATTTTAAACTTTTTAAATTTATTTTTTCAGAATTTGGTGAACAGAAACGAAAATTTTCGACTTCAAAGGCGTCTGAGTTCCGGTGAAATGCCTCATATGCATAAGTTGCAGGGCATTGTGCTCTTTGTGGAGCGCGTGCTATTGGTTTGTGCTTTTGGTTTTGTACGTCGATGTTTCACTACTGCATAAAACTAATTTCTTTTCGAGCGAAAAATAATTATAACAAGCGGCCCAACACAGAGGAATAATAAAAATAACAATAATAATAATAATAATAATAACCTAAATAATAATAATAATAATAATAATAATAATAATAATAATAATAATAATAATAATAATTATAATAATAATAATAATAATAATAATAATAATAATAATAATAATAATAATAATAATAATAATAATAATAATAATAATAATAATAATAATAATAATAATAATAATAATAATAATAATAATAATAATAATAATAATAATAATAATAATAATAATAATAATAATAATAATAATAATAATAATAATAATAATAATAATAATAATAATAATAATAATAATAATAATAATAATAATAATAATAAT
Organism: Sussaba pulchella; assembly: GCA_963971145.1. NCBI lineage: Eukaryota > Metazoa > Arthropoda > Insecta > Hymenoptera > Ichneumonidae > Sussaba > Sussaba pulchella. The sequence continues at coordinate 9,312,301 of OZ020176.1, forward strand.
AACCTAAATAATAATAATAATAATAATAATAATAAAACAACATCGAGGATGCGGTACAAGAAAATGAATGTGATATTTTTTTCAATTAGTTTTGTTTGACAACGATGCGATAAGGAAATTTGAGGGATGATAGAAAAATACGTAGGGTGCGCCAAATCCCTTTGGGTACGCCAAAGCATACAACGTAGAAACCCCCTAGGGGTTGAACCAGGGTGGCAACATATTTTTATACAGAGGAGTACGTTACGTACAATGATTCTCGGTGACGCGACGAAGGTTCTCTTCTCAAAAAAATCAATACTGAAATAAATTTTGAGCCAAATAACCGACACGAGAAATGTTTATCGTTCATTCGTTTATTTATTTCTGAAATCCTCGATTCATCCATCGATTTATTCATTTATCCGTCCATCGTAAAAAGTAGACTATTTTTATTCCGTTTGCTTCGACTCTCGCTCGATGCAACGGCTTTTCTCCTTCACCTCTCGTCCAACGATATAAATCCGACAAATCCACGGTAAAAGTATTCGATCGCCCGTAAGAGATTCCCATAGTGATTTCGATTGTGGACGGGAAAGTCGGCTATTCCGCGACGACGATTTCTTCTCGTCATACGGACTTCGGCTTGGAGTTCGACTGGGCGTATCGTGAATCTATTGATTAAAACCTATTAAATGGCTTACATCGAAACTTTCTTTTCGCTCAACGAGACTCGTGTGTCTACACGAAAAGCGGATAGATAGAAATCGTTTATTTCGAATCACGAATTTTCGACCATCGAACTAAAATCAAACCACTAAAGAAATAAAAAAAAAAAATCTTTCTCATCTTTCCAAATGAAAAAACCATAATTAAATCAGAGTACATTTTTTTCGTTCCCCCCGTCGAACGTTTTCGAAATTAATTTTCTCGGATTATTCGGGTCGGATGAGAGGGAAGGTTACACAGGTGGTGACCCAGAGGACAGTGCCTAGGTGGTCCCGATCCTCCTCGAGTTCGTTCCTCATCTCACCCGTACGCGTGAGGATCGATCGGATGCTATTTGGATCAAGAGCTTCTGGCAAACTCGCGCTAATGCCACCTCAGCTGTGTTTGCCGGAGGAAAACATAAAGCGCGTACGAGCGTGTGGGGCACGTATATGTACATCGCAACGAGTTTCGAGCCTGTGTTATCCGTCCGTGTCCTCCGCGCGGTGAAGCTGCGAGAGCGAAACAGCGCGATACGTAGAAGCGCAAGCAGCATCGCACCGCGCTTCGCTCGTGAACCATCGCATCGTGACATTTCTCCGTCCCTCTCGGTATTGCACGAGCCACCGCCACGCGGCGCCAAAGGTCACGCGGTTGCATAGCGTCCCGCCAGAGCGAGCGACGAGGACACGAGAGACAATGGGACAAGAGACGTCGAGCGTTGCGGGACGAGAAAAAGCTCGGTGACCGAGCTTTTCGACCCCACCCCGTCGAACCTTCGTCTCGTTGCCTTCTCCTCGTTGATTTCCAAATAATCAACGAATTTTGGTTCATATGGAATTCGGTCGAATGAAGACGGGCAAATTTCAAAACACTATTTTTTTCTGTCCCAGTGTCGTCGTTTTGGGGATAATCTGGAATACGTATGGGCGTTTTGTCGTACCCTGAGTGGCAAACTTGCAAACCCGTCGAGACCATGAGGGTGCTTGTCCTCGGCGTACTCTATTATCGTCATTATTTTCGAGCCACTTTAATTTTTTTGCAATTAGGGCAATAGCCTCGTTGACCCGCATTAACCCCACATCGATTGTAAATTTAAGGATATAGGTTATATATATTCTCGTACGAGGGTTTAATTACCACCGTCAAGACCCTTTATTTTCACCAGTCCGGCATGTCTTCCGCCTCCGTCTCCTCCCGGCCACTTCTACCGATATTGGGTTAAGGTGGGTAGACACGTATGATATATCCATGGTGCTGTCACAGCAGGAGAGTCGAATATCTCAACGATTGAAATTGATCTCGTCGTTTGGGTCGCGATGTCTGCTGCTAGTAGATAATTTCGGTATTGGTCAGACGGACGAGAGTTTGGTGTCGTCTGTATCTCAGCGTCGCTTAGATAAGGTCACTCAAGTTATAGAGTGTACGTATCCACTTTAACGGAGCTTTTCACCGCTACACTCTTCGCGGAAGTATCGTGTTTTTCTTTTGAATTACAGAAAGAAGCGCTAGACGACTGAAACACTCGGCTTGCGATGAGAATGTAAATAAAAAAATAGAGAAAGGATAGAGAATAGAGAGAAAGGTCGAGAGAGAGAGAGGGAAAGAGGTAGAGAGACGTCGATGTGTGGATATAGGAGACCCCAGAAGTAGGTTCATCGATTCGCGACGAAGAGACCGACTGTGTTCAACTGTCGAACTGTCTCCACAGTCGGATGACTGCGTTTCTGCGAGAGTTGTGAAACGATTCTGAACAGCGACGGGTCTACAGTCGTACAGCTTGATAATCTCTATACCCTATAGTATAGTCGCATTACTGGACAGTCCGTCGAACCCATGAGACAATCGTAGGGGCTTTGAACTCACTAAGCGTATCGATCACACAATCGAGATTAAAGATATTTTTTGAAATGTTTATTACGTCTTCGATGGGCAGAGCAATCTTGTGGCACTAACGGTCTTTCGATCCTTCCGGTTTAAAAGTTTATCACCATTTTTGGAAATCTAACACTATGTAAAGAGATTTCTGCGATTCGTTTTCTCTCCGTTCCTCAAATTTCTCAAAAATGTGGCGAACGCCCTTCTCAGTTCCTCGATTGATGATTATTGTTTCGGTATATTCGGGGGCGATTCCAATTTCAGAGTCCAATTCTTTAATTGATAAAAAAAAAAAATTGTTGACAAAATTTCGTGTGATTGATGTTACCCCAATATACGTCGAATTAAAGGCAGGAAAAAATATTTAACCACACAGGAATAAGGAAAATATAAGTTTTGAGCCAAGATAAAACAATCCCTCTCCCCCCGTTTACAATACAATAATAATTCGCTCGAGAGCATCAGCTTTCTCGTGAAAAGAAGAAAAAGATTTGCATATTTTTTTAGAGATGTAAGAAATGCGTTACGTGGAGGGTTACCACATCGACGAAGCTCGGCGAGCTTGCAAAAGCTATTCACGTCGGTGAACGTTCACTTGCCTTCCAGCTCGTCGAGTTTTTCGCTCGTGGCACTTGTTTCGTATCGTCGGGAAATCAAAACCGTAGTGTCGTGCGAGACTGTGGGATCTGTGACAGCCACTGAGGGTGCCGCCGGGGGGTGGCGAGTGGGAAAGGGTCGAAAGGGGACCGACGCAGGTCGCCGGTCGTCGTCCAACCACGCGACGCTGCGATGCCATTCGTGATCTCCATCTCCTCGTTCGCTACGTACACGCTACGTCGCGAGTCCGCGAAGCGAGATTAGGACTCACGTTTGACCCCTTAATAATCACGCGAAGCCACTGGAATCGGTCGGGCTTCGCTAAAAATCTCGATAATTCGATGAATTCCGAATGAATTCCAATTGCTCGACGCTTCGAACCTCGATTCAGAGGAAATTATGTTTGGCACGCGATAATATATATTTTTTAATCATGATTGGAGGTGGAATACATCGTATTGGGGCTGAAAACTGTTATAAATGATCGGGAAATATATGGCTACTATATATTTGTTTCGATGCTGTAAGTCCATGTTATACTTGATCTCTCTGAATCTTTTTTTCCTTTTATCTTGTTGTTTGTTGCCTCGATTAGGCGAATCCATTAAAATGGTATGGAAACATTTAGAATCTGAAAATTCTGAAATCAGAGGAAATCAGATCATCAAAATCAGAGGAAAATTTAATATATTCGTACAAAAATCGTCACTCATACAGATTCATAATTAAAAAAGTACCCTAATCAAACGACTAATCAATAAAAACCTTGATCATACATTTGGAGTGTGAAAAAATCGTTTCCACCCGTCGAGATTTGTCAGATAGCCAGAAACCGAGTGTAAAAAATAGGTAAAAAAACTTTGTTAAAGTATACAGTCGAGTGTTTCGACGTCTGATCAAAGTTTCGTGTTTCTACTTAATCCTCCGGACGAACACATTGCCAGGGGATGATCGCCCGGGCGACGTTTGCTCAGCGAAGGCCTTGCTACCGCCGTCGCGAAACGAAGTTGTGTGTCATTGAACTTCGCTGACTTCGATTTCACGAAGCCCCGAGCTGCGAGAGAACGTGTTCGAATATCGCGTGACGAAATCCAAGCTCAGTCTGAAATCTACAACGAGGGGATTATTGTTCTCGTTATTGCACGAGTTTCTCGTACGAATAGTCGCTTCTTTCCGTTCTATAGCACACGTACGTACCTATCGGAATTTCACGATCGGATATTGCAGTCCGGTTGGGTCATCGATTTTGAATATAAATATTCGACGGTGCGAGCCGGTGAGAAAGGAAGGATTTGCGGCGAAAGCGGAGAAATAATCGCTTTTCCATCCCTTGGAATTTCGAGAGAAAAATATCAGGTTTCTAATAGCCACGCAGTCACGATCTACGCACTTCAGATCGGATATTAGTGTCTAGACGTCTGACCAAATACGAGGATGTACTACTTGAAACTTTTTTTTTTTTTTCAACTGATGTTGAAAAATGTTAATTATTACGTGCATTGTTAGGACATTATTTAATTGAATGATTTGTATTATGTTCTTATTGTTTCATTGATACTTCATTTAGCTTGTTAACATTTTGGTAGTTGATTGGATTGGTGCGATCGTGATAGTTTAAAAAATGATGTGGTTATAACTTTTTAAAATTAAACTACGATGAAAATGAATGAGTAAAGTTTTAGATTATTTTGGTGATTCAAGGACGACGTTTTATTGATCGAAGAATGGTTGGATATGTTCATAATTATTGCAGAACGTTTTTTCCATTCTTTCTGAAAATGTCTCTGAGAAATTTTTCAGAGAGAAATGATGGAGCCACCATTTTTACCGCGGAAACGAGCCAGAGGAATTATTAAAAAAATAGCTCAACGATGAAACGAAAAATAATATAATATATAATAATAAATAATAATAAGTATTCGACGGGGCGAACCAGTGAGGAAGGAGAGATTCGCGGCGAAAGCGGAGAAATAATCTCCCTAGGAATTTCGAGAGAAAAATATCAGGTTTCTAATAGCCACGCAGTCACGATCTACGCACTTCTGATCGGATATTAGTGTCTAGACGTCTGACCAAATACATGGACGTACTACTTGGTCCTTTTTTTTAAACCTTCCGGGAACGGATTGAAGAGTCGAAGGGGCGGTTCGTCGTGTATACGGGAAGTGGTAGCTGCGAGGATGACTCTCGATTTTCCCGGATTTGTTGGGTGAGCTGGCGCGAGAGGAAGGGGGGGGGGTGGACAATCTGGACTCGCCGTAGAGTCGGACGAAAGAGAAAATCGTGGCTCGAATATCCCGTATCGAATAATCCACGTGCGAAATTTCTATTTCCTCGTGGGATCGCTCCCGAAATCATATTGCCTGGTAAATATCGCGAGTCGCGAAAGCCGGGCAGAAAGGGGAAGGCGCTAGGGGTCGAAGGATACGAAATTTCCATTACGTTCGCGAGGCTGGGTAAGCCCTCGGGCGTTGCTCCACACCCTACCGGTTTTCCGGTGCATGGTGGGTTCGTGCGTGCGTGAGACACCCGCGGACTCATAGAGGGAGGAGTTTCGTCGGAATCGAAAAATTATACAATCGTACAGTGACGACATTTTTGTAGCATAAAAATATTCTCAAACACCGAATCAACATTATTTTTGTCACGAATTAAAAATTGCACAACTGCATTTGATTTCAATGGATTTAAAGAGAATAAAATCTGCGCGATGCAAGAAAATTTGATGAATTTGTTCAACAACTCATTCCGATAACTCGTGGCAAAAAGAAGAAGAGAAAAAAATGGCGTGGAAATAGACGATGAAATTATACAGTAATATAATAGAGGTAAATTAATAATATTGATTAGTAACTAATCTATTGCTCATAAATTGCACGGAAATAGAGAATTCGTGCTTTTAAATCCTTAAGGATTTAGAGTAACCGTTTCCGAATTGAGCAACGAGATCGTTTGGTAGTCTCCGGTTAGAAAAAGAGAAAAAAAAAATCAAGAATACTTTCCGGAAAGCGGTATGTGGGCCACGACATGACGCTCGGAATGCTCGATGAATGTGAAGGTGACAAAGTGAGGCCGGTTGCGGTATAAATGCATGCCTACACCACTGTAGTGGTTGCTCTCAATCGTGAGAGGCGTTAAGGCGGCTGATGCTCACTCGGAAATACTCAAACACGCAACTCCTCGCTTTTTACCCCAATTAATTTATTCAATAACTTCCGCGAATTATTTAATAATTGTCTGTAATAAAGAACATTTTTCTCGTCGGGTCCTCACAAATATCAGCCTCGGATGGTTCGACGGAGAAAATTAATAAATAAGAATAAATGTACGAGCCAGGCAGCGTCGATAATAATTGTCATGAAAGAAAAAGCGTGAAAATCGTATATAAAAAGTTGGCTCTTTCGCTCTTACAACCGGTGCTATGTGCCTTCGGTCATGTTCAGGAGCCCGAATACTTGCTTGCAGCATTATACAGCGGGCGAACCGCGTGCATGAGGTCACATGGCGGGGCCGCGAACGAAAGGCCTTATGTATCGTGTCTGAGCACGATAGTTACGCCCTTTATGTATTTGGGCGCGCGGCTTTGTCACCGTCCGCGCATGTTCTCGCGGGGTACCTCGAGGACTCCTCGAGGGTGCATACGCGTACAACGCACTGACGAGTGACGAGCGGATGTTGCACGGTCGTTCAACGTAGTAGCTTCACGGATGCATACGGATGGTGAAAAAGCCCGAAAGGCGGTCGTTGCCATTATCCAGAGTGAAAAGAATACATGAATTTTTTAGTCACGTATAATTCCCTCAGTTTATTGTGCATTATTATCACTATTATTATTATGTAATTTAATATAATAAATAATAATAATAATAACGGAAATAATAATAATAATAATATCAATAATAATATTATTATTAATAATAATAATAATAATATTAATATATATATAATATATTACACGGAAACAATATTTTATGATAATATATATTTATTATTATTATTATTCTAATAATAATAATAATAATAATAATAATAATAATAATAATAATAATAATAATAATAATAATAATAATAATAATAATAATAATAATAATAATAATTATTATTATTATTAATATTTATAATAATAATAATAATTATTATTATTATTATACGATATAAATACAAATTTCAGCACGTATAAAACAATACGTGTTTGCCATTTTTCGTTCCAAACCATTCTGCGACCCGAATAAAATCAGCGAATACTCGGATTAAGTTCCTCGTAAGACGTTCGTATAAAAGCTCTCACGTACGCATTTTTTTACGTGTCTACTATTCTACGTGTGTAACAGCTTTAAAAGCAGCCGAGGCATGACGGAAGATGCTGCCTTTTTTTCGTACCCGCTCTCTCCCCGCGAGCCAGCACCGCTGTCTCTTTTTTTCTCTCAAAGTGAATCGATTGCGGCTCTTCCCTCGATTTCCCGAGTCTCTTCATCCGCGATAGATTGCCAGGACGGAAGGTATAAAGATAAAAAGCGTAATCGGGATCAAAACGATGTATGCACTCGACGGGCTTCTACGATCACTTCCAACCGAAGAGGGTATACACAGCTGCGTCTATATAAAAAAACTTTTCTCCGCTGCTTGGTTGTTACAATTTTTTACAGCCCCTGCGAGCTTTGTCCAAGCCTCACTTCTAATAAATAAATAAATAAGTGAATAACGAAATAAAGAAATAAAGAAATGAATAAATAAATAAGTTAATGAATTAATAAATTAATAAATTAATAATTTAATAAATAAATAAATAAATAAATAAATAAATGAATAAATGAATAAATAAATAAATAAATAAATAAATAAATAAATAAATAAATAAATAAATAAATAAATAAATAAATAAATAAATAAATAAATAAATAAATAAATAAATAAATAAATAAATAAATAAATAAATAAATAAATAAATAAATAAATAAATAAATAAATAAATAAATAAATAAATAAATAAATAAATAAATAAATAAATAAATAAATAAATAAATAAATAAATAAATAAATAAATAAATAAATAAATAAATAAATAAATAAACAAATAAATAAACAAATAAATAAATAAATAAATAAATAAATAAATAAATAAATAAATAAATAAATAAATAAATAAATAAATAAATAAATAAATAAATAAATAAATAAATAAATAAATAAATAAATAAATAAATAAATAAACAAATAAATTAATAGCTTCAACATTTTTCACATCAGTTTTGAGAAAAAAAATTCAATTAAATTGCAGAAAACTCGACGGAGCCAATGATATCGCGTCTGCGCGATGGAAGAGAGCCGAGGCAAGCGTTACCGCTCCCGACCGGAAGAAGAAGCGTCAAACTGCCGTTGCTGCGGGAGTCCTCGTCGTCGTCGTCCTCGTAACGACGCAACGGGCCGTTACCCGTGCCGTCTGATGATCCATTCGCCGCGAGATTCGTAGATCTTGAGGGTGACAAGCTGTTTCTGCTGCCGGTGCTCTCAGGACGAGAAGGTGGAGGTGAAGCGGGAGAAGAACGAGGAGGCGGAGGAGGTGGAGGAGGAGGAAGAGGAGGCGGAGGAGAAGAGGAGGACGAGGAGAAGGAGGCGGAGGAGGTGGTGGAGAAGAAAGACGTTCCTCGGGCAGATCTCTGGTAGCGAGAGGAGAAGAAAACAGCGGAACGGCGGAGGACTTCGAGCGAGAAACGTGCAGGGGCGACGGGCTTTCCCATCCAAAGTCGCGGTGGAGAGATGAGCGATTTACAGGCCACCATCGAGTTCTCTCTCGAGCTCTGCAAATTTTACAATGTCGACCTGTTTCAGCGCGGGTAAGCGATATTACCCGAAAAAAAAAAAAATATGAAAATAAAATACGATTGAAAATAAAAAGCGGATTAAGTTTGACGGTAGATTGAGCATCGCTGGACCGAGATAAACGAAATTCGGCAAGCGGTAAGAGTCGATAGCTCTATTATTTTGGGGCCACACATAATGCACTATCCCGTGTAGTTCGTTCTACGTCATGCCGATTTAGTCGTCAGCGTGTGTGTGTGTGTGTGTGCGTGTGCAGCCCTGGCTGTGCGTGATCGGCAAAAGCGCTGGGATGGGGAAAACCGATGGGAAAACATTTTTGAAGGTGATAGAAAATTCCCGAATATCGGAAAAACTGTCTGGGACAGTTTGGCATCGCTGTGTGTATGCTGGATGGGGTCCTGAAGCGACTTACCAATGGAGCTTGGCGGAGGGAGTGAAGCCCTCAAGGGGTAAAAAAAGGAAGAAGTCTTTCTCGTTCCTCTTCCACTTTTTCTGGTAAAATCCAGAGCCTATCTGGTGTCTAGAGACCTTCACCACTCAACCTACGCTTTGGCGAGGGTAACGAGAAGGCCTTTCCACTCTCCTTGACTTTGAGAAAAAACTATTGTTGTTCAACGGGAAAATATGAATTCAGATATATTGAGGGAGTTGAGGAAATTTATATCTATACAAACACTTGAGACATCGACTTTAACCACTTAACTTTTGATTGTCCGCGTTCAGGGATGCAAAAAATCCACCGTCAAACCTTGACACTACGCATATCGTATCGTCAGGATTATTTTTATTGGAATAATAAAGTTTTTCCGTCGAATACATTTCGATCATCAGGTATTACCAAATCCGAACGGCTCTCAGAGTGTCGCCGAAGCTGCCTATCAAGGTGGAAGTCGATCAGTTTCGCAATCGTAAGTCCTTCGACGTACAATTTTGGTTTCTTTACAGTACAAATATCTTGAGAACTGTAGATATATTTCTTTTCTGCGTAAAGACGCGTTGAAAATGTTGCTTGTACTGCTGATAATCGTCGATTATTGGTATCGCTTACGCATTTGACAAATATCCAAAAAGTATCTATTCAGAGGTTGTTCTTTTTTTCAGAGAATTTTTTTCTGAGCAGTATGTTGATGACAATCAAAGTTGAGGAGGCTTTTAAACGTTATACTTTATGATAGTTTGATGTGGTAAATTCAATTATTACGTCTACGTTTTTTTCGTATTGTTTTTAACACTCGTCATTTTCGAGCTGTCATTACAACTTCGAACGAAATGATTTGAAAGAGATATCGTTAGCTTGTCAAATATGGACATGAGTTATTCTTTCGGGTGACCAAATGTGCAAAGAAATTTATATTTTTTATTCAAAATAATTCCAGTCTTCAAAGTATTTCAAAAATGCATTTGAAATACTTTCATTTCTAAATCATCATGGATGACGATTGCTATTAAATATTGAGATCAAGTATAAAACAATAATTCATCCAAATGATTAATTATTAAACAAAACAAAAATCATTTCCCGGCAGACAAGCGTTCGCTAGACACGATGGAAGCTCCGGGTACGAGCAAACGCTTTCAGATACTCTATCGAAACGAGGAAATAACGCTGGGCACGTCGGTGCTGTTTCGCGCCCACGTACTGGTTCACAGTCACAAGATCGAGGAAGCTCTGTCGCGGGCTCACTTCAATCTCGGTGTCGAGCTATGGTTCAGCGAGCCAACGCAGCCCGGTAACATGGCCTGTGTATCATCGAGGTAAACCCGAACCCTCCGACATCAACCCCCCCCCCCCCCCCCCCCGTCAACCCCTTTTGCAATCATTTTCCTAATCACTCCGTGTACTCGCTCGTTACCTCATCGACGCGGTTTCTCGTCGTTTCCCCTTTTCGTACATTTTTTTTCTTTTTCTTAATCAACGACGGACGCCGCGTCGAATCTGATACCGATAGCAATCAGCGATGATTGTCCGGCGGCGTTGTAGAAAAAAATAAAACGAAATTAAAAAAAAAAACGGGATTCGCCCGAAGGATGATTATGTGAGTGCAACAAGATCGTTGCAAGCTCGCTATCGTCTCGTGCACGTTGCATAATAAAATTGTTAATACACACGAGGCCTACGAATAAGCATTGTTCGATACCGTCTCAAACGTTTCTCCGGAGATTGATTGCTATCGTTCACGATCCGGACTATCACGCGCGGCTTGTCAAGCTCCAACCTGTATCGTTATTGTCACGGTTATCGTCGTAATGTCTCGTACACGGCCCATTGTCGGATTGTTCGATTTCGCAGGGCGTTGCAGCTCAACTTCGTACCCACAAAAGGATTGCACTACCATCTGCCGGTGCTCTTCGATTATTTTCACCTAGCCGCCGTTACGATCACCATTCACGCTTGTCTCGTTGCGTTGCATCAGCCGTTCGTCAAGAAGAGCATTCTGCACTACGTTCAAAGCTGGTACGACGTCATTTGAATTTGTGAATAAAGAGATAAAATGGATATGGAACGAATTTATATCTGAAGACTTTTTCTGATGGTTATTTACGTTTTTGCGGTCAGATTGATGATGAACGAAATTTATAAAGTTTTTCTGATTTTGCGATTTCGTTGTTATTATTATTATTATTATTATTATTTCTAGCGCTCCAAGGGGTGGAAAGCCATGGCTGCAATTCAAACAACCACCGACAAATGGGGACAACAATGCTTTCCTCGGAAACATCGTAAGTTCGTTAAAAAAAAAATTATTCCACGAATTTCCCAATAAAAAATAAAATTGCAATCGGACGACAAAAATTATCCGTTACAGGAAGCGACGACGCGATGCGTCGGTTCGGCAACGAGGATTCAACACGCTAAATTGATTCAACGAGAAGTCACAAGATTGTTATTGTTGGCTAGAGAATCGTTATTGAACGATTTGGCGGATCTCGCGCGTTTGTTGCCATCGTGGGAGCAACGAGAGCTCGAACTCGCCGAAAGAAAGCACAAGGAAGCCACGAAGATGATAAACACCGAGGAGGCTGTCAACATCGCCCAATTGTGCGCTCAGAATATCGTTCTTTGGAACGTTTTTCTTGAGGCGTTCACGAGACAGGAATCGGTGCATCAACATCTTGCGAGAATACATCACCAGCTCAGGGTAATTCGTCGTTCATCTTCGTTTGATTATCCCGATTTCGTTATGTCAATACCCGGATTTGCCCGACTTATTTATCCATACAATTAAAAAAAAAATTATTTCCAGGTAAAACGTTTCGCCGAGGGATTTTTCGTTCTGGAGAATCCAAGAACGTCGGCAGCGGGTTGTTACGACGCTAATTATCAGTCCTACCAAGCGGTCAGCGAAACAGCCCGGCGTTCACGTTACCTCGCGGCTCTGCCGCCATTGCCCGTCCACTGTCCTGAATTGGACGGTGATTTGCACTCGTTGCCATTGATATTCGAGGATCAGTACGCGGATATGCAACAGCGTCATCGAAATTCCGTACCTAGCATGGAGGACTGCAGTTGCGGAATCGCGGCGATTCTTGAATCGCGCACGGCAAGCGTGTGGTCACCGAGAAGCGAGGGAGCGGCTCAGGACATAGCATCGATGCAGGCACGATTGACACTGGCCCCTTCGGCGCTTCCAGCACGTCACAGCAAATCCTTGGACCAATTGGGCCCGGAATTGGCTCCGTTGCAGCCTAGACCGTCGCCAAAAACGTTGCCCCGTTCCGCATCGACACAACTTTTCACCCGACAGCGAGGTGCGTAGTATTCCGTTTTCTTTTTTTTTTTTTTGCAAAGTAATGCACGAGCGCCTGTATCAATTACTTTTTTTGTCGATTCTGCTTTTAATCACAGTTCGTGCGATTACTTTAAATTTAGAGGAAGCAACTTGCGATTTTTACCTCGAGTTTGTTCGTCCTGTTATCAAGATATTCCGTCTACATATAGTTCATATGATATTACTATTACTTCGGTCACTCATGTGAATATTAAATTGCCTTCGATTGACTTTTCAAAATCGTCTTTACATTGTATACAATCGGCATACGCAATATGGACGTCCATACATCAAACTACATACATTTTCTGAATACTGTCCTATATATTTTTCCCTCTCGTATCTCCCACGAAATTATCCCTCTCACGATTTCTCAGAATTCAAAATAATTTCAGGTGGTCCCCGAAATTCCACATCACCGACGTCGGTGCCTTCCAAAGGCCGAACGAGATCAGCGGTTCCACTTAACTCCGCTCAAACAACCAGCCTATTTCCCCCGACGAGTCAGCATCAAGCATGTTCGGCTCCTAACCCATCCCTCGGTTCAACTCCCATCGTCACTCTTCCTCGAGCCAAATCCACTCAAATCTTCGTTCCCCAATCCTACCGAAACCCAACGGATCCACCCTCGACCTCCATCACGTCCCTACTCGCCGCGATGTTTCCCGAATTACCTCCGAGCGGTCATTTTCCCGGCTATCGACCGACAACCAAATCCAACGATCAAAATCTTCCCGTGCCGACTTACGTCGGGACTTTTGACCTTTCCCAATTGGCCGAATGTCTCGGAGCCGACGGTAAGTCCGACACGGCACACACCATGGATTCCAGAAGAATCGCAGCATCGTCCGCCGTGCCCCGAAGCCAAAGACTTCTTCCTTCCCGTTCCAACGTCGAGGTAATGAATTGTCACGGTAAAATCAACGTCAACGGGGATGATTCGTTGCGCACCGCGACTCTCGATCGGGTGACTTATCGTGGTAATGCCAGGAAACAAATCCAACAAAACAAATGCCCGACGAACAGCTTGGATTGTCGTAGATATCACACTCTGGACCAACCATCGGGAAATTCCTCGACTCAGCAACAAACCAACAGAACCGCGCTGGACGCGTTGAACGGTTGCCTGTTGGACGGCCAATCGTTGCTTATCGATCCTCTCAACGAACGATCCGTTGGCAATTACAGCGGATTGACCATAGATTCGTTCTTTTATCGAACCAACAGAACGTCCGGAAAAACCGGGGAACAGAACCGGCCGAAAAGACCAAAGAGCGCGGAAAGACTCTTCGACGTTGTTGACAAAAAGGATTTTTGTCCGGAATCCTGTTCGGATATTTACGAACGCGCGGCCACGGCCAATAGCGGCACGATGAACGATGCAAAATCATCGATCTACGATGATTCGCACCAACATTCGAGGCGAACGCAGGTTGAAAAAAGATCGGTCGAAAGCACGAGAGAACCGCTTTACGAAATGATAGCCCATAAAATGGAATCACCGACGAAACCGGAAGTTCGGGAAGAACGCAAAAGACACGGTCGAAGGCCTCACTCGGCACCGGCGATGGACGCCGAATCTACCAGAACCGAGGATTCGCAGACGATTGGCAAGAAGTGTCAGCATAGAACGAGAAGAATTCCAGCGATTCCGGTTGGTTTTCAGGATACGGAAATCGCACGTTTGCCGAAATATCGAGTCGGCCCGGCCGTGTCAACGACCAACGTTCTCGAAGTCGAGAATAATAACAAGATTATCGTCAAAGTTGAAACCATGGAACCTTCGGTAGACGTTATGACCTCGATCAATGGCAATTCTCCGGGTTCCGACGAATCCAGCCTTGGCGTTCCACCTCCAAATGCCAAGAGATTGAGGTGCGCGAGTGTTCCGGTCGAACAAAACAAGATCGTCGTTCCCAGAAGTGCCGTTTCATTGCCTTGCATGCCGATTCGCGACGGTAAGGACGTGAACGATCCTGCTCACGTTCCGAATCCTCGAACACCACCTTCTTCACGACCCAGCAGCCCGGCCACCAGCACGAGTTCCGGAAATCTTACGTCCGAATGTTCCGGATGGGTCAGCAGCGGTGACACGTCCAGCTCGGAACATCGCCGAGCTGGCAACGTTTCCGGGGAACAACTCAGACAAAAACTTTCTAAAATAACGAACAGAAAGGACAAATCGTCGGTGCTCAAAGAACATTCGAGCATTGTGGAACATTCTTACGAAGAAGTGAGGCTACCACCACCGAAGATGTTTCAAGACGAGCCACCACCTCCCGAGGAATTCAGGGATCCCGCTCCAGCGGCTCAGATGCTTGACAATCCGCTTTATCACGTTTACGAGACCGTCAAAAGAGCGAAGAGTCCGAAACAAAACAAAACCGCGCCCTGCAGCCCTCAAAGAAATCGGGACAGAGACAGAGACAACGTCTACGCAACCAGGGACATTTGTCTCGATTGTTATCAGGAGGGAAAGGAATTGCTTCAATCCACCCAAGACGATGTGATTAATTTTAAAAAGTGCAAGGACGAGTTCAAACGACAGATGAATTTTTCCGGTCGGATCTACAGGTGTGGAAGGTTAAGTTTCAATCAGATTTCATTGTTTTTTCGTCGAATTTATTAACATAATATTTTTCCGTATTTTTTTTTGTTCTTTTTTTTTCTTTTTTTTTTTCGTCTGCTCCTTCCGTTGCATCATCGGCAGTGATTATCCCGCGCTCGCTTCGACGTTGCCGTACTTTTACATCAGCGACGAGTATCGTCTGTTCTCGCCGGAGGGAGCTCATCTCATCATATGTGTTCACGGTTTGGATGGCAATGCCGCTGATCTCAGACTCGTTAAGACTTATCTCGAATTGGGACTGCCGGGTGCTCATCTGGATTTTCTCATGTCGGAGAGAAATCAGGTAATCCGCGAAAGAAGTGTGATTGAACGGGGAAGGTCGCGGGTTTTTATTTTATTTCGATAGTCGATGAGGCGGTGAGAATTGGTTGTGGAATTCTCATTTGGATAACATTGGAGTTTGTATCGTTGACAATTTGATCGTTATTTGGAGAACTGCCTAGAAAATGTCCAATTGGCCCTGAATAAATCGATCGATCGATTTGTCGGTTCTGAATAATTACGGAGAAATACACGAAAGCGTTTCGAATGACTTCAAGTTGAAATACACTAAATATTTTTAATCAATATACGTGGTTACCGTTTTCACGTCAAATCATCGGCGAGCGATAAAAATTGCCGAAATTCCAATTTTAATCGAAGCGCTACCGCCACTTTCTGCAGTCCAAGCATTCCACATGAATTAACATCATAACCAGGAAAATATTTGTCTCGAAATGATTTACATGACCCATTTCGAATCCAATTGATCCCTCATCTCAGGGCGACACGTTTTCGGACTTCGACACGATGACGGATCGTCTGGTCGGTGAGATTTTGCATCACATAGAGATATCAGGAATGAAGCCTCCGAAAGTCAGCTTCATCGGTCATTCCCTGGGCACGATAATAATTCGTAGCGCCCTCACGCGGCCTCAGTTGAGGTTTCTTCTTCCACAGCTGCACACTTTCTTAAGCCTGAGCGGACCTCATCTCGGCACACTGTACAACACGAGCGGGCTCGTGAACGCAGGTGTGTAATTTTAAAGAAAAAAACATTTCGTTAATTCTCGCTGTACCGAAAAACTTGTTTTTTTTTTTTTTTTCTTAAACGAAATATTTGTTTTTCATCCGTCGCAGGCATGTGGTTCATGCAAAAGTGGAAAAAATCTGGATCGCTTCTGCAACTGGCGATGAAAGACGCTAGCGAAGTTAGAAGATCGTTCATGTTCCGTTTGAGTCAGAGAAGCAATCTTCAGAGGTTCAAACACGTGTTGTTGTGCGGTAGCGCTCAGGATCGTTACGTACCACTTCACTCGGCTAGGATAGAACTTTGCAAAGCTGCTGTCAGAGATCCCACGGATCAAGGTAAATCTTACGATTCTTTCAATTGATCGTCAAAACTTTTTTTTTAAACTTTAGTCACAAACATGGAATTTTTTTCACGTCTACATTTTCTACATTTCCACATTGTTTCTACATTTTTTAGAAACTATTCTAGCTACCGGGCTCGTTATAATTTCAATTTAATGTACTAATTAAAAGGTTGAAAGATTTCCGAAAAGAGTCATCTCGACAATTTTCATTAACTGTTTCATCTGCCCTGCTTTATGTAATCTCGATTGGATGTACTAATTAAAAGCTACATTGTAGAGAAATTTGTCCAGATTTTTTGCATCGATAGTTCAAATAATGGGGGGGGGGGGTTACTCTGATGAGGATTTTGAAAGGATACATCTCGTGACCGAAGGGTTCAGAAGAACAGGTTCCACAACATAATTTGTTGCATTTAAAAAGACTCATTTAAAGATAAAAAATAGTCAAAAAACATAGTCAAAATCAAGTTTTCTTTTTAATCTTTCCTGTGTTTCGGTCATCAATCTACGTCCGTATGACAAATTCCATGATTAATATTTTTCACAGGCGCCGCTTATCGAGAAATGGTCCACAACATCCTTTATCCCGTGATGTCAGCGTCAGGCGTGAGTCTGGTTAGATACGACGTGCATCACGCGTTACCTCCTACCGCGAACGCGTTGATCGGCAGAGCCGCCCATATTGCGGTTCTCGATTCGGAGCTATTCATCGAAAAGTTTCTTCTCGTCGCGGGTCTGAAGTACTTCAGATAAGGAACAATCGGCAACGACGGAAATTTCGCAAATACAAAAAGTCGAATAAAATTAAAATTCACCGCAAAGACTGTGCGCAGCAATTTTGAAGGAATTTCAAGAAAAAAAATAACAACAAACACAAAAAAACGACGAAGCACCTTCGATAACGATAATTTGATCATTTTACGTTCCTGAGCGCGTGTCGACGATTATAAATTTTTTATTTAAGACGAAGAAAAAAAAAGAGTTTGAAACTCTGACACCGAATTCCATCGAAACTCGTCGATCGAACTGAAGATTTAAAAAGATGTCGGGCCTATGACGGATGAAATACGAAGAGAGAACGGCGCGTGCTTGGTCGGTTCGTTAGTCATTGCGTCGTAGTTTGGCATGAGTATGAGGTTTCGGGAGATTTGCGTCCCCATAGAGAGCAAGAGAGGGAAAGAAAGAGACGGAGAGAGAGAGAGAGCGGAGATTGGAGAAGGTCCTTCGAAAATCAGGGTAGAACGACGAGCGACCATCACTTAGCAATTATATTTCTCTAGTCACACGGATGACTTTCGGTAAATTGAATTCTCAAAGACAGAGAGCCGAAAAAGTTATGAATGAATGAATAACTTAAATAAATAAATAAATAAATAAATAACACGAAAATGAAAAATTGCATCGATGACTGAAACTTGTATTTTTTTTTTAACAACGTCCGCGAGGGAGACTAAATTGAAGAACTATTGACGTCTCGATCTCAGGGTTCATTTATTATTATTATTTAGGTTATTTGGGTTATTATTATTATAATTATAATAATAATAATTATTATTATTATTATAATATTATTATTAATAATAATAATAAAATTATTATTATTATTATTATTATTTTAATATTATATATATATATATTATCATAATAATAATAATTATTATTATTATTATTATATTAATATATAATTATTATCATTATTATTATTATTATTATTATTCTTATTATTCAAAAGGAAAAAAAAACCCTACATTAATCATTATTCTCACCTTCATGATAATCAATTCATCTTTCGAAATTGCTAAAGAAATAACCGACTGAGTCATTATAATTAAGTTCGTCTCCACAACATCATTGATTATTCATCGTTGAAATCGTTCGATGAAATCGCAGTCTAATCGCGTCTAAGGTACATTTTTTTCGTCGAAATTAGTGAAAAGAATTAGTGCGAGAGAGCGAATTCTCGCGAAAAAATTTGACATTCGACATCGCGCAACGGGTAAAAATTCAGGAGTGACTGCAGAAATGTTTTAACTGCTTACAAAATCGTTGGGCTGTTTGCAACAGATTTTGATTTCACTTAGAGTTTGGTTTGAACGTAAATCTGTGAAAATTTCGTAGCCCTTTCTTGTGCGTCGTTCATTGGAATAATTGGATTCAAGAAGAAGAAATAATATCCAAAATATTCATGCGAATCGTTTCTCCGGTTACAGGCAGATATAAAGAACAATGATCGATCACGTGTCTTTATTCAAATTAAAATTCGACCCTGACCTTCTTATGAATGTTAGTAATTCAATAATCGAAACGTCAAAAAATTACGAACAATAAGATAAATATATATTTCCAATTCTTCTTCGACAATGTCGTTCGCGAAATTCGCCCAGAGTCGCAGTCAAAAGCAAACCGTTGAAACGTCCGACGAAATAATCTCGACGGTTTCCAAAAAAAAAAAAAAAACCGCAAAACTTTCTTCCGAAATCTCTCCTTAAAAACATTGAATAAACAAATGAATAAAATCGCAAATGAGATAGTAGAAATACGGTTTTAACGCACCGTCGAGTAATTAGGAAAGTTACGAAACGTATGTCAATTGTTCCCCCACGGGTAAATGCGTGTGCGTGTATGTCTAGTCAAGGGGGTTGGAGGGAGTAACGATATCGACAAATGTCAAAGGGCGAAGGGTCTTTCCGTTCCGTCGATCGTCCGGAAGTTTCGCGTCGACTCTTGCCAATTAATGATTTTCGATAAACGACGTTCGAGCGGTGCCAAAAAACGTGACAAGTAACAAACGAATCTCCGAGAGAGCGAAGAAAATAAATTCAAGAAAGCAAAAAAAAAAAAAAAAAGGCCTGCTGTGTAAGTGACGTGACGTGAAATATAAACCGTTCGAGCTGGATTGCAAGAATATGTGTAATTCGTTTCAGGTAATATGAAGAGAGTCCCTCCAATAGATCTCAATTGCTCAGAACAATCTAGTACGTATTAGTGATTGATGAAAGATAAAAGGAAAAAATGACGAAGAAAAAAGTGTCGAGGGATAATTAAAAAAAAAAAAAAAGAATTCTTCGCGTAAAAAAATAATAATAATAATTACTAAATGATAAATTTGCCCCCCAACCCCTCGATGTAGGTACGTTATCATTACCGTTATTACGTGAACTCGAATGAAAATGGAGAACCCTCATCAGTTTCATCTCAATCGTTGTGTTTCAATTGACCCCGGTCACTCTGCTCTACGAGATAACACAAGAAAGAAGAGGAAGAAACAAAAGGAAAATATTAATGTTGACCGAATTATCATGTAAACGCATAAAGGAATTAATCTCCGGATCGTGCACAAGTCGATGTGAGATTAAGTGCGTGTGTGTGTGTGTGTTTTTTTTTTTTTAATATGAGAATTAACGTGCCGAGCGAGTCAACTCGGATTTTCGATGCACCGAAATGAACAATCGAATAATTCGGCACTGAATGCCAATAGGATGCGAAATTTTATCTCGATTTTTCCGCTTCTCAATTTAATACTATTTACATTTATAAATACACTCACACGAACGCGGAGCGAGTAAGAGAAGGAGAGAGAGAGAGAGAAAAAGGAGAGAGAGAGACAATTACAATTGTAAGATCATTGATGAATTTTTTCCATTGTCGTCCTATCGTTTGCTCAAAAAAATGATGAAAAGGTGAAAGAACGTGAGAGAGAGAGCGAGAAAGAAAAAGAGAGATACAAGTCAGAAGATTAATAATTACGTCGTTGCGTTATTTATGTATATGTACTTGTACGATAATCCCAGTTCAATCCGCGATCGTATTGAACTTTTTAGAATTCGTCTCTTTGCGTGATAAACGTATTAAAAAAAAATAAATAAAATAATAAAATTAAAAAAAATAAATAAAAGAATACATGAATAAAAAAAAGTTTTTTCAAAATAAATTAAGAACTAAGGCACAAATAATTTTTTTAGATTGCCGGGCTGATGGGGCTCTAAGAGACTCACGACTCGGGCGAGTTACCTCAGAAAAATTTAACCATCCGCGTGGCACACGAGATCGATGAAAAAAAAAATTTAACCAATTAAAACATCTACGAAAAAGCGTCGTCCGAGCCCTAAACCGGAAATCGGGCAGTCGCCGAGCGACTCAGAGACGCGCCACTCTATGCGATTATAAGACGAAACACCAAAAATTTGAAGAATAAAAAAAAATGCGATTACAGTAAACGATGTATACAATATACATAATTATATATAGGTGTATATGTATATATGTATAAACGAAACGAAGATATGAATATATACATATACATATACAATATATACATGTGAGATAGATCAATAAAAATCGTAATTATTAATACCATTACTTCGAAAAATGGCATATTTATTTGCGTTCTCATTCGTCCTTCGGTTCATGATTCCTCGGTACTCTCATCGAACTTCACAGAGCAGACGGTAATTATTATACTCTCAAAGGGATTAAAATTTAAAAAAAATATAATTGCAATTTTTTTTTTCTCACCATTCGCTTCCGACAATGTTATCACGAGTTGAATCCAAAATCTTAACCGAATCTTAATATTATTTTCAAATTAAAAATGACAGAAGTACGTCAAAGATTTATACATAATTTAATAATTCGTTCACCAAAATTCATTTCAATCCGTAGCAACAAAATGGGCGCTAATTCATTAAAAAAATATTTAAAAAAAAAAAACGTATATATTTCTTTTACAAAAAGTACGGGTTAAAATTATTTCCAAGTAATCAAAGACGATTAAAATGTAGCTTCGCTTCAGCCACCTACAACAACACTTGTCTCTCCTACACTGGAAATTTCACTAAAATCCTAGCAAAAAAAAAATCAATCTGAGACAAAAAATAATTGCTTACGAAAATTGTTTCACCCGATTTTGATTGAAACATTTGGACGATAATTATTCGCGTTATTCCACTCTATTATCATTTTTTTGCAAAGATTAATCCTATTTTTTTTATTTTTTCCCATCCGGTGCGTTCAGGAGCTTCTGGATGGAGGATTTTCGTCCATTCCAGGAATGGGAGGGAGTTCAACGTTCTCGTTTATCTCCTCGTAGGCGTAGCGATTGTCGGCGTTTACGCGGGGAATTTCTGCAACGGTGTGATTACCGGATTTCGGACGATGTCTCGAAATCGCTTGACCATGGCCCAAATTTCGAGCTTTGCTCACGTACGAATAGTCCTTGGCGTTCACGAGACCGGCGATAACGCATGCACCTAGTGCACTTCTGTTGAGATTCATCGGTGATGCGTCGTACCACTCGTCGCTGTCGGGATCGTAACACTCGACGTAAGCGATCGGCTCGGATCCTTCCGATAAAATTCAATCAATGCAACAAAATGTAAACGAATAATATTTAAATACAAATTTTAAGGCCTCACATACGTCCAGAATTTACAAAAAATCGATTTTAAACAGATTGTTGTTCTCTGTAGTTTTAGGCTTATTTCTGTGAAAGTCGATTGCAAAAATTCCCCATAGATCGGAAGTTATGGTGGAAAATGTGACTGCAGTTTGGTGCGCGCACTTAAAACTTTTAAACTTAAAAGTTTTTCTCGAAACTACTTTTTCCGCCACGGTTGGCGTGATAACTCTTACAGCTTCAAATATTTTTTTATGCGATTTTTTTTTAAATATTTGAAATCGTTTTTTCTCTATAGCTGTTGAGCCGGATTTTCGATATTTTTTATTTAAAAATAACTACAACTTTATTTTACAAGAATTTTTTTTTAATTTTGCAGATCGATCAATATTTAGTGGAGATATGATGACGACCGTGGAGGAACTTTTTTTTCTTAGTGTTGTGGATCACGTGGTTTTTCATATAGTAATTTTTGTGAAAATAAAGTGAAATAAATTTTTTTATAAAGTTTTAATACCAATAAACAATGTGTACTATTTATTCTTATTAATTTCGATTGTTATCCCTACTACATTTTTTTTTCTTTCAGCGCATTTTTGGTGCTGCTAGACGTATTTAAGGCCTTAAGTTTTTTCAACAATCTACTTGACTCCACGTTCGATAGCCGACGAAAAAAAATGATAAAATGGGATTTAAGAAATCCATAATGGCCGTAAGAAATTACCATCGAAACCACCGACGACGAAAATCATGTCGTCGAGTACAACAGTGGCAAAATTGCTCCGTGGGCAAAACATTTGCGAGATTTTGTGCCAATCGTCGTGAGACGGACTGTAACGTTCACCTGAAATAAAAATAAAAACGATACTGTCTCGTTACTAATTCAAGTGCGGCTCTCTGGGTGTTTCTCAATCCCTATGGAGAAATTTGTGTCACGGGCTGGCAGTCTGCCCGAAAATGTCTAGAAACGTCGAGGCAGGAAACGAAAATTGCATTGGCAAAAAGGAAAAGAGAGAGAGACAGAGAGAGAAAGATCGGTAGACAGCTCGGAAATCGATATATCGATTATTGAAAGCTTTTCTACTTTCGAGTCATCGATATTCATGTATCACTGACCCGATGTGAGCCTCATGGTACCGTCGAAGCCTCCGAGGGCGTACAAACTGTTTCGAAACGCTATGAGAGACACTCCGGTTCGTAAATTCGACATGGAACGTATATAGCTCCATTGATTCGCCTGAACGTCGAATACTTCGGCCGATTGAAAAACTTCGTGACCGTTGAATCCACCGACGATGTAAATCTTGTCGTCCAACGCTGCCGCACCGGCGTCTGATCTCTGCGTGTGCATCGACGGTATCATCTCCCATTGATTACGTTGCGGATCGTAACGCTCTCCCGAACTCATTCTCGTGCGGCCGTTGTAACCACCGAGAGCGTAGATCTTGCCAGCTGAATATTGACATATATTTATAATTTTTGCAATCGATTATGTTTACTACGCAATTTTGGGAGTCTTTTTGCTTCGCGATTTTTTTTTTTTACTATCTACAATGTTTTTTATAACAATTAGAACGTGTGTGATTAATTTTCCCAACATTTTGATTCCTCAGAAACGGGAATTATAACGTACTTTTAGTTCCCTCACGAGTACCACTCTACGGCATTGCCGGCCGGAAATTTTGAGATGGCAGAATTAAGCATTTAATTCCAAAATAAGTTAATTGCATATTTTTTTAATGATTGCTACACTATTCCCGTTTAATATCCATTTTTAATCATTTCGATATCATTATTTTTCATAAAGTTATGATTTTTTTAGTAAACTTATGACTTTGTCCTTAGTTGCCTGTCGAAGCACAACGAATCAAGCTCGTTTTTTTTTTGGTTTTCGCGTACATTCTTCACTGCGAGTTTCACTCGTCGTTGTAGGTTAAAGGGTTTATGTAAAGGTCTCAGAATATAGGTACAGTTGGAAAGAGAGGGGTTTTTTTCGGGTTCTTTGACTTGTGTACTAACCATGAGTGCAAACACTGACGTAGCAGCGAGCGTGGTACATGCAAGCTCGCTCTTTCCACACTCGATTGATCGGGTCGAAACAACGCACGGTGTTGAAGTGCTCATAGCCGTCGAAACCGCCGATAATGTATATGAGATTATTAAGGGCGCACATCCCATGATAAGATCGAGGCGTGGAATCCGTGTTCGACGAAAGGAACCATCTGTCCGCCCTTGAAAGTCATGATACGATTACGTTTAAGGCCTTATATACCTATATACCTCCGCCATTTGTTAATATTTCTTTTTTTTTTACGCATTATCAACCATGTGCATAAATGATCTGTAAAAAAAATGTTGTCAATACATGCGTAATTTTTTTTTAACCGCGTCTAGAAAAGTACCGTCGAAAATCGGTGAGATCGCGCATATAAGGCCTTAAATTGAAAAGAATAAAAATAATAATCGATTATTTCATTAACTGTATTTGCAGTAGAAGAATTTCCAATTTTTTATGAGTACTTTAAGACTCATCTATCGATTACCTAGTATCGTAAGTCTCGACGAAGCTTGTTGGAGATCCGGCGATCCAACCGCCCACGGCAAAGAGGATCTCGTAGGGTACTCTGGGCCGTGTAAGAGGATTTCTCAAATCTACTTCCGTACTCTGTCGTGCCGCCTGACCCGATAGATGAACATTGATCGGAAACAGTACGCGTTGGCATTCCTGATCGTTGTCGATCAATTTCCACGACAAAACGTTGTGCGTAAAGTACTTGTAGTCCATCAACCCAAATCGCACGCATTCCAGCAGTCTGGCGAGAACATTCCTGCGTTCGGTGGGTTTCGTTTCCACCCAAGTTCTTATAGCTTCGAAAACAAGCTCTTCGTTACGCACATTGAGCTCATCATCGCGCAAAATAGCCTCGAGTTCGTCAAACTCGAGATCCTTGAATTCAAGGCTTTCGTGCAATATCTGCTTGAAGTGATGACGAATGTACTTGCGACCTTTGTCCTCAAGGTCGCGACAGAAGTAGTGACGAGCAAATTTGAAAATTCCTGCAGGCCAATTTGTGGGGAAAGAAAAGTAATTGGAATCAAGTGAAGTCACGGTGGGACTACGACGAATCACTTGAGGACAACATTTGGAGCTCTTAGAGCTTGAAAGTCACCACTGCGACACGATTGGACCGAAAGGTTGGAAAAAAATTGATAATCGATATTTCAAAACATGCCTGGAGCTTGTCGAGAAGCTTTTACGACCATCTTTGGTGCGACAGACTTTAGATTTGCCTAAAATGTTATCGAGAACTTTCACGGACCTTTTCAGATCCCAATCGAATAAAAAGCAATAAATCGTTTGTACAATCGAATTGTCTCCTTTTTATCATTGTCGGACAATGCGGGTGATTCGTACCGAGACAATTATCCGGTCTGAGTTCCTGTAACAAAAATTGACAGCACAGCTGTACAACCCCGAGCACTTCGAACTGATCGGCCAGAGGCAAAAGTTGTTCCACGTTGTTCGCCGTAACGTCGCACGTTCCGGTGTAGGCGTAATCGAGTATCAAACCAAATATTTCGCCGGGCACGCAGTCTATGGACACCTCATTCGTGTCACTTTTGCCACTGTTCAGGCTGTCGGTGAAGAGAGCTTTGAAGTACGGACTCACGGCGGAGAGAATAACTCGGTGCACCGGAAATAATTCGTCTCTCGCACATCTGACGGCGCCATCGCACAATTGTTGATTCGCTCTGAATAAATAGTCGTATGAATCAATGAAGGCACGAAGACACGAATAAAAATTCAAAGACAATGGCTTGTACACGGAATAAACCTTAGTTCCGACCAGACAACGGGAAATTCGACGGCAGCGTAATTCGATGGCAGACAAACGCACTTTCTCGATCTCGAATTCGGTTTTCGTCTCGATTGCTTGCCCTTCGTACCGGCAACCGCGTTTTTCGCTGGACGATTGTGAGAAAGTTTCTTCAGTTTGATTCTGCCGCCACCGGCGCAGTCCATTGCACGGGGAGACAGTCCGCACCGGCTTCACTGATTCGCCCCCTTTTTGTGAACTATCGTCTTTTCACGCTACTGTCGGAACGTTATAGCCTTTCGATCAGTTTGCGGATCGACGGAGATCCATGACGTTTCGGGATAACAAACGAGGCTCGAGTACTTTGTTTTTTTATCGACGGATGAGGATCTAGTATGCGTTTCCGGGTGGGCTTGTCGATCGTAAAGATGAATCCACGCTCATCTGACCGCCAATTGCCGAGCAGAAGGCAGTTTTTGTGCGTTTGTATGAAGTAGCATTATGAAAAATATGTCTGGCTTCTGGTAACACTCCAGGAAATTGCTAGAAACGTGAAGAATGCCAAAAGGGAACAAGATGGTCTAAAAGAAAAATAGATGGATAAAAAAAAGACCCGGACCCAGGAACCCAGCTGGATGGAAAAATAGTTGGTGGGTGGATAGATGGTCCCCCAAAAAAAATAGTTTCGTACAAGTCGAGCCAAGGTCCTGCGTCATTCCTCTCCTCTCCGAAACGCTAAACGACGAAACACGCGCCTCCCACTGTCTCGAGGCCCCAACGGGCCCAATGGGATCCCCCATAAAAACCCCATAAATCGAAAATCGGAAGAAAATCGAACCCCACGAAGTTCAGAATCGCGTTCCTGCGCCATTGCTCAGCGTTGATATCCAACCCCACGTAGCCGATGGCCCTTAAACCCGCCGTCACAACATTTTCCCACATTGGGGAGTGAAAAAAAAAAAAAAAAAAAACGCACTCCGCGACGAGCGAGCTTCGTCGAGGCCGACGAACGAATCGATATCGCCCCCATAAGCGGCGAGTCGCGATGCGTGCGTAGCTAACCCGGCGCGAAACGGGGCGCGCCGTATATACATGCACGAATTGACGGAGACTCACCGTCGCATCCGGCTACCGGCAAAGTCCGCAAACCCGAGGGAACGCACAGTTTCGACGATAGTGGGGAAACCGTCGCAGCTACACACCCCGAGACCGCGCGGTTTCCGGCCAAACCACCTCCACCGTTGTACAACCCAACCTACCCTTACTCCGCGTCACTCTCGAGTCGTTCGTGCCGTCTGGGCGTCCACCCTTCGCCCGGTCTGTTCGCTATCGGTCTCCATCTCTCTCCCTCTTCGTCCGCATCCACGGCAAGGTCGATTCACTTTCGTTCGGGCAATTCGCCGAGGGACATCTGCGCGTTAAACAAAACACGCTGAATCAACGCTTGTGTAAATATTGAAAAGGTAGAATTAACGGCCGTAAATTATTGTGAATCAGTGTAGCGTTTATCGGAAACGTTTGGGATGTTGAGTTTCTTGTTTTTGTTGCTGTTGTTTCTGGTGTTTTGTGTGGATTGAAGCCACGGTCATGATCAAGTGTCAAGTTTTATTTGGGTTTTGAGGTGGGGCAAAGAGTGTGATGTTAGGGGTAGGTTTTTTGAGAGGAGGGGGAGGGGAGCGGTTGGCGTAGTCGTAGGGTGGTTGATAATAATTTAGCAGGGAAGATTGCCTCGCTAGTTCGGGCTTGAGAGCCGGCTTTTGTCGTACATGTGCTGGTGTGCGCTGTAAAGATTTTTGAAGATTGTGATCCGACGTGGTTTTTTAGGGAACATATTTCTTGGTTTTTTTGTTTGGTTTATACAATATTTCAACCGTTTATCGTGGGATCGTTGATTGTTACAGGTTTGGTAGCGATGGAGCTGACGGGACGCGTGGCCCTGGTGACGGGAGCGGCTTGCGGTATCGGGAGTACTTATACCGAGGAGCTACTGAATCATGGAGCTAAGGTATTGAGAATACGAGAGATGGAGTGAGAGAGGAGGAGGGCGGGACAGAGAGAGAGGAAGAGAAAGAGAGAGAGAGAAAGAAAAGAGGTGCCAATGACCGTGAAGTGGCATCTCACGGCGAGGCGTCGTTGCGACAGATAGATCTTGATTATTTTTAGAGATTCACGGAGTGTTCCAAAATTTTCTTTGCAATTAATCCGATGAGAAATAATGCTTATCAACTGTGTATGTTTGGCCCGCAGTTTTCTTATTAATTTGAAAAAGAGGAAAACGTTAAAAAAGAAAAAAACGGTATTAAATTAAAATTTCGTTTAATTATAATACGAATTAAGATGATCGCAATGTATGATGAAAATGTTTTTTTTTCTAATCAAAACATCGATACGTGTCTTAAATTTTGATATATGTGGATGTTAAGTTGGGTTTGGTTGAAAAGTGCTTAATATTCTTGTGTAACTTATCTTTCGATCGTTTTCAGGTCTCAATATGCGACTTGAATAGAGTCGAGGGTGAAAAGCTGACAAATTCTTTAGCAGCGAAACACGGTAAAGATCGTGTAATATTTTGTCAGTGCGACGTTACCGATTATTCTCAATTCGAAGGTGAATATCGACAATTTTTTGAATCCTTGTAGAAAAATAACATTTTTTAAATACGATATTATTACTCTATTTTTTAATTTATTGCAGAATCATTTCGCACAACTATCGCAGTATTTGGTCATATCGACATAGTAATCAACAATGCCGGAATAATGAACGATAGATTTTGGGAGCTCGAGGTTGACATCAATTTGGTGAGACTCGATTATTACCGTTTTCTCAAATTTATTTTTCGTACAGCAAATTTGACGTTAAAATTGAAAGAAATTTATTGAGAATTATCGATTATCCGTGCAGAACGGTGTGATAAGAGGAATGCTACTGGCTCAACGGTTTCTCGGAGCTGACCGAGGCGGAAGAGGAGGTGTGGTCGTCAATACCGGAAGCAACGTCGGTATCAATCCCTACGTGAGCTTGCCGATTTACTCGGCTACAAAAAGCGCGATTCTCAGTCTCACCAGAGCCTTTGGCGTACGTTATTTCTATGCAAACAATCAAATACCATTCCATCGCATTAAAAAATTATCTTCCGAAGGATAAAATAGTACACATTTTTCATAATTCCGTTGAAGTTACTTACGTTGAGTGGATGCTTTAAAATGTTTCTACAATTGACAGTAAAATGCATTGAATTCACCTTTCTCTTTCAACGTAACAATTTTCTGTCAGTATTTTATTTTTTATTCGCTCATTGTTTTTTTAACCGCGTCTAGAAAAGTACGTTCGAAAATCGGCCGAATCGCGTACATAAGGCTTTAATCAATTATTTTTTTCGCAGGACGATTACCACGTTAATTTGACTGGAGTAAGAGTAATGGCTCTGTGCCCGAGCGCAACGTGCTCCCAGGGTGACGTAGCCCCGACGACGCTTCTCTCGCCCCTGTACGAAGACGCTTGGCAACGCGACACCGCCTCGTACGTTCCGCAAAAAGCCGAACACGTTGGCAAAGCCCTCATCCACATACTGCGCACGGCTCAGAGCGGAACCGTTTGGCTCGTCGAGAACGGATTGCAACCCCGGGAAGTTGTTTTTCCCGAACAATAATCGTGCTAAAATTCCCAATTTGCACGTATAATCGCCAGCCAGGACCACTCCTCGCTTCAAACCGCTACAAATTTCATGCCGTACCAATTTAACGTGTACCTCCACCGACTATTATCGTTACGACAATGTATTGCGAGTCCGTGTGCATTAGAGTGTTCAAAACAACAAAATAATAATTTATTTTCCAACGGGCCACACCTGAAATAGTTAGCTTGGATAGAAAAAAAAATTCTGGCAAAAGATGAACATTTTAGGTTGAGTATCTAACACTCAACCTAGAATGTTCATCTTTTGCCACCATTTTTTCTTCTATCCAAGCTAATTATTTCAGGTGTGGCCCCGTTGGAAAATAAATTTTTTTTTTTTTTTTTTTAAACACTCTAGTGTGCATGTAAGAGAGATTGTGCGTGTGCGTGTGCGTGTGCGTGTGTGTGTGTGTGTTCGTGTTTTCACAACGTTTTATAAAATAATTCTGAAAGTTAATCTTCCGCTTGCTCGAGTGCTCGGACAATTTGTGAATTTATATCTATTTATTATTTACTATAAGAGTTCGTTTCTATATGCATTGAGCATGCAAAACTTCAGGATTTTCGTTTTTACCCACGAAAAAAGGATAATTCGTTGATCAAAGGTCGTTGGAAGTAAATGAATTGATAATGTTACGTGAAAATGATTTTTCCAAACATTACACTTCGTTTCCGTAGCTCATTTATTTCTATAGGTTTATTTAGAAAAATGAGTTTTTGGTTTTTTTTCGTCGATACAATGTATTTATTATCAACCCATAAACAATATGATTCAGAAAATAGTTATAAAAAAGACGAAGACGTGACACGAGTCGAGACACTGTAGAACAGATACGAGTATGGAATAATCAATTACAGAACGTACTGATTTTTATTCATTTTATTTTTGTTTTTAAACACTCGAGATGGAAGAAGCTAAAATTTTTATACGAAGACAAATGAAAGCAATTGTTTTGTAATTTTTCAAAAGCGTGGAAGAATGGTGGCTTTGAAATGATAATGTGGCTTGATTTTAGACTTTTATGTTGTTGTTGTTCGAAAATCAGATTTTTAGATGAGCTTTGTTGTTTATTTACGAGCTGGTTTCTCGTGGAATTCGCGTGATGCGTAATCCGTAGCAATTGAATGTTGCGACTGAATTATTCGGCGACATGTCGAAGTCATTATTTGTGATGGGGTTACGCAATACGGAAATTGGGCTTTTCGTTTTTTTTTTTAATGAGAAAGCGCCGACGAAACAGCTTGATGCTAGATTATTATCATTATTATTATTACTATTATTATTATCATTACTTTTCCTGATAGGAACCGTTGGATTTTGATGTATTATTTGCCCCGTATGTATGTTGCGAGTCTTGTCAATAAAATGCCTAGCTTTTTAGATGCTCTTGTTATTCATGTTATTAACCCATTGATTAATTAATCGGCGAGACGAAAAATAACGTTTCTTCATGACGGTTTCGTTTTTATAACAAATTTCCATTACGTTGGTGTTAGATAATATGAAACATAACGCAACGATTCTGTATGTTTCCAGGATATGCCACGTTTTTTCCTTCGTTTGAGAAAAAAGTTAATCATAAAATAAAACTACGATTGATTCCGTATTATTACCAAATTACCTTAGCCGTTAGTAAGAATAAAATCAGCCCTTTATTTTCTTTCCGTCCTTCCTTTTTTCCTGAACAAAAGAAAACCCTTGATTTACAAAAAAATTATAATATATATTCTCATCACACCTGTCAAAATTTTCGTGAACTTTAACCTCGTCGCATCGCAAAACTTCGAAAAAAAATCTGCGATTGCTATAACCGTAGGAGAAAAAAAAATGTTTTCTGGATTATCTTACAGTTCTGCGAGTCTCACAGCCCTCAAGAGTGTTCGGTTGAATCGAGGATTGTGGAATGTCAAATCTTTTCATATCTCGAGATTGCCCTGCCAGGCGCGCAAGAGTGAGAGGCAAAAAAAATGGGGCTACTGGCCATGGTCGAGAAGAAACGACGATGATGGAGACAAATTGAAAATTATACAACCTCAGAAGTGGTGAGCCAGGAAAGAAAAATCTCGAATCTTCGCTTAGTCGTTTTTGTATGATAGAAATAGATATGGAAATCTTAGTGAAGACACTGGCCGTTCTATCCTCGATCCTAAATGTAAAGTGGCCATCGTCTTCGGTGGGGCAGCGGATATTGGCCTCAATGCTGCCGACTCTCTTCTGTATCATGGAGCACGGGTAATTTAATCCAATTTCGATTAAAATATGACCATCTATGTATTATTGAATTTATTCGGAGTATCTATCTATCTAGGAACATAACATTCTGAGGCGACATAGTTTTTATGACTTAAGCACGCATTAAGTGTCGTTCGTCGTTGAGAAAGTAAAAAAAGGGTGCTTTTTTTAAGACTTTAAATTTAAAAAAATTATTTTCCTACATGCGAAAATTTATGGAATCAAAGCCGCGGGAAAACTGAAATAAATAATAATAACAACGACAATAATAATATTAATAATAATAATAGTCTAAATAATAATAACACCAACAAAAGTTGACATGCATATATAAGCCTCGATAATGCTTCATCTATTTAATCACGGGAATATATAATTAATCGGTAACAAAACAGATCGATTGGCGCTAAATAAATGAAACAATGTTGTACAAAATATTTCGTTTATTACGAAGGCGGTAGTCCTGGTTGACGAAGACCTCGGAGTAGGCAAAAGTGCTGCGCAACGTCTCTGCAATTCTTACGGGAAGAATCGTGCCCGATTTTTCCAGTGTGGGTTCGGTAGTTCCTGTCAGTTCGAAGGTAACGACGTCCTCCGATATTAATAAGGCATTTGGTAAGAAACAAAAACAAATTTTTCAGTATTTTCTCTTCCGCTCCCTCAGCTGTCTTCGAGGAAACGATGTGCAAGTACAAGGCAATTGATGTACTCTTCAGCAACTTGGATACGAACGACGGTAGAGCTATGCCTGGTTCCAATTGCGAGCGCAACGCGAAAAATAAAGAAGTAAGTAACGTAAATACCGAATGAAAAGATAAAACTCAAAAATAAATAAATAAACGAATAAATTATAAATCAAATGAGCGAGATTTACATTCAAATACGATTCGGGGATGATAAAGTTTTCAATTGAAAATCAAAATAGAGCAATACTCTGAAAGCCATACGTACGGGAATGAAGTTTATGGGAAAAAATAATGGTGGCTCAGGAGGAATTATCGTGAATGCTGCCAGTGTCGTGGGTTTTATGGGATGGCCCGACGATCCAACACCGGTTTATCGCTTCAAGGAACCAGTCGTCGAAACTACAATGGATCTTGCGGTAAATTTTCCGCAATTCGGCAAACAATGTTTAATCCTATTTAGATTTATCCAATCCTTTCAATTAGAACTAGAAATACAGACGCAAAAAAACGTCTATAACTAATCTTTTAATTTGTCAAGCACATATTATTTTCCATCTATTTTTTAAAGAAAATCCACCCATTCGAGGAGACCGGGGTGAGAATCGTGGCTCTTCTGAAATTCGACAAAGCTCTCGGTGAAATTGCATTGCCGGATATTCCCCGAACTGTGGAAAAAATGGTGTCGGAGTCCTCGCAGCATTGCGTCTCATCAGCGTGAGTTTTGATTATTTGAGAATCACGAAATAACCAGTCGATTTTTTATCGTCTATTTGTTCTACAGAGAAAGCTGTGCTTCCAGGAGCAAAGCTGTGAGAGAAATGGCGCAGGACTCGAGTGCAACGTGTTCCCGGATTGAACCAGGGCCGACGATGCTCATCGCACCGATGTACAAGGACGCCTGGAAGTGCGACACCGCTTTGCACCTTCCGCAGAAAGCCGAACACGTTGGCAAAGCTCTGGTCCACATATTGCGCGACGCACAGAGCGGAAGCGTTTGGCTTGTGAACGACGAATTACAGCTTCGAGAAGTTCTCGTAACCAAGCGATAATCGTGCAAAACTCCGACGAATCGCGATGTACAAGTATAAGGCCGCAATTTTCTCCCCATCCGCAAGGTCTGGGACAATAGCAAAGCTGTTTCTCGTCGATACGATGAAAAATCGATTTTTAAATAAATAATGTTCGATTGTTCGAATTTATTGATCGTTCTTGTCACGAATGTACAGTGCGGGTAAAATGCAATAACTTTGCTGATTACAGTTTTTTTTCCATCTCATCACACACTTACGAGTTAGAGGCGAAAAACGAAAACTCCTACGATTTTCAGGGGTGAATCACTAATTTCTGTCTTCGATTAAACGAAACCCTACAATTGGGAATTTACGCGGTATGATGTGCTCCTTATATTATTCATAATGGATATTTTATTTATACGGTACGTAGTTATATTCGACAATTCCGTATACGACCCGAGAGATATGTTGGTTGGTCCTCGACTGTCTGCCTAATTATTCAAATTAGCCTCACGTGGGGTTGGCTCCCATTTGATTAGTGGAGAAAGGCAATGTTATTTGCATGAAAGGTCGACAATAAGTAGCATTCGTGTCCGGAAAGTGACTTGTGATAAACGCAATATGTTTCTTTCAATCGACGTGAATATTTTATTTCTTACGTATCGTGAAGAATTCCAAGACGAAAAATAAATAAAAGGAAAAACATAAAACTTCAACTCAAACTTAACGCGAAGACAAGAAAACCATTTCATGGTATAATTGCATTGAAGAGCGTCACTACTGTGACAGGAACGACGAAATAACAGATCCAAAAATGCAAATTCCCGAAGCGGAAGTGAAAGGAAAGTCGCATGAAGCTCAAGCGAATCGTAAGGCGATTGAAATCGGCGGGTAGTGCAATTTTGTGTGCGTCATGAGGCGCCTCGAACATCCTTAAATTTTGAGCAGCAATGTTCAAAAGGTCCTTGCAAATAATTAAACGATTTCCCAAAATTAGTCGTATAGCATCGTGAATCGGAAACCCCAGTAGTGAATAATCGCCGTTAATTAACGAGTGTCCTCCCTACCTGTAACTGCTATTTCCATCTCGTTTTTGGCACGAAACCCCCGCGGAGGGTTCTTCATGTTTAATTGCAGATGAATATTTATAAGCCCCTTCGCGAAATTATATGATAAACGAATGTTCGTCCTCGGACTCGTCGATCTCCGGTGGCTTCGTAAAGTTCTCGTTTCGTGGCATGCCAGTTTACGACGAACCATCGAGCAGACAAAGCTGGATACAAAGCTCGATGGGGCTCCGAATCGATTTTGATAAATATCTCAGTTACACAAAGTTAGCGGCGTATCTCGCATGCACTTGGCCACCGCCGAGCTCAGCCACCAAATGGCAAATTATTGGATACAATGTCAGATGGTGCATTCTTTTCATCAACGGCGCGTGGGGCTTCGTGACCCTAGTTTTTTCCATTTACAAGCATAACGATGATATCCTGATCCTCACGCAATCGGCGTGCTTCCTTGGATGCACGATTGATCTGCTGATCAAAATGATCGCCGTTAGGATACAAATGAAATCTCTTCAGGTAATATTTAATTAACTCATAATTTATGTACGTCTCACTAGGACGGCTTGAAAAAAAATGTTTTTTTTCTGATTTCAATAAAAAAATAATTCACTGCAAAGTATCTTGCATCCGGAGAATCCACCCCAAAGATGAACTCGATTGGACCATTTTTAGGGGTCGCGCAAGATTTTTCAAGTTTTTCCGTTTCATAAACATGGGAAGAACGTAAAGTTTCCATCCAAAAAATCGTAGCTCCGCGAATTTTCTAGCTACGTTGATCTCGTAAGTTTCATTTGAAAGCTCTTTAAGAACCGCTTAAAATGGCATGCAGACCTTTGGAATCCGATTGCAACTTCCGTCGATAATTGTATTTTTTCGTAAGAAATTATCGTAAAAATGGTCCAATCGGGTTCATCTTTGAGGTGAATTCTCCGGATGCAAGATACTTTGCAGTGAATATATTTTGATTGAAATCAGAAAAAAAAAACATTTTTCTTTCAAGCCACCCTAATGTCTTACTCAATCGTTGCTTCCTTGTTCATTTTTTTTAAGTACAGACTCGGATTCAGGAGATGGAGAACTTTTTGAAAATCGCGAGACCCCATGAAAGAATGGTTCTCCGACGTCACTCAGCGAGATTATCAATGTTTCACGCTGTCATTTGTATTTTGATGTATCTTACGGTGTCTATCGTAACGTTCGCGCCGTTATTGCTTCACCATCAACCATTGCCGTCAACGGCGGCTTATCCATTTTCGGTCGACCGCGGTGTCGCCAAGATCCTCACTTTCATTCATCAGGCCATGGTTGCTTATCAATGTGCATCGGGTAGTGCCACAACTTGTCAAGTGGCTGCAATGATGTGGTTCGCTGGGGCGAGACTCGAAATTCTTGCTGGTGAAACGAAAATGATTTTAAAAGTCCGAGGTGTTTCTTATTTTGTTGAGAAACATAATAATCGATTGGCTTACGCTGTCGACGTTTCGAAATCGATGCGGTACATTGCATTTGCGGATTATATGTCCGGTGGGTTTTCAACCATCATGAGTTCCTTGATACTGGTCGGTGTAAGTATTTATGAAACTATCTGGGGTGAATGGTTGGACATTTTTTTTATCCATTCGAAATTTCAAAGCAGTCTTCTCATGTATTCGATGAAAAAGATGTTTTTTTTTTCGTATTTTTATGGTTTGGGGTCTTAAGAATGTGCACTTGAAATTTTGTAATGATTTTCGTTAAAAAAAACCGAGCTACGAAGGGTAAGCTATGCGACTCTATAGAGCGCCCCGCGCATGATAAATTTTGAACGTATTTTTCTCAAAATAACTTTTTTTTAATTGAACGTGAATTTTTCTCAGAAACTACTGGTCCGATCGACTCGCGATTTCGCACACGTGTAGAGTACAAGTCAGGCTATCTCACGAACCTTCATTTTTTTATTGCTTCATAATTACTATTTTTCCGGGCCACGAGGAGCAAACGTTTTTGAAGCGCCGCCATTTTGCCAATTTTCTTTACAATTTTTCGTTAGAGGGCCGAACGATAACCATATTCGTAAAGAATAGGATAGACCGCAATGTCATCGCCCGTTGTTAAAGAATTTTTGCGACATGACCCGTGCAACATCAAATATCTTGCAAAATTTCGGATAAAATCCTTTGAAAAAATTCGAGATCATCCTTCAAATATGTATAAATGTAACTGTGAAATACTAACACTCTACATTTGATCGTTTTT
The DNA here is from genome assembly GCA_963971145.1 of Sussaba pulchella. Lineage (NCBI taxonomy): Eukaryota > Metazoa > Arthropoda > Insecta > Hymenoptera > Ichneumonidae > Sussaba > Sussaba pulchella. The sequence continues at coordinate 9,349,162 of OZ020176.1, forward strand.
TTAAATTTAATTCTCCAAGAATCACCTCCAGGATGGGTATACGATGAGAAGACTGCCTTAACCCTTAGTCCGCAACGTGTTTTTTAGTACCTTAACTTCGCAACGCGGGTTATATACTTCCCAAAGCCTTGAAAAGTACTTTAAAGTGCTCTAAAAAAAGTCCAAAAGCTTTATTAAATCTGATTATCCACCATAGTATGAGGATCAATCGTTACATTGCTAACGGAATCATTTGTTAAAAAAATATAATCATATAAATAACTAAAAATGTGAAGAATGCAAGTTTCCGTTTCTTACAATAAATTAAAATGAAAAAAAAAAATCAGCAAAGAAACAAACTTTTCGTCCGAAAAAAATAGTTCACAGATGGGTAAATATCTTTGCCTCAAAAAATCAGTGCTTAGCGATTTCTGAAAAAAATATTCCAATCTTAAAATGACCGAAATTGTTTGTACATGGATATTTATTTAGGTTATTGAATATAGAATTAAAAATGATTACCGTAAATTTGAGTGATGACATTCAGTTATTTCAAATTTCATCAACTTATCTTCATGTTTATTATTGATATCTCGAAGAACCAACCTCTCGTCCATAAAATACAATTCGTGCCGGTAATGGTTGGCAGCGCGGTGATGTTATTCGTGTCCGCCTGGCCAGCGGAAAATTTGATAAATGCGGTTGGTATTTCGTTCCATTTAAGTGTGAATTACGGGTGGTTTGAATTTTATTTTACATTGGAAGTTTCAAAATTAGTGTTATTCATTGGGAAACGCCGTGTACAACATCTCTTGGCTGGACATGCCCTTGAGCACGAAGAAAAACGTGCTCATGATAATGCAAAGGTGTCAACGACCAGTACTTGTATCTGTCGGTGGACTACTACCTACGATGTCATTACGATCCTATGCTGCGGTAAAGGTCGCCTAGATTAAAAAAATCTTCATTCATTTTTAATCAATTCGACAAGCCAATAAAACTGATTTTTTTCTAATTTTTAGTTTCTGGCAGCCGTATACTCTTATTTTTCGACATTGCGTGCCGTGACTTCAGATGGATCGGAATAACCCATTCGCTGAAAATGAGAGAGGCTGAACATCGTTGCAAGGAAATAAAGAACATTTAATGACAAAATACAAAATTACAGAATCCGAAAAAAGAATCATTTAATAAATAATAGATAATTGAAACTGATCTTGTATCGAATCGAATAAAAAAAAATATAAATTCTTCAGTCAAATGGAGAAACAACCTACACGTACCTAGTTCTATCTCAATTCAAAGGTCCTTGCAAATAATTAAATGATTTCCCAAAATTAGTCGTAGAGAATGGCGATCCGGTAACCCCAGTAGTGAATAATCGCCGTTCATTAACGATCGTCCTCCCAACCTGTAAGTGCTATTTCCACCTCGGTTTTACTACGAAACCCTCGCAGAGGGTTCTCCATGTTTAATTGCAGATGGATACTTATAAGCCCCATCGTGAAATTATATGATAAACGACTGGTCGTCCTCGGACTCGTCGATCGTCATTGGCTTAGTAAAGTTCTCGTTTTGTGGAATGCCAGTCTACGACGAACCATCGAGCGGACAAAGTTGGATACAAAGCTCGATGGCGCATCAAACCGGTTTTGATAAATATCTCAGTTACACAAAGTTAGCGGTGTATCTCGCATGCACTTGGCCACCACCGAGCTCAGCCACCAAATGGCAAATTATTGGATACAATGTCAGATGGTGCATTCTTTTCATCAACGGCGCGTGGGGCTTCGTAACCCTAGTTTTTTCCATTTACAAGCATTACGATGATATCCTGATCCTCACGCAATCGGCGTGCTTCGTTGGATCCACGATTGATCTGATGATCAAAATGATCGCCGTTAGGATACAAATGAAATCTCTTCAGGTAATATTTAATTAACTCATAATTTATGTATGTCTCACTAGGGTAGCTTGAATAAAAATAATTTTTTCTAATTTCAATCAAAATACATTCACTGCCAAGTATCTTGCACCCGGTGAATTCACCCCAAAGATGAACCCAATCGGTCCATTTTTAGGGGTCGCGCAAGATTTTTCAAGTTTTTCCGTTTTATAAACATGGGAAGAACGTAAAGTTTCCATCCAAAAAATCGTAGCTCCGCGAATTTTCTAGCTACGTTGATCTCGTAAGTTTCATTTGAAAGCTCTTTAAGAACCGCTTAAAATGGCATGCAGACCTTTGGAATCCGATTGCAACTTCCGTCGATAATTGTATTTTTTCGTAAGAAATTATCGTAAAAATGGTTCAATCGGGTTCATCTTTGAGGTGAATTCTCCGGATGCAAGATACTTTGCAGTGAATATATTTTGATTGAAATCAGAAGAAAAAACATTTTTCTTTCAAGCCACCCTAATGTCTTACTCAATCGTTGCTTCCTTGTTCATTTTTTTTAAGTACAGACTCGGATTCAGGAGATGGAGGACTTTTTGAAAATCGCGAGACCCCGGGAAAGAATGGTTCTCCGACGTTACTCAGCGAGATTTTCAATGTTTCACGCTGTCGTATGTATTTCGCTTTATCTTGCGGCGTCTATGGTAACGTTCGCGCCGTTATTGCTTCACCATCAACCGTTGCCGTCGACGGCGGTTTATCCATTTTCGGTCGACCACGGTGTCGCCAAGATCCTCACTTTCATTCACCAGGCCATGGTTGCTTACCAATGTGCATCGAGTGGTGCCGCAACTTGTCAAGTGGCTTTGATGATGTGGTTCGCCGGGGCGAGGCTCGAGATTCTTGCCGGTGAAACGAAAATGATTTTAAAAGTCGGGGGTGTCCCGTATTTTGTTGAGAAACATAATGATCGACTTGCTTACGCTGTCGACGTTTCCAAATCGATGCGGTACATTGCATTCGCGAATTATATGGCCAATGGGCTTTCAACTATAATGAGTTCCTTGATACTGGTCGGTGTAAGTATTTATGAAACTACCTGTGGTGAATGGTTAGACATTTTTTTTCATCCATTCGAAATCTTCAAGCAATCTTCTCATGTATTCGATGAAAAAAATGTTTTTTTTTTTTTTTTCGTATTTTTATGGTTTGGGGTCTTAACGCGTTTTTCCTCAAAATGACATTTTTCAAATCGGATATGCATTTTTATCAGAAGCTACTGGGCCGAACGGCTTGAAATTTTGCACACATGTCGAGTACATGTCAGGCTATTGTACGAATCGCCGTCAAAAAATCAGTGCTTAACGATTTCTGAGAAAATATTCCAATCTTAAAATGACAAAAATTGGTTGTACATGAATATTTATTTTTTAAAAATAGAATTAAAAATGACTACCGTAAATTTGAGTGATGACATTCAGTTACTTCAAATTTCATTAACTTATCTTCATGTTTATTATTAATATCTCGAAGAACCAACCTGTCGTCCATAAAATACAATTCGTGCCGGTAATGGTTGTCAGCGCCATGATGTTATTCGTGTCCGCCTGGTCAGCGGAAAATTTGATAAATGTGGTTAGTATTTCGTTCCATTTGAGTGTGAATAACGGGCGGTTTGAATATTATTTTACATCGGAAATTTCGAAATTAGTGTTATTCATTGGGAAACGCCGTGTACAACATCTCTTGGCTGGACATGCCCTTGAGCACGAAGAAAAACGTGCTCATGATCATTCAAAGGTGTCAGCGACCAGTACTTGTATCTGTCAGTGGACTACTCCCTACGATGTCATTACGATCGTATGCCGCGGTAAGAATCACCTAGGTTCAAAAATCTTCATGCATTTTTAATCAATTCGACAAGCTAATTGTTCAGGTACTGAGCGTAGTTTGCGCCCGGGTCATTGCGATCTCTGAGCTAGCCGCGCTCGATCAATTTGCGTCACCCGAGATACCAAATTTCGTGCGGACAAAGAGGCGAGCGGGTTATATACATTTTCGAAGCAGCTCGTCGCCGTCGTACGTCGAGTGACGATCGTCGGTCATACGCTGGCCAAGAGGCTCTGTGCCCTTTTCCAGAAGACTCCTGGAGTCTATATCATACAACTCTGCGGAGCTTCAGACACGATAGCGAAAGAGATCTGTGCTCTGTTCGAGGAGACTCACTGGAGTCTCACATACGACTCAACAGAGTCTCACACACGAATCAAATTCAATACGAACAAACGCGCAAGATCGCAATGGCAGGGCCAAACGGGCTTCATCCAGTCTTATGTACACACGAGTACATAATGTACATTCCTTCTGGGTTTTTATGCCGCAAGGCTTTTCCCACAATAGCCAATAAACGTAAAAAATTATGTGGCTTCAACGCGAGTGTTTTTATTTTCTATAAAACCTCAACCTCTATTCATCATTCGAATATATATCTTCGAAACTACGAGGCAACTTCGCAATGAAGGAGTTTCGACCATACAGAAATAAAGACCGATTTTTTTCTAATTTTCAGTTCCTGGCAGCCGTCTACTCTTATGTTTCGACATTGCGTGCCGTGACTTCAGATGGATCAGAATAACCAATTCGATGAAAATGAAAGAGGCAGAACATCGTTGCACGGAAATAAAGAAGATTAAATGACAAAATACAAAATTACAGAATAAGAAAAAAGAATTATTTAATGAATGATAGATAATTGAAACTGATACAATCAACGTCTTCTATTAAACCGAATAATAAAAAATATTTAAATTCTTCAGCTAAATAGAGAAACAACCGACACCTACCTCGTTCTATCTCAATCTAGTTACACCTACTTGGACCTACCTGAACCTACCGACCTACCTGCAATTAATTGTTTCCTTCAGACCAGGGAATTTATTTGTTTGTCTTTCCGTCGACTAATTTCAATTTTTCAAGGCATTGAATTAAAAAATAAGAAAAATAAATTGTTAATGAACCGATTATTCGGTGAATACTCACCGGTGAGAATCAGCAAGGCACTCATGATAGCTTCAATGATCACAAACTCCAGGATACCTCTGATTTTTAAAATACTTTTCGTTTTTTCGGCAAGGAGTTCGAGTCGAGTAACGTCAAAGAACCAATTTTCGATCGAGACTTGAATTTTTCAAAAAATCTTCCGTCTCTTCAATCCGAGTCTGTACCAAATAAAATAATATAATAGCGATTGATGAGCCAGACACACGTGTGAATTGAATCAATCGAATATTACTTGGGTGGCCTTCGAATGTATTCTGTAGTCGATCATTTTGATCATCAAATTAATCGTAGATCCAACAAAGCACGCTGATTGACGCGACGAGAAGTAAATATTTGCGATGCTTGTGAATCGAAAAAACTAAACCCACGAAGATCCAAAATACGTTGTTGAAAGAAATCCACCATCTGGTATTGTATCTGATAATTTGCCATTTGGTGGCCGAGCTCGGAAGTGGCCAAGTGCAAGCGAGATAAACGCACAACTTTGTGAAACCGAGAGTTTTACGCTATGTAATTCCAATATGGGGTTTGGTTAACACATTTTATTGGATAGTAATAATAGTTCCGAGGGTTTCCAGGTGAACGCCCCAAACATTGGTATACATTTATATATTTCTTGTAAGGGTTTCCTTGTGAAACCGAAATCGAACTGGTAATTAGAGTTATAAGGACACGTGGCGACGACGGTGATTATTGACTTCTGAGGGTTATTGTTATTACCGTGCCGCACAGGTAATATTGGGACATCGTTGAATTATTCGCGAGGACCGTTCGAATATTGCGGTTCGATGTATCAAAATTGTTACGACTTTCACAATATTCTACGATAAAGCAATATAATTTCCCCAGTAATCGCTCAAATATCAGGACGTTTTTCCTTCACTTTCGTCTCAACTCGAACTTTTCATCTCGTTGTTTAATAGCAAGTCGATCATTTTGTTCCATCTGCCGTTATAGCACGCAATGCCGTAACGTAAGAGTATACCGCTGCCAGAAACTGACAATGAGAAAAAAAACCTTATTATTCTGATGAATCGAGAAAAATGTTATTCCATTATGAATCTACGCGATACTCACTGCGGCATACGATCGTAATGACACCGTAGGAAGTAGTCCACCGACGGATACGATTATTGGTCGTTGAGACCTCTGAATTATCGTAAGCAAGTTTTTCTTCGTGCTCACACGCATGCCGAACCAAGATATGTTGTACGCGGCGTCGCCCAATGAATAACACTAATTTGCAAACCTCCGACGTGAGATATTATTGAAATAAGTTCACAAATATAAGGAACGAAATACTAACCATATTTATTAAGTGATCCGCTGGCCAGGCACACACGAATAGATTGATCATGCCGACAATCGCTAGTGGCATGAATTTCATCCTGAAGGCGAGGGGTTGGTTCTTCGGGATATCAATATCAATATCAATCAATCAATCAATGTTGAACATCATATTGAAAAATAATTGCGGTTTAAAAATATTCTACTTTTAAAGAATAAATATATGTACCTGTACGTACAAACGATTTTTGTTATTTCAAGGACAGACCAGGTTTTTTTTGAGTAATCTCGAAGCCCTAAAGTATTATTTTAATGTGTAAAACTTTTGAAAACGTGAACCACCCTTTCTTCCAGACCCTTGTACTTGTTTCTTTGTTAGTTTTTTCTCATTTACAAAAAGAGTCGTAGTTCGATATCTATTTTTTAATGCTTTGCACGGGTTAAAATACGTCTTTCCCGTTTATTTGATTGATCAAGCCCCGATTTCTTCCTCATTAATTTAATTGTTCGAGCCACCATTATTTGTTAAAATACTTACACTCAATAACATCACGCTACTCGTTATAGCTGATAGCCCACTGGCCATCGAACTCGTGAGAGCAACGTAGCGCATCGATTTCGACACATCGACGGCGTAAGCCAACCGATTATTATGTTTATCCACGAAATCCGAGAATCTTTGACCTTCCAAAATACTTTTCGTTTCTTCGGCAAGAATTTTAAGTCGGGCCCCGGCGAACCACATCACCACAGCCGCTTGACAAACTGTGGCAACACCCGATGCACATTGATACGTGAGGATAACCTGCTGAATAAAAGCGAGACTCCACACGACACCGGAGTCCACGGAAAATGGATAAACCGCCAAGAACGGCAACGGTTGGTGTTGACGTATTAACGGTGATAATATCAGCATGGACGAAGTAATAAACGTCAAAACATAGACGAAAATGTGTAATTTTGAAAATCTCGCTGAGTAATCTTGAAGAATCATTTTTTCACGCGGTCCCGCGATTCGAAAAAAGTTCTCCATTTCTTCAATTTGCGTCTGTATTGGAAAAAAAAAGAGATAAGCAGTCGATAAGCGCGACACACGTGTGAAATAAGTTATTTGCGTATATTACCTGAGTGGGTTTCAATCGTATCCTGTAGGTGATCATTTTGATCATTAAACTGGTCACAGCTCCAGCGAAGGACACGGATTGCGTGACCATGAGTAAATTTTCATGATATTTGTGAATGGAAACAAGTAACCCCAACAAAATACACGATGCGTTTGTGAAGCAAACACACCATCTGATGTTGTATCTGATAATTTGCCATTTGGTGGCTGAACTTGGCGGGGGCCAAGTGCATGCGAGATACGTGGCTAACTTTGTAAAATTAAGAGCTTTATCGAAACCGTTTTGAAGATCCATTGAGTTTCGTGTCCGAAGTTGTTTGCTCAATGGCTCGACGTGTACTGAAATTCTACGAGGCAACAAATTTCGTAGCTACCGACGATTGACGAGTCCGGGAATAATTCGCACAAGACATAATTCCGATATGGGGCTGACGAATTTAATCGGATAGTAATAATCGGCACGCGGTTTTCCGGATCGATTCTCCGGATATCGCCATTGGACGACTTATCCATTGCGTGGGTTTCGCGATGATAGCGTGATCGAACTATAAAATATACCTCAAAGGATACGTAAGGACGACGCTGATTATTGACTGTTGGAGTATGGTAATTGTCGGGCTCTATTATTTATATTGAGAAGTCGTTTGATTATTCACAATGACCTTTCGATTATACTGCTCGATATTTCAAGATGTTCGAAGAGTTTCACGACTTGCGCGACATTTCACGACCGAGTAATTCAACCCTTTTACTGTTTGTTGAATCACGTGACCGCTTCCACTTCACTTCTGATTCAAGAAATGGGGGGGGTTTTTTTTTTTGGATCTGTTATGTCTTCGTTAGTTTCGCAGGAGCGACCATTTTGAACGAAATTTCTCGATGGAACAGTTTTTTCCTTTCCCTTCTAAGCGTTTGGAATGTCTCTAAGGTAAGGATAAATTCGATTTACTGGGATTATCTCAGTATGCCTCGCCACAGTTCGACTCGGCACAGTCTGCCTCGGCAATTTTGACAGGTCTCCAGTCCATCGTATTGGTAAGAAATATGTTATCATTCTTGTTTGTTTAATCCGGATGCGCTCGCCATCAACCCAGCGTGCCTGACGACGCGTCTGATCAGTGGATCTTAACGTCGTTCCTTCGTACATACATTATAATGCACGAGTGTAATGTATAATTAGTCGACAACTACTGTACTACTAAGTATTTATTGTTTTAAAAAAGCTAAAAAATCAATCAAGCTTCGGAATCCGACATCATAACGAGACGGATGGTCGTAAAGTATGAGAAAGCAGCTGACAGAAACTGAAAATAAAAATAAATCACAGAATAAACCTGAATAATAAGAATAAAAAAAGAAAATGAATAATGAACATTTGGTCATTTTTGAACGGACATACCGAGGCATAGAAACGCATAGAGAGAGCAGGAAGAAAACCACCGACGGTAAGGGTAACTGGGCGTTGGGAAATTCGCAGAACCATCAGCAAGTCCTTCATTAATTCTGGCGACATTCCGATCCAAGGAATATCGTAGGCGGCAGTATTCATCGATTCGCTCTAATTACGACATTTTTATTTAATATGTGGGTCGTTGCAAAATAAAGTTTATTTTAACTTCCGAGTCAAACCAACGACTCACCGCTGCGATCAAGTTCTCAGCCGGCCAGGCACAAATCCACAGATTCACCATGCACATAACTACCATTGGACTATATTGGATTTTTTCACTCAGTGGTTGGTTCTTCGATAAGTCAGCGAATTTTATATGAAAAGATGAACTCGTTAAATACGAGGAAATAATTTATCACACGAATATAATAATTTTTTGTTAATTGAAAATTATTATTATTATTATTATTATCATTTTTATTATTTTTATTATTTTTATTATTTTCATTATTATTATTATTATTATTATTATTATTATTATTATTATTATTATTGGAAATATATACATATTATCTTTTATTGGTTTTTTAAAGTGCGAAGCAAAAATTAATCAGCCAATTAATTACTTACACCGACTAATTGCAGACCACTCAAAACCGTTCCAGCCCCAGCGAGCCAAGATGTGATCAGAGCAATATAACGGGTGATGTCCGCGACTTCGCGAGCGTAAGCGAGCAATCGCTGATGTTTTTGTACGAAGTATTTCAAATCATCGAGGTGCGTGACGTGTTTTATTTCACCGGCCAGAATTTCGAGCCTCGCGGCAGCGAACCACAACATCACGGCCGCTTGACAATCTATGAGAACACCCGACGAATATTGCAAACCGGAAATGCTCTGATGAATGTAAATCAGATACATGACGATCCCCGAATCAACGGAAAACGGATATATCGCGTAGGTCGGATGGGATTTCGAACCGCTGAAAATCGGTGTGAAGATCACTGCCGTTGTCGTGACGTAACTCATACACGAAATGGCAACGTGAAACGTCGAACATCGGTCCACGTAACGCTGAAGGATGAATCTTTCGTGGGGTAAAGGATTTTTCAAGAAGTCCTCCATCTCGTCGATCAGTTTCTGGCTTATGGAAAAATAAATAAAATTGTCGGGAGTCGTCAACCCGCGATTTTTTGAGAACTAATTATTCGAAACGATTATTAATAAATAACAAATGAATCGTGAGTAATAATGATAATAACATGAAGAATATAATTCATATTAATGTTAAATAATATTGAATTATTCTATAATATTCATAATTATTATTGTTAATTATTATAACATAATATTTATTATCATTATTATTAATGAATTATTGTGCGATAATTAAAATATTGAATAATGCAACATTTTATCCTGAACACTATTCAATTAAATTCGACATCCTGCTGTTTACCATTTTTCATTCCTTCATTAAAATTTATTCGTAACATCGATCGTAAAAAATAGAAACATAATCGAACTTGAAAATTCACCGTTAAGGCAACTGATAAATTGCTGCACACCCTCGTACCTGCGTTCTTTTCCGATACAGTCTGAACAAAATCGATTTGATAATGCAATTCGCCCCGCCACTGGCGAAACACGTTGATTCCGTGAATATCATTGAATCCGATTTGTACTCGTACATCGACACAACGAGCGGAATGATCAGACAGACGCCGCTGACGATCGAAATAAACCAGATAAAGTCGTACTTAAAAATTTCCCATTTCGTTGCAATTTTCGGGGGTGGCCAACTGCGCGCCAGATAAACGCTCAATTTTGTGAAGTACACGGCGTCCTCGAGATTGTTTTCACGTTTCATGATTCAACGGGAAATTACGAGGCTCTGCGAACGGCAGTTCGTCGACGACTGAAATCCTCGTGTGCGAAAATCTTCGGCGATTTCCTCCAGCGATTATTTTGAAATTCCTAGTACAGCAAAAACTAATGATTGAGTTACATCGCCGTTTTAATCGCCGAGACGTACGTGAAGCTCGATGCGAATAAATTGCAGCCGCAATTCGTTTTGTAATAACAGATAAACGTTGATGTACGGTATTGGTAATTTCATTGAAAAACGAAGTGACGGCGCCGTACGCGAATTGCGTGAGAAGCCAACGTACTGACGGCAATTACGATTTATTAGACGCGAAGTCGAATCGCGCGGCAACGCGAGGGTAGACGGAACGGCGTTGGTGGTCGATTTACGGCGTCTGTTATTTCCTGACTTCGTGGACTTGGTTTGTAGTGGAATGAGAGGTAAATCGGTTATTGCGATACCGCGAAATATAGTTTTTCTCCGAGTTCTGTCGAATGATTATAGTTAAATTTCGGCGTTGTAGATTTTGTATAATTGAAGTAAGTCGATGAATTTGGATTCGTTTTTATGAGACGTTGTTCGGATCGTCGGTTTGTATCGTGCGAATTGTTCGTTTCTCGTTGAAAATTCAAGCGATTGTTTTAGGAGTGAGGAAACATTCAACAATGATCGGAGTAAGTTTGTAATCGTGAAATGATATGTTTTAATTGATTTATAAAAATATTGTATACAGATTTTGTCGGAATCAGTTTAATGATGGACCAGGATGGTATTAATTCTACTAAATATTGTTTATTCGACGCATTATTTGGGTATTTTTTAATTTAGAAAATTGCTAATTAAATTTATTAATTTATGTGCGCGGATTTTCCGCCTCATTTATCCATGGCAAATCGATTATTTTGCACCATCTGCCACCACGGCGCGCAATGTCGTAAAGTAAGAGTATACCGCTGCCAGATACTGAAAATTGAAGGAAAAAAAACAATTTACTTATTTTGAGCAATCGGTTCAAATTAATAGCAATTTTTGAATTCACGTGATTCTTACCGCCGCATAGGATCGCAGTGACAAAGTAGGAAGAAGTCCACCGACGAATACGGTTATTGGTCGTTGACACCTCTGAATTATCACGATCAAGTTTTTTCTCGTCCTCACGGGCATATCCAACCAGGATATGTTGTACACGGCGTTTCCCAATGAATGACACTAATGTGGAAACTTCTGATGCGATACATAATTCGAATAACCCAAAATTTGCTATTATATAGAACGAAATACTAACCACATTTATTAAATTATCCGCTGGCCAGGCACACACGAACAGATTCACCAGGGCTACAACTGTCAACGGCACGAAACGCATTTTGTGGGCGAGAGGTTGATTCTAAAATGGAAATTATAAATATGATAAAAATCATGAGACAAATTGAAAAATGGCTAATGTTATTACATATTAATATAAATACCGTTGTTTAACAATCTTTCTTATTTGTATTATTTATATTTTTTTGTACATATATATATTTTATGGTGTTTCATATTCCGGTCATTTTTGAATTTTCATTGTGCCGAGGTTCAAAATGATGTGCCGAATTTGACCTTCTCTGTCCAACTTATATTATACGCTGATTTGAGGCGAAGTTTTTTTAATAAAATAATATGCGATTTTTCTATTTTTCAGTAATGATATTGGCGGAGCGACAAATTATTCCTGCAATAAACATTACGGTAACGAGAAAATAATACGAGAATAGGTCATCTCGTTATCAACACCAGTCAGCAGTTATTATTTTGAAATAACTAGAATGTTGGAGAGACCCAGGGCCGTAAATTGATCATGTTTGAGTAAATAATGTAGGGTATTTTACCTTAATTTTGAGAGGAATAAGGCCCCGAGACCTTCAGATATATCTCATAACGATTTTTGTTACTTTGACGTTATTTCTCTGACCATTTTCTTTAATTTCTGCCCATTCTGTCTTTCAGACCAGTAAATTTGATTTCTTATTCTCTTCTGTTTTGTTTTTTTGTAAATTAAAATATTCATCGACTGATATCCATTTGCAAGATTCTAAGTGGACAAAAGGAAAATTTTGCGATTGTTCAAGCATAGATTATTCGTAGAATACTTACACTGACCAATAGTACCGAACTCACGATAGCTACAAGCCCACTGACGAGTGAAGTTGAAAGTGCAACGTAGCGCATCGATATCGACACATCTTCAGCGTAAGCTAGTCGATTTTTATGTTTTTCCACGAAATTCGGAAGTTCTTTGGTTTTTAAAATACTTTTCGCTTCCGCGGCAAGAATCTCGAGTCGGGCCCCGGCAAACCACAGCAGTAGGGCGGCTTGACAGATCGAAGCAATGCCCGCTGAAGATTGAAAAGCACCGACGCACTGCTGAATGATAATGAGAATCCTGGTGACCCCGGAGTCAACCGGAAATGGGTAAACCACCGTGAACAGCAACGGTTGATCGTGAAACAATAAAAGTTGGAATATTCCTGTAGATGACGCGAGATAACCAAACAAACAGTAAAAAACGTGAATCATTGAAAATTTCTCCGAATAACGTCGAAGAATCGTTTTTTCTTGGGTCGTTGCAGTTTTTAAAAAATTCTCCATCTCCTCAATCCGAGTCTGTATAAAAAAAACAACAAGAAAGAAAAGATCTTTACATATTTCCCGAATGTGATTTATGAATAATGAGTTGTTGAATTATTACCTGAGTAGGTTTCAATCGTATTCTGTAGGCGATCATTCTGATCATTAAAGCAGTCGCAGCTCCAGCGAAGCACACCGATTGCGTGATGATTAGGGTATTTCGGGAATGCTCGTAAGCGGAAAAAACTAGTCCAAAGAAGATCCATGCCGTGTTGACGAAGAGAATACACCATCTGATATTGTATCGGATAATTTGCCATTTGGTGGCCGAGCTCGGTGGTGGCCAAGTGCATGCGAGATAAGCGCTTAATTTGATAAAACTGATAGACTTTTCGAAACCGATTTGAAAAAACATTGCGCTTTGAATCCGAAGTTATTCGTTCGATGGTTCGACGTTAACTGACATCGTGGAAATTGAAAACGTTCAAAGCCACAGTCGATTAACGAATCCAAGGCTAATTCGTACCTCACATAATTCCGTTGTGGCTACTGTTACGACGGTTTCCGACCCAACCCTCCAAACATCGGTATTAATTCATATATTTGCTGACAAAGTTTTGTGGCGGAAACGAGATCGAACTATAAATTACAGCTACAAGAGCACGTGGCAACGACGGCGATTATTTACTGATGGATTCATTTCTAATTGTCACGCGACACGAATAATATTGGGCGATCATTCAATTATTCAGAAAGACTTTTCGAATATTTCTGTTCGATGTCTGAAGATGCTTGTGAAGCTTCGGAACTTGACGTCCTATCACCGGACAATTTCATTTTCTCAGTAATCGGTGAAGCATCGGGTCATTTTTTTCTTCACTTCTGTAGGATATGATTTACTCCCCGACTTTTGTCAGGTTGATGGAAGAACATAAGGCGCTTATTTGGGTTTGCGAACAACGGAACCATTTATTGACAAAGAACAAATATAATTTGGTCGGAACGTATTCCTTCTTGAATGCACTGATCTCGGATTTCTTCCTCCATTAGCATCGCAAGAATTTGCCGCATTCGGTTTCACGGATGACCAGAATGGTATTATATTTATGAATTGTCGTTAATTGAATTCCTCATTTTTATAATTTTTTTTATTTTGCGAATTTTTAATTGAACTTATCAACGTATGTGCAAGGACCTCCTGCCTCGTTTATTCATTACAAATTGATCACCTTGCTGCATCCGACAACATGACACGCAATGTCGTAAAGTACAAGTATACTGCGGCCAGAAACTTAAAATAAGAAGATGTTTTATTGGTTTTTGAATTTGTAGAAATTAATGGCAATCTTAAAATCTACGTGATTTTTACGGCAGCATAGGATCGTAATGACAGAATGGGAAGTAGTCCATTGACCGATACGATTACAGGTCGTTGACTCCTCCGCATGATCATGAGCAAGTTTTTCCTCGTCTTCACGGGCATGTCGAACCAAGAGATGTTGTACACAGCGTTTCCCAATGAATGACAGTATGTAATTCTTGTTTATTGCTCTGTATATTGTTAAAATAAAACTCCTTTAGGGATTACTCGAGCCATTTGACGGCATTTAATTAATTTACAGCACGCGTTGATTATTATGTATCAAGCTTGATGTCTCAACGCTGAACCGCGGGAGACATTTTATGTCCCGCGGCTCCGGGTCCTATTCGTGATTGAATGTGCCACCCGATGTAATGTAGACAGCGCCACGAACGGCTGGACATTGAGTGACAAGACATTGCCTCGTCCAGTTTTCCCTCGGGAGTGTTATAAATTAACAATAAGAGAATAGACCGGATCGGCAATCTTTCTTCTCATTCCTGGTAGAAATAAATAAATAATTTTGTTTCTCGTATCCGCCACAAGTAGGGCGCCACCAGAACTAAAGTGACGTGGAAGAGAGATGGAAGCGGATTGTCGCCCTGATGGAAATATGCATTTCAGATTTCAATCAATTTTGTGACAAAATGTAAAATTTCTACGGGTACTCGTCGAATTTCCTCAGAATGTATCATATTATATTGAAAATTTACCTTTTTTTATCACAAATTGTCGTTTTTTCATCGTCAATTGAAACTCCATTACTTTTTAATGAAAATTGATAACTTGTGACATTTTTCTGACAAAAAATGTCCAATTTTCGTCGCGTATGATCTTTTACTGATTTGACCTTGTATAGCGCATTTTGTTATAATACGTTGGCATGGTTCTGATATAAGTTCTCGTATTTCATGAATTTATGCGGCATTCTGACAAAATTTGCGGATTTCGTCATTTTTTGTAATTTTATGTAATTATTGAACGATTTCCGTTGAATTATAACATTTCGATTTCCATCAGGGCGATCTCTTTTTTCTAATAACCTAAGCGCATTGTACTGATTAATACGATTTACCACTCTAAAGCAATATAAAAGCACACACGTTACATCGTTAAGCCATCGTAAAATATACACAATCTCCACGACGAACGGAAAATATTCACAGACTTGAAAATTGAGCTCATTCGCCATCTCCCCACTCATCCCCTTCCCAAGCGAATCTGATGAATCGTTGATCGCCGGAAATATCGTGTTGATAGCACCCGATTTCCTAGTACAGCGAGATTCAAGATGGCCTCGCCGGCACCAAAATCCCCCGAGCAATCGGAAAAAAATCGAAAATACGACAGGCAATTGAGGTATCGTTCACGTTACCTTCGATCCCTTTCCCTTCATTATTTTTACCATAATTCTTTCTTTTTTTAGGTTAACCATGAAATTTTTGTTATTGTTTTTTAACGTATAAATTTGATCGAAAACTTCTTGATGACATTGAATTTAAGGATCTTCGAAATCCTTAAGCTCGTTAACGACTCCTTAAAATGTGTAGATCCATATAATTTTTTAGAAACATTGGGTTTCACTGTAAATCCTTGGATCGAGTTTTCCTGAAAGATGAATTTTGAAAATGAATGAAAAAATTATGTTTGAAGCAATGTTGAGAATTGTGTTTACTTCTGTCGAAGTAAATTTAAAAGTCCATTTCCACGTAGATTATATTAGATTATTATTTGTGGTTTCTTGAAATTCTTAACGAGTCCTCGGAAGGTCTTTGACTTTGTGTCGCGCTGGCTCTGAGCGCCATGAATAATCGAATCAGGTGTCGATCACAGGCTATGGGGCGATCATGGACAAGCCTCTTTGGAGGCGGCGCACATCTGTATGATAAACGCCACAGGACTCGGCACCGAAATTCTGAAGTCGCTGGTCCTTCCCGGCATTGGCGCCTTCACCATAGTCGATGGCAAAAAAATCACACACGAAGACATCGGCGCCAAGTAAGGGCTACCTTTTCATACAGTGATTGCTTGCAGCTATTTAGAATCATGGAAATCATAACTCGGTCGATAATAATCAACAATCATCGTTAATAATGAGTTGATTAATTGTTGATTGATATTTAAAACAATACATTCAATACTCATTTTATTTTTATTTGGTTCGTATTCTATTTTATTTTTTTTCATGTATATTCAATGGGTTATTCAATTATTAATTCACTTATTAATTGATTGGTAATCGTGCAATTGGACAATTGTACCGTATTTGGTACAAGAAATAAGAAAGGGCTAGCTCGATGGAGTTGAAGAAAGAGAAACGGAGGGGAAACCAGTGGAAATATTTTTCGCATTGTCTTAATCATTAAATATCTTATGGCTCCGCAATTACCAGTTTTTTTTTAGACGCCGATAGCGTCGGCAAGTCCAGAGCGCAAGTGGCCACCCAGATGCTGCTCGAATTGAATCCCGATGTGAGAGGGGATTACATCGACGAAGGGCCGGAACAAATATTGTACAACAGTCCAGATTTTTTTAACAATTTCACCGTCGTTGTTGCCACCTCGCTGCCAGAAAAGTACGTATCCATCTATTCAATTAATGCAGTTTTCAAAAAACGATTGTGACCGAACTAACCGTCCAAAGTGATTAAAAAAATTACAGAACATGCTTCGAACATTCTAAATAATGTACGAAAAGTTTATTCATGAGAAATAAAATGGCAACGTGTCCAAAAAAATTCTCTTCCAAGAAACAAACCCGTGCATAGGTTGATCGAAGAGTGGATTTCTTTCAGTGTGACGGCTAATGGTTAAACCGTTACAGATTCAACTTTGTGTTTTTCTATCATACAAAAATAATAGGATCACTAGAAAGAATTAATTTTTTTTAGCCCTCCATCGAAAAAAAATAAATTAATGATTTATTTTATTTTACTCTATTAAATTAGACGATCGAGTAATTATCAGATGTAGAGCATGAGTCGATCAAGTTAATAAAAAACAAATCATCTGATAAAATAACTGAAAATATGTTCTTTATGGTAATACGACGAAGTATAAATTTTTACGAGGATATATCGATGATCAAAAATTCAATTAAATAAAAATTATTACCCTTCGGTGTCTTCCATGAATTCTTCGATTCGTTTGATTCCAGATCGCTGATAATGCTTTCGCAAAAACTGTGGGAACTCAACATACCCCTGATAGTTTGTCGCAGTATAGGATTCATCGGTTACATGAGAGTCCAAGTAAAAGAGCACACGATAGTGGAGACTCATCCGGACAACGAATTGCCAGATCTTCGACTCGACAGACCTTTCGAAAGTTTGAAAAATCATTTCGACGGTCTCGATCTCGACGCGATGGATCTCAAAGATCATTCTCACACGCCTTACGTCGTTATCTTGTACAAATATCTGCAAAATTGGTTAGCCGAGAGAAACGAATTGCCCAAGAATTACAAAGAAAAACAACAATTGAGAGACGAGATAAGATCTGGTATGCGACGAGACGAAAATGGAATAACCATCGGTGAGGAAAATTTCGAAGAGGCTATAAAGGCTGTTAATACTTCTATAGGAAGAACGAACGTGCCTCAGGTTGTTACGGATATTTTGAACGACGAACGTTGCGTCAATTTAACAGCAAAGGTTGGTAAACACTTTAATTATTTATTTATTTTTTTTTTTGGGTAAAAAACGTTTCGACCCGAGAATGATTAAGCGCCTTAATATTTCAGCTAAAATTCCAAACTATTCCAGACCGGGCAAATTTTTATTCACAAATTTCCGTCAATTTTGCACAGTCTCGGTTTCAAAATTTCATGAGAAGGCGAACAAAAATGTTTACAATTAGAATTCTTTAGAAAATCGCAAACTACAGAGTTTTATTTATTTCATAGAGTAAAACAACGGGAATTACTTGTGTAATTTCATTCGTAAATTAAAATTATTTGAAATGATTGTCGAAAACTTTTACTAGGGGATGCGAAAATAATATAAAATAAAATTGAAAAAAAATATATGTAAATTGTAATTTTTTTCGCTCTGATTTTCCTGGAGCGAAGATTTTTCGAATGTTAAATTGTACTACGATTTGTCGTTGCTTCAGAGCAGTCAATTTTGGATTATCGCTAAAGCCGTGAGAGATTTCATGGAAAACGAAGGCGCGGGATTGTTACCGGTCAAAGGAGCGTTACCCGATATGACTGCGGATAGCGAAAAATACATCGCGCTTCAACAAATGTGAGTTTTAATTCGGTCAACTTCGATATTCATTGCAAAATCTGAGAACAATATGAATGTAAATTAAATTTAAATTACAAAAAACTATGAATACCCCTTAAATTATCAAAACGAGCATTTTTAATCACAGAAATCGGATAAATAAATTGAAAAAATAAAAAAATATATTAAAAAAAAAAAAAAATTTAATAAATAATAAATAATAAAAAATAATAATAATAATTAATATATTATTATTAAATAATAATAATAATTAATATATTATTATTATTATTATGTATTATTTATATTATTATATTAATAATTATAATTGTATAATAAATTAAATTTGAATTAAAAATGAATTTTGAATGGAAAAATGAATGTTAATTAAAATGTAAGAATTTTGGTTGAATCAAAAAATTCATCTTTCAGTTATCACAAGCAAGCGCTCGCCGATGTCGAAGCCGTTTGGCGACACACCCTACAATTGTTGCGACAATTGGGTCGATCGTCGGACTCGATATCGGAAAAAGACGTTAAATTATTTTGCAGATTCGCGGCCGACATTCACGTCGAACGCGGAACTTCGATAGCGGACGAGTACGATCCGAAAACTATAAACGCAAACGATATTGGTAATACGCAGCAATTTTTTTCCAAGGCTTTAAAAAAAAACAAACAAAAAAAGAATATTTGTTACTTATCTTTTTTTTCTTTACTTCCAGCTCAAAGCCTAGAAAATCCTGATAGTATGCTAGTCTATTACGTTCTTCTAAGAGGGATCGAAAAATTCCAGGCTGAATATAATTCGTATCCGGGCGAATTCGACGATCACGTCGAACCGGACATTGTCAAATTAAAGGTGAGCCCTCTCATTTTTAAGGCCATCATTCTACGTAGTGCAGCAATTTTTTTTTATACGTCGAGACGTTTCGAAGATTCGAAGGGAAACTTTGTTTTTTTTTTTCAGACAGATCACTATATTTTTTATGGCAATCGAATTTTTTTAATGGAAATATGCATGCATTTGCAACTTTGTTGGGGAAATTTTTTATCACCTCAAAACTATACATGATAGAGAAAATTTCATTTGACAGTTTTGTAGAAAATTTAATGCTCTAAAATTTTGCGTAACTATTACTATTTTGCGTAAATATTAATAAACGAAATAATGATTCTTTTTTTTTTCAGTCGTGCGTGTCGAAACTTCTGGGCGAATGGGGATGCGGTTCTCTGTCGAAGGACGATTACATCCACGATTTTTGCAGATTCGGAGGCTGCGAGTTACATTCGGTCTCGGCGTTTCTCGGCGGTCTCGTGGCTCAAGAAACGATCAAATTCATAACCGGCCAGTACAAACCGATTCACAACACGTTCATACACGACGCCGTAACGTCCAACTCCACGACTTTCTTCTTCTGACGAACCAACATTTGTTTTGTTACTTAAAAGAAAAATTGTTTATTTCATTGTGAAAAAAAAGTAAGAAAAAAAAAAAAAATAACAGAATTGTTGAGAAAATACAGCGGGCAACGAATTCATAATTACTCGCATTTTACATTCATTCAGTCTTTCAAATGAAATCGAATTGTAATTAATTATTTCGTTTTTTTTTTTTCGTTTTTTCCAGAAGTATAAAAATGTCGATCTTATATCTGGTTTTATTCGCTGGTACAAATATTAAATTTTTTATTTGTACGATTTGTTATTGAAGACTTGAAGGGCTTATTTGTGGATTGATTGGTTTTTTTTTTTTTTTTGTGTTCGTACTGTTGAGCTTCGTCAATTGCGATGGACGAAGAGCGAATTTACGAGGTTAAGATTGGGAAGAGAAGAAAAATTGCGCGAATTATGTTGGAACGGGAATTACTATCGACGACCTCGGCCTCGGCCACGGCCTCCTCGTCCTCCTCGACCTCCGCGGGCTCCACGACCTCTTCCACGGGCAGCTCCTGAGAAAAACATAATTTATACGTGTTAGCACGCGTTGAACGAACGCAGGTGATGATAAATTTAATTTTTTTCTTTCTACAATGAATTTTTATTTTATTTTATATTCTTGAGAAAATGTATTTTCAATGTTTGGTGGGGAACTTTTTTGAATACGAACTTTGCTTCATCGGGGAGGGAGTTATGTTATGGGGGAAAAAAATTTTACACGATGAACTGATAAATAAAAAATAATAAAACGAAAATTCCAGTTTTACAAGAAAAATATTTTTTTTTTTTTTTTTATGGAGAAATAAAATATATTTTTTTGGTCTAACGAATTAAGATTTCTTTGATATTCTTGAGAAAATGTATTTTCAATATTCGGTGGGAAATTTTTTGAATACGAACTTTGCTTCCTCGTGGAACGAGTTGGGTTACCGGAAAAAAAATCTTACGCGATGAAATAATAAATAAATAATAATACTTCGAATGAAAATAGCAATTTTACAATGAAATTATTTTTTTTCTTCATGGATAAATAAAATCTCCTTTATGCCCAACAAATTGAAATTTCTTTGATATTCTTGAAAAAATGTGTGAGGAAAATTGAGTGACAAATTTGTTGAAAACAAATTTTGCTTCCTCGTAGAGACAAATAATGAAAAAAAAAGTACGTTTATGCCGTGGCGATGGCAAATTTTGAGATATTTGTCTGAATAGCTCTTGACGAATGGGTTTATACCCAGGATTGGTATTGCATTTGGGCCAAACCCATCGAGAAGTTCAGATCTTATAGGATTTTAAATTTTTCGAAGAATTTACGTCTCGTTCTACGTCCCAGCAGCTTTGACCGATTGAACTTGAACTCATAACAGGTAGGAAACATTATTTGACTGTACTATGTACAAAATTTAGCAAATATTGGTCAGAGATTCGATTTTGTAGGACTTAAAATTTTTTGAGTAAATAATAACTTCTCGTTCTAAATCACGACAGCTTCGACTGATCGAACCCAAACTCGCTGCCCGAGTAAAATATCTCTCAGCCACGATACGTATGAAAATTGGCAACGATCGTTAGAACAGACCGAATCTCATATCGGAAACAAGCTTCGAGTTGAAACTTTCGAACTTCTCCCTCAGAATTCAAGCTATCGCACGAATATTCCTCCCCGAAGAAGCCGGAGACGATACAAATATCCCATCGCCAAAAAAAATTGCTACGACATCTCGCATTCCAAAGAAGCAACTCTCAACTTTCAACCCCTTTTCGCAAAGTTACGCACCTCTCGCCGCTTCCTTCTTCTTGGCTTTGGCTTTGGGTGTGTCGTCGATGAGTAACGTTTCCAACGGAACTGAATCGGGCAGTATGTAATATCTGATATTATTGCCTCGTAAGCTCAAAGTATCCAACTGCACCGGATCGCGATTCTTAATCGTCATTTTGACAGTTTTAAGGTGAGTATTCATCGCGACGTCAACGCCTGCGTGCAAACGTGGAATAAAATTGTAAATACGTGTCTCTAACGTTTCCAAACAAATACGATGTATAGGTTATGTTTACAAACCTGTGATCGTTCCGTGTACTTGAGTGCCATTTTTTAATTCTATCGTCACAGTTTCGTGGCTCAGCTTCATAAGAAACCTGAAAAAAAAACACAAACACACGCACGCACACGCGTTTGATCACGAACGATTGAATTGCGAATGAATTATTGAAAAATTTCAACGAGCGGCGTCCGATCGAAAGTGAGGTTACGGCGTCCAAACGAAATTGTCGACGGGAAGCAACGACGAAGAATCGACGCTACGATAAATAAAGATTTTTCAAAGCGCGCGATCGATCGAAGGACGCTCGGTGAAATCTTGATTGTATAAGTACCTCACTAGCTTCATGATGTTTTTGGATTATGATACGTTTTTTTTTTGTTCTTAATTATATTGTAAACCGGCGAACTATCATAGCTCGGGGAAATAAGTTTTTTGGAGCGTTGACGCGCCACCTGTGTAACTAAGATGGCGAAACGAGCGCGTAAACGACGCTTTTTCGGGACGACATTTGTTTTTTTTTTTTTTTTGGTGAAGCTTTGGGATTGAATTCGGTGACTCGAGAGAAAAGTCGGGATTGAGATTCATTAATTTACAATTAGATGTCGGTTATTGTAGTTATCGAGAGGGTTGAGGTCAAGAGTTCGGGGGCAGAATTTTATTTGCGAAATAGAAGATTTGACGATTGTTGACAAATACGATAAAATGTGTATTGAAAAATTAAAAATGAATATCTGAGATAAAAATTATTTCCGTATTAATTTCGCATAGTTTTAGTTCATTAAACTCAAATTTTTATTTTATAGCGAAGTCACACAAGTTAATTACATCGTTTTTATCGTTAAAATTAGAATGAAAAACCCAGATTCGACGATGCAACATTTTTTTCTCCTGTCGATAATAAATTTCCAGATAATGATAGAAGATAACACAAATAAAAAGAAAAAATTAACCGGGAAAAATCAATGAAATTAGTCAAAGAATTAAAATTACCTGCAGTTAATTAAATGCAGGATAACGATAATTCTCATATCGCAGGCTTCATCGGACCTCCATTAAAATCGCAAATTGTTCGCGGAAGTTGAGATTGATAGGAAAAGTTGAGGGAAACGACCGATAATGGATGGAAATTGAAAGAACGACGAACGAGAAGGAAACTCCGGAAGATTCCGATGGAAGAATCCACGGGTTTAAGGCGAAGTTATACATCGCCGTCGGTAAGTGGATCAACCAAGAATTAACTATAAATTGGCAAATCTTCTGTAGTACTTCACGCCTGAATGGCTGAACGGAATTCGAATGAAATTCGGTGGATCTACGTAGAATCCATCAAGAATTAACCTATATCTCATGTTTTTCTCAACATCGCAAAAAAAAATTCGCGGATTTCTCTAATTTTTCTAATTTACGTATCGCTCTAATTTCGTAATTTCTCTAATTTTTCTAATTTACGTATCGCTCTAATTTCGTAATTTTTCTGATTTTTCTAATTTACGTATCGCTCTAATTTTTCGAATTTTTCTAATTTACGTATCGCTTTAATTTTTCTAATTTTTCTAATTTACGTATCGCTCTAATTTTCTAATTTTTCTAATTTCTCTAATTTATGTATCGCTTCAATATTCACGTAATTTCGAACCAATCGAACGCGAACCCGCTGTAGGGCCGAAAAACTCGAAGGCCCCGGTTCGTTTTCGGCGGCTCGAGCCGCTTGCGATCGACGGTGGCGCCATACGGAACTTAGCCGAAACACGGAAAAAACATCGTCGACCCGACGATGCGCGCCGGGCGCGTCGATTTCACAGCTCTCGAGCCGCCAGTGTGCTCTCTCTGGCTCTCACTTCGCGGAATGAAATTCCAATATGGCAACCGTGTTAACGTCTGCACGAGTCAGTGTGTCGGAAATGTTTTGAATTCGTTGACTAATCCGTAACGACCGGTCGAAAGTTACTCTCATAGGTTAGTAAAACCTTTACGACAATTCGTCTTCCGCTATTTACGTTTCAAACAACCGTCAACAAATTTTCCTATCAAACAAATCGTGAATTATTATTATTATTATTATTATTATTTTTCTTCATTCGTTCTTTTTTTAAAAAAAATTTTTTTTCGTCGGTTATGCGCGTTGTACTGGCTATTTTAACGCGAAGTTACGCGGAATTGAACAACCTCGACGATCGCGAATGTTACACAGTCGCGCGAGTAAGCCGCATTCGACGGTGAACAAAAAAAAGCACGAGGGAACGGCAGAACGTCGCGACGAAATCTCGAACGAACTCCTCGATAAACCCGATTTCTATCCATTTCACGGAAATAATTGTCAACAATAACAATTTCGAAATAATATTAAAAAACAAAACAACAACGAGGAAAACTCCAAAATCATTTTATAAAATCTGTTTCTTATTTTCGGAGCTGTCGACGATTGTGAATAAAACGGAGTACATTTTTCACGGCGATATGTTTATTCACGTGTGCGGTCTGTGAGCTTTGTAGAATCGTGCGGCAGACGGGGGGAAGTGGGGGAGACGATCGGTTAAAGAGGAAAAAAAAAATCGCGCGGCAGACAGTTTTTCGATGAAGTAATATACAATTGCGTCACTAGACAGCCGGTGACGTATCGCATTTTTAACGTTTCATTTAACTACGATCTGCCGTTCTCTCCTCTTTATGACGTTTGTTCGTTTATTAATTCGTATTATCTTTGTCATTACATTTTTCTCATCGTTTTTCCCGACCGTCCTCGGGATTATTCTTTCGCGCGTTTCCGGAACAAATCCGAATGGATTTCCGCGTTGCGGGAATCTTTCGGTGTTTTGATGGATGAACGAGCTTTTGTATTTACATCGTGCGTTTTTTTTTATCTCCCGTGTGCGTCCGTGTGTGTTTGCGAGTGTGTTATCTCTCCCACACACGAGTCCGCGTCGAAGCATGAGCGTATGAGAGAAGCGGTTGAACGAATCGAAGTGACGTGTGCGAAGAGTTTCTTTTTGGTTCCGCATAAAATTGCCGCGCGCGCGAACTCGTGTGTGGATTTTTTTTTGAGAGCGTTTGCGTGCGTGTGTGTGTGTGTGAACGAGTGCGTGGGTAGTTTTCGCGTCCGTTGAGTGGATGAGAAGCCGGATTTTGTTGTTTACGAATGTATGAGAGAGTTCGCAAAGTGCCCCACCGAGGGATCCGAAAGGATCGTCCGTGAGAAACAACCCCCGTGGGAAGCCTTCGATCATCGTCGACGAAACTCAACGACAAACGTTACGTGAAGATCTTCGATGATTCTCCGCACGCTCCCGATGTTGTTTAACCGCCCTGTCAACTGTACGGTAAGTCTTTACGATTCGATTCGTGAAAAACGTTTTTTTTTTTACGGCTCTCGAGCCTTCGAAACATTTCCGACGCGAATTTTACTCAAAGTCGATTGATTAGGGTTGACGTTGGATGGGGAAAAGCGTTCGCCATTCGAGATTTGTCGTTGAGGATCGATGATGGATCGGTGATTGGTTTTGGATCGAAGGGAACGATGATGGGAGGGAGGGAAGTATTTTTTTTTTGGGGGTTTTAAGGGGAATTGTTGGGTCGGGGAGGGTGGAGGATATTTGGGTGGTTTTTGGGTGGTTTAGATCTAATGAGGGAATTTATCGTCAGGGAGAAGGGTTGTGTGGGTGTTACGTGCGAATTCGAGCGTACGCACTTATGGCGCGTAAAAATACCGCGCGATATTGCCACATCCGAAGACCTTCCCACAGGTCACGCTTCAGGGCGCAATTGATATTCATGTTTTTTTTTTTTTTTTTTTTTAAAGATAATCCGATGTTTATCCCGAGTAGAGGTGTCGGAAATTAATTAACGAATTTATTTATTTATTCCGAAAAATGCTTGGAACCTTAAAGAAATCGTAAACAAATCGGTTTCCGGCGTGTTTGAATCGTCGGTGACGAATTATCATTCCGCGATAGCGTTGACGAGCGTCGTCGATGCGGTGAACGCCGATTGCCGACGCACTCGACTTCATTTTTTTCTCCTCATTTCCTTTCTCTCTCTCTCCCTCTCTCGCTCTCTCTCACTCTCTCACTTTCGATTTCGCTCTTTCTGCTTGTTTGTTACGATGTCAACGTCATGATCGTCGAACCATACTGTGTAAAATGTTAATTTTCGTCGTCATATTCTCGGAGCGAATAACGATCGTAACGACGTTCGAAGCTTCCTACGCGACCGTTAAAACGCCGCGAAATCCTTATCACGTTGCCGCTTACGGAGAAACGAAAGACGTCACGATCGTTTTCGACGCACGATCGCGAATCGTTCGCACGACGGATGTGTAATCGGATCGGTTGAGGTGCAACCCCGCGTTGTCGCATTTGCAAACGTTGAATCTTTACACGTAGGTGCGTTGATAAATACTCGGATCGCGCGTACATGGGGCGTTCCGCGCGGATTCGTTCCCACAGCAGTCGGCGATTTGTCAATTTTTGAGTATCGCCCGAGGGTCTTCGGGTCGATCGATCGATATTTTATTTTAGATAATTGCTCGAATCCTATCTCGTAATTTCCTGGTTTATCTATTTTTCTAGTTTTTTCTCTTCTTTAGGTCGAGTCGGGCGGAACAAAATTTTAGAAAGATGCATTGTCCAGACCTTATTTGACTCCGAGATATTTTTTTGGAAAGAGTCAATTGACTTTGCGTCTATTTTGAAATATTGTGATAAGATCTGTGGAAAATGTTTTACTTTTCTA
>OZ020176.1:9376369-9449794 GCA_963971145.1 Sussaba pulchella
AACACGAATCAAATCTTCGACCCTCAATTCCTTCCATTATCGGTTTTCATTGTGAGGATCGCCATCGACATAAGCATCTAAACGATTGTTCGTTTTATTTTCTTTTTTTTCTCGTTTGTTTTTCATCCCACACGTTGGCTTTCTTTCGCAACGTCTCAGTTGGATGAATTTCCTGTGTCGAGCCGGTTACCGAGGTCGTAATTTCTTCTTCCCTTCGCTCGGTTCGTACAATGACGCACATTGACGGGCACAATATTCCGAAGCTATCGCTACTCTTTCCTTTCATTGTTTCGTTGTACGAGGACGATGGAGGAATCAGACCGAAATGTCTACGACGGGTCGACTGCTCCACTCGCGAAAAAAGACGACAAAAAGGCAAAAAAAAAAAAAAAAAAATATGAGAGAAAAGAACAGGGGTGCGTCTGTTTGTCCGTTAGATCGACGAACTCGCTATTTTCTCGTTTCGCTCGAGAAGTGGCTCGATATTTGCCCAGCCGAGAAATACTCACGCGTTCGAGGAGAGGTCCTTATTGGGAACGCGAATTTTTTCGTAGTTTTTTTCTGTGTATTGGGTACGAAGAAAATTGAAACTTGTATTTATTTGGAATTTTTATGGTATTCCGGAGCGAGGTTTGAACTACATGCAAGATTTTTTTAAACAACAAAATATGTCAATAGTCATATAATTGTCGTGCTAGCACTGGTTGTAATTATCTTATACGGATATAGAAAATTAATTTTTAGCGCCAAGTAAAAAATAAAAATGAATAATGATAGTAAATTCCAAGAAATTGAAATAAAAATGACGTTTAATGACACTCTTTCTCTCTCTCTCTCTCTCTCTCTCTCTCTCTCTCTCTCTCTCTCTCTCTCCTCTCTCTCTCTTCCCCTCTCGACAGATAACCAATAAAATGTGTAACAAATACTAGCTCGAAAACGGAAGAAACGCTCGAGGGCAAATGTAAAGTCGGTTTTTGCAATGAGTTAATGATCTCGTGTAACGAACCGTGGAGTAGTGAAAGACTCACAGCTGCGACGAATAGTAAGAAGAATAACGATGTGTGAGACAGAGACGTACGGATACGAAGACGTGCGAGCCATCGAGCCAAAATCCTGGCACGATTCACGCATCTAATTTTATTTGAGTCTCACCAATTGTATTCAGCTTAATCCATTCCAATTAAAGAACGTCCTCACACCTCGCGAACTACATGAAAATTATAATCTAATTGCTGTGAGAGTTTTGCATTAAAAAAAAAAAATTTACCACAACTTCCGTCGATAATTTTGTTTTTCTGTAAGTAATTATTGACGGAAGTTGATATCGGACACCAAAGAGGCCCGCATGCCATTTTAAGCGGTTTTTAAAGAGCTTTCAAGCTAAGGTTTTTTTTATGGAAACTTCACGTTCTTCCCATGTTAATCAAATTTGAAGACTAAAAAAATTTTTTTTTTCTTTTCGAACCACCCTAATATGTATATTAGGTACGTACTGTCGAGATACTATGCTTCGAGATAAGAACTGTCGATATAGTAGCTTCAAGAAAAATCCTCATCTTGAAGTATGAAGATGGACATTTCAGAGAAAAAAACGTCCACAATATTTTGAAAATAACTCTAATTATTGTCATTATTTTTCCATGTTTTCCACAAATTTGAACGCAAAAACGTGACCATTGCGGGTTGCAATGAACGGCCTAGTTGCTTTTACGATCGGTGAGAAGTTTTGGGAAAGGTTTTTTTTCGGTTTAAGGGGTAGGGTAAGGTTTAAAGGGGTTTGGCAGATGGGAAAATGTGTGTTACGCGCATGACGTTGTAGCGGTCGGATTAGGCTCGTCGGAAGGAACACGTGAGGGATTTACGTGTTATGAGATGTGGCGCGAGATAATCACTCTTGCACAGACAGCCCTCGACGCTAATATACGACTCGATGTAATCTTCGCAGTCGGATCGCGTGTAGCTTTGTTCCCGGCCATCGAATCGCGTGAGAATTACTATTAACTCGTTAAAGAATTCGAATTTGCGAGGAACTGCGACACAACAGGAACAGACCCATTCACACGATTTTTGTATTTTTCGATTCAACGGATGAAATAACCAAACAATGGCATCACGATTAACATTCGGGCTTCAAATCATTCCAACCTTAAATTGTCAGAATTATCTGCGATTTGATATAATTTTGATTTGAAAAATATTTTATGAAAAAATAAAAATAAATAGTTTTACTATAATAAAGCCCTATTCAAACCGTAAATGTTTGAAATGTTTATCTTCAAATTTGAATAAATTTTTATTTATTCATATATAATAAATTCATTATTATAATATATATTCATACTATTATTATTATATAATATTCAATTATTCGTCAAATTATATGTTCAATGTTTAAATAAATTAATAAATTTATTTTTATGATATATTTATTTAATTATTTATATTCAATTTTAATACCTATGTATATAATAAATTTTTGTTATATAAATGAATATATGTTCCAGATGATTACTAGAAGAAAAGTAATGATCATTGATCTGATTTTTATTAGAAAAATATTTTATATAAGAATAATAGTTTTACTATAATAGAGCCATATTTGAACCATCAATGTTTGAAATATTTATCATCAAATTCAAATAAATTTTAATTTTTTTGCATATAATAAATGTATTATATATATATATATTATTCTTATTCTTATTATTATTTTTATTATTATTATTCTTATTATTATCATTATTATTATTATTAGAATATCACTGCAATGACCACTTTTTCCCAGGATCACATGGCCTTGCATGATTCTGGATTCACGTTTGTACGGTATCGGATGGTGTTTTTCGAGACGATTCGTTTGAGTATAATGTCCATTTTTTCAATTTTCAAAATGGCGGATACACCATTCCCGCCCAAGCATTGTAATATCGTCGGTTTAGATTGAAAATTAATTTCCACCGAATTCCTGTGCTGCCCACTTCGAATCTTAATTAAAAAACCCGAAAGTACAAAATGACGGATACATTGTACCCCGTAAAGCGGTATAAAGCTCGTTGAAATGTGGTTTTAGCGCGTGAAATTCTCAGACACGAAACGACCGATGCGCAATACTGAGCTAAAAAACTATGTTATCGAAATTTTATCTTTCATTTACAACCGACTTTGACCCTATTTTTAGGGGGGGGGGGGCGAGTCCTATCCATGTCGTGACTCAATTTGCGTGAAACGAAGTTGAATTGTGTTTGAATTCGTCCAGGCCATTCGAAGCACACGAGTTCGCTGTACTAAAATGATAAGAAGCAGGAAATAAAGTAGGTGGAGCGGAGCGTACGAGTGTTTATTGGTGTTGTGAGAGCCATTCTGTGTGCGACTCCCCCAGGACAATGATATACAACGCCGTATAATGTTACTTACGTGCACGAAAACATGAAAATACTCCCACGGTAACAGATGGACGTTAATTCTGCGGTGACACGTACATAGGTGCTTACTCAGAAGTAAGAATATCCATCGTAAATTATATTCACATTACCGCGGAAGTTAAACTTTTGGGATATTCAAATGTGAATAAAAAAGACGAAACGAATCGTTTTTTTTTTTTTTTCGTTTTCCGTTGCGTTTTCATTGAGGAAACGCGAGATCCTGGAACTGTTGATTCGTTAGTGCGGCGGTGTTCGATTGATGGCGGAAAAAAGGTGGAAATTAAATGGAATAAGAGGAAAAAAAATGTGAGGACTCCGGGAATGACATTTCGCACGCGTAACCTTGCCCTGGACACCCTCGGGCCAACCCTCAGGTCTGCCTGTCTCGAGGTCTCGAGATCCATACACACCCACAATACATGTATAGATATTTATATATATATGTGGGCTATGTTTGAACGTGTGTGTGTGACCACAGCTCTGAAAATTACGAGAAAGCTCAAGCGAAGAATGAAGTAACACAGAGTACGTCTTAATTAGTGACCTCGTCCGCAGCTCAGTTACACTTTCGTGAAATAAATTTAATTTGCTACGTAGTAACGCAGGGAATTATAATTTTCTTGTGACTATCTCCACGGTAATATGCACGTGTTATAAAAATATACTTATTAAAAAAAGTTCTTTTTAATTATTCTGTGCTGAATTTTTAATTGAAAATATTCAAAATTATATAAAAAAATGACTGAGTTATCTAAGGTTCGAAGTTTAAAAAAAATGTGAAATCAATAATTTAATATCTTTTCATGTAACCTTTTCTGAAATAACTTTTTTATCATATATCATCTATAATAATTTTTCAAATGTACTCGGGTTTTTCTCGCTCGTGATTTTAGAAACAAAATAATCGATGGTCGTAACATCAAAATCCATCAATAAATCCACTCGATCACGATTAACTTCAATCACGAAAGATCTGAAAAATCTTCCGTACCATACAAAATATTAAATTACAAAGTACGCCAGTAATGCACGATATAAAGTTCATAGCTGCTATAAAGTTGCGATCGTATAATTTTTTCTTGCCACGTTTTTTTTTTTTTTTTTGGTGCCAATATTAATCAACCTCGAAACTTACGTGTCAGTGGTTACCTAGCAAAGGCTAACGTTAAAAAAAAAATGCTAAAAAGAATGAAATGTCATGAAAAAGTAAATAAAAGAGAAGCGAATAAAAAGAAACGGTAAATGATTAAAAATAAATGATTAAAAAAATGGATATGGAGGATGATAAAAAAAAATGTTGTTGCGAGGTGCATAGTGGATGTTTCGGTATGCATGAGATGGTATATCTAGTCAAATGCGGTTACGCATGTCGCTTGATAAATCCGGATTATGGATTATCCTTGTGGCCCCGCGATCCTCTCGTGCTAGCTTCCGAACGTTTCTCCCCGATGGGTTGCTACATGGGTTGGTAAACGGGTAAGGTCGCGCCTAGCCCTTCGCAATTTCCGTTGCGTCGTCGCACGTGGATGTGTGGGTGTGTGCAATGATGCCAACGTGACGGTTTTCCCGCTTGATTTGGTGCATTCGAAACAATGTTTCTGGTGGAAATATTGTTTGTTTACCGGTTAGCGGAAATTTCGGTGTTTTTTAAAGCAATCCGACGTTTTTAGTGGGAGATTGGGGGTAGTTTCATTTATTTCGAAGAATGTTTTTGTACGCGGAAGAAGGAAGCACGGTGGCACATGCTCGATGAATGAAACTTTCGTCCTTGTATCCCTTCGGAGCTCGAATCGTGAAGACTTTGATATTTTGCAGGAGAAACGTCAAACGTTTGAGGCCTTATATACGCGATTTCGCCGATTTTCGAAGGTAATTTTCTAGACGCGGGTAAAAAAAAAATGACGCATGTACTGACAATATTTTTTTTTTACAGAACATTTATGAACATGGTTAAGTGTATGTGAGAAAAAGAAATTAGAAATATTAACAAACGGCGGAGATATTACATAATAAAGCAATGTATTTTTTTTTTTTTGCGCGCGCGTTGATGGTGAAAGTTCTCGGCATCGATGTGGGTGTCTGAAAAAAAAATGAACACATTTATAAATGCATAATAAATGTATCTTTAATGTGAACCAACAATATTAAAGAATAAATTATTATAATAAAAATTCGAAACTTAAAATTTTTTTACACAATTTTCTGTCGGTATTTTATTTTTTATATTTTTTTTGTGCCGTTGAAATTTTTGTTTCTGTGATTCACGCGATAGGTGATGATACTAAGAATATGTTGTAAAAATTTCAAAGTGATCCGAACCTTGGTTCAAAAGTTTCAAGGTTACAAAGGTCTTTTCCGTGAGAGAGAGAGAGAGTGAGAGAGGGATAAACCCAACCTAGTCTCCTCTCTTTCTATCACGATTTCACTTTTTCTCGCAGCATTATCGGTCCATATCTACATGTCGATGGGTGATCCTTGGTCGATACCGACGTCAAAGGATCTGCTCTGGCTTTTAGCGAGATTCGACGAGCTCCCCAGCGGAATCACGACATTCTGCGTTGCCAACACTGGGTGGGTGCGTGGCTCTATCTACTTACCTTTGGCCTCACGTAGCTCGTGTTTTAAAATGGCTGGATGAAAGATATGAAAGTGAGGATATGAAAAAAAAAAGGATAACGAAAGAAAAAACAATAAAAGGTACAACGAACGGTGGGATGGGGTTGAGAGCGGAGCTGACGTGAGCTGGGTACACAGTAAAAGTGCAACCGAGTACCGAAGCTCGGAGAACTATGCAGCCGGCGTCTGGGTTATTGCGAACGTAGTTTCGGGGAGCGATAAAGCAACGGAAGCGAAATATGCTTCGCAGCTTCGTAGTAACCTGGGTTAGGGGGGTAAAATTGTGCGGGATGGAAACACGGCTTGTCGGAGTAAATCTATGATTTTGGTGAAATTAATCCAACGCCAGGCTTTGGGAATTGAAATGTTGTTTTTCTAAATGAATTTTTTTTTGTAATTACGCCGAGGCTTTTGAATTCGAAATTTTTGTTTCTGCGGTTGTTCGGTTGGAAAACATGATCGGCAAAATAATTTGGCGGTTAATTCGAGTGGGGTATTCTTGAATCGTGCTTTTTTTTGGGGCCTTATGATTAATTGATCAAAAATGCAATTTAGGGGGAACTGAATTATTCGAAATTTATTTTCCAAACTTGAATGAATAAATGAATAAATAAATAAATAAATTAATAAATTAATAAATTAATAAATAAATGAATAAATAAATAAATAAATAAACAAATAAATAAATAAATAAATGAATCAATAAATAAATGAATAAATAAATAAAATAGCTTTGATGGTAGCAATTCCGTTAAATGCAAAAAAAAAAAAACTCGCGTAACAGTGATACGGGAGAAGAGGTCGAAGCGAGAGCAGAGTTGCAGTAGTAGAAGTCGGGTGCGGGTTGCCGCAGCGCGAAAGCTGTGCGGAAGGATGCAGCAGCCGCAAGGGCCGAGTGAGACGAAGCGAGTAAAAAGGTCAGGATCGTAGGGACGTTACCTCGCGTTCGGTCACGGGGAATGTGGCAAGAAAAAAAAACTGCACAAAAAAAAAAAAGAACGAGAAGAAATATCGAAAACAATCGAGATACTCGATAATCAGCTATGTCGAGAGCGGGAGTATAGATGGGATGTGAAAAACGAGATTTATCAGATTAAAAAGAAAGAGAACAAAAAAAAAACGTGGTGCGGGGTCACTGCGGCGCGCTGCGTCGCCAACGCCAGGTTCCACAATGCTCGACTAGCTTCTCGCCTTTTGGAACGAAAGCACGAAAGAGAGAAGCGAGAATCTCGCGGCTCGGCGGAAAGCGGCGGGGGGGGGGCGGGAGGGGGTGGAACGCAAAAAAGCATTAGGGGTGGTTCCCCGTCGTGGTATAGTTATATATCGCAGTGCGGCGAGCCTCTCGCCGAATCGTTATCAACGGAATCCCCGACTCTGGCTGCTGCGTGTTTCGATGGGGATATCGTTGGATTCGACGAGGTATTTCCGTTAGATTTTAATCACGAGTTTTAACAATATCGAGAAATTTTTTTAAATTTTTTTCGCGCGCTTTACCGCCAATTAGTTGGATGAAAAATTGTTTATCGACTTCGTTTTATCCTAGAGGTTTTATCTCGGAGTAAAAGAACAATTTTAACATTATTTTTTGTTTTACTTTAGCGCGGTAGACATCTTTGATACTCACCGATACAGATTTTCCGATGTTTGTTCAATGTAATTCTGAATTTTTGTTTTTATTTTTATTTCATTCTTATTTTTATTTTATTTCTTACACATTTAACGATCGTTTGTTTATTTCGATGCGTCGTGTGGTCGTTCATTGATGAGCTCGTGAATTTTCTTAATCATACGTGTTGTCAGACGTTTCGTCCGCGTATGGAATATCGATTTTTTTTTTCAAATAAAAATGCATCGCCGACGAACGGAGTTTCGAACAAACGAAGCTTAAGCAGTGTGTGCATTGTGGTCACTGGACTATGTACACACATGTGCTATGTCCACAGATGGTTACGATACATTATCGCGGTGAGTGCAAGGGGAAAATAGAACGTGGACATTGCGGAGAATGAGCGAGAGTTGGGGACGGAAGGAAACACGTGGTCGTTCGGAATTTCAATCGTTGGTTCTTATCGTTTTCTCGATTGGACAATCGAAGTTTAAAGTTAAAAAATTGTGATTGCGAAGCAGCAAAATAACAATTTCGAAACGTTCTTACGCTGAGAATGATAAATAAATAAATAAATAAATAAATAAATAAATAAATAAATAAACAAATGAATCAATAAATAAATATATATAAATTATTTATATATATTTATTATTTATATAAATTCATTTATTCATTTATTCATTTATTCATTTATTCATTTATTCATTTATTCATTTATTCATTTATTCATTTATTCATTTATTCATTTATTCATTTATTCATTTATTCATTTATTCATTTATTCATTTATTCATTTATTCATTTATTCATTTATTCATTTATTCATTTATTCATTTATTCATTTATTCATTTATTCATTTATTCATTTATTCATTTATTCATTTATTCATTTATTCATTTATTCATTTATTCATTTATTCATTTATTCATTTATTCATTTATTCATTTATTCATTTATTCATTTATTCATTTATTCATTTATTCATTTATTCATTTATTCATTTATTCATTTATTCATTTATTCATTTATTCATTTATTCATTTATTCATTTATTCATTTATTCATTTATTCATTTATTCATTTATTCATTTATTCATTTATTCATTTATTCATTTATTCATTTATTCATTTATTCATTTATTCATTTATTCATTTATTCATTTATTCATTTATTCATTTATTCATTTATTCATTTATTCATTTATTCATTTATTCATTTATTCATTTATTCATTTATTCATTTATTCATTTATTCATTTATTCATTTATTCATTTATTCATTTATTCATTTATTCATTTATTCATTTATTCATTTATTCATTTATTCATTTATTCATTTATTCATTTATTCATTTATTCATTTATTCATTTATTCATTTATTCATTTATTCATTTATTCATTTATTCATTTATTCATTTATTCATTTATTCATTTATTCATTTATTCATTTATTCATTTATTCATTTATTCATTTATTCATTTATTCATTTATTCATTTATTCATTTATTCATTTATTCATTTATTCATTTATTCATTTATTCATTTATTCATTTATTCATTTATTCATTTATTCATTTATTCATTTATTCATTTATTCATTTATTTGATTACTTTTCATTCAGCAGGATCGAAAATTGAATCTTTTGACAAAATGTTTAGAGAGAGCGAGACAGAGAGAGGCAGGGAGAGTCGTAAATGAGGAACCTTACAGCCGTGTTTGCTATTCGCGTCTCGGATCGAATTATAGTTCGAGTTGACTTTGTGGCAACGCATTATATATATACATCTGTGACTTCGTGCTACATATAGCCCGATCGAACTTTTATATCAAACTTTTGCGGATTATGTTACATCGAAGGCTTTTGCGAAAGTTTGTGCCGCGTGCTCGAACCAACTCCCCTCTACTATTAGCACCGTCTTCGTCATCGGGGATGCGATCTTCATTAATAATTGTCCCCTGCGCACATGGTCTAGTACAAGGGCGTCGTGATTTTTTATGAGTGCTGGCGTAGGAAAAAAAAAATCTAGTGACCTCACTCGGACGTTATCGGGGCATTTATTCATGCATAAAACGTTGTATAAAAGTTCTATATGAACATCGACCATCACATGCAACTTTTAGTGAGAAACAAAATTTGTATATATTTATATATTTTCGCGATAAAACCCATTTTATTGCGTTGGCGAATTCGTTTTCACGATCGGATCTTCGATTAAATTTTCGGCTAACCCGAGAAGATCGTCCGATACGTAGTTCGGCGAATTCCTCAGCTGACAGTGATGACGAGAGACGCGTTGGCTTCTCGCGCCAAGTACCGAGCTTTAATTATAATAGTCTCCGCGTGGAGGGGGACAACGCTAATGGCGCAAGACGGAAAAAGATTTGTTTGTGCGAGTCTTCGGACGAAATTAAATTTATCGGAATATACGTTGGTCACGTTTTGTGCTACGTCGTTTTAATTACGTTATCGAACAATTAACACGTGTTGCGAAAATCTATTGATAATTTATCGTGTGCTAATAATAGAAACAAATGATACATTTTTTTATTTCCGTTTAAAGATTTATCTACATACTATATATATAATACTATTTTCATTGAAAAACATACCTCAAAAAACTCGAGAACCATCCCATGATGTATAAAATTTCCAGCAAGTTTAATTAAATTAATATGAAATGTTTCAACGTTATTTTCTTCGATTCTGTAGTTTTTTCAATCAACGCCAAATCGCGCTCGACTTTGATGATTCGCGACATAAATTAATTCATCAATCGACAATGACGAAATATATTCGCAATTTTGTCTCGTTGATTCGTCAATTAATTCTTTAATCATTGAATTTCTAAAATTAATCCCCATCGAGGAAGAAATTGATTTACAATTTTCATTTACCAACCGAGCTGTGCGCGCGCTTATTACAGTACTTTGAATAACATTTTTTTACAATATTGTTAAAAACTTTTTAGAAAAAAAGGAAGAAACATTTTTTGTTTAGCGAGTGCAAAGATTAAGGGCAACGTTGTACAGTAAGATTATAAAAATATAATTGTTATGCCATTTTGAGCCACATTGCCGTTACCACACGTCATTGGTATGCAGCCCACTACATCACGAAAGAAACACGTTCGGATCCGTCTCTAGACCCAGAAATAATTGCTTCTTGGGTCGTGTACTCGGGATTAGCTTGTGCGATATCGCCGGGAAATTAAGGCGTCGACAATGGATAGTAGATCTGCAACGACGAAGAGCAGAACGAGGGAAATAGATGCAGCTAGTAGCTACATATAGTACACGAAGAAGAGTTTCTCGCGGGCTATATTACGCATGTATCCATCCCGGTAAGCCCGGATCAAATTAGCCTACGAGAGCGGCACATGCGAGTGCATCACGAGCATGAACAGCGGCAACGATTTCCGTATTTTTCGACTGCGTTGAATCGTTAAGGAAATATTCTTTGGTTAAATATCAAGGAATTGAATTTTTTGTGAAAATCAAGAATTTAAAGAATTTGCTCTCATGACTTTTCAAAAACATTGGACGGTCCGGAGATGATTTTTTTTTAAACCGACAACGTCAAATTAGGTTACGACATTCGTTGTGTTATGCTTTTGAGCGGTGTGGAATACATTTTTTTGTTTCATTTCGAAAATTTCATTTGTTTCCAAAACCAAAAACTTTTTGGAAGAAGAGACTGGACTCAATGCTCAATTTAGAAATGCCTACCAATTGTCAATTTTTAACATTCAAAATTCCTCCTCGCCATTCTAGCAGTTCTGGACGAAAACAATTTCACAAAAAGTAAAACAACAACCTCAATAAAAAATAATTTCATATTTTCTCCGTTGTCAAATTTTTCAAAAAATTATTGTGACCAAACTATCCGTCCGAAGTGGTTAAAAAAATTACAGAACATGCATCGAACATTCTGAATGATGTGCGAAAAGTTTATTTGCCATAAATAAAATGGCAACGCGTTGAAAAAAATTCATAAAGAGATAAAAACGGAAAACGAAAACTGCCGATCGTCGGTTGATCGACGGTTGGATTCCACCTGGTGCTACGATAAAGGGTTAAGAACGAATTAACCGTCTTGTCTAGGCCGAATTGTCCCTCAGCCCCCTTCCCAGGCAACCGCACGATTTACCAACTGACAAAGCCTCCCCGCATTTTTTTATCTACGTCGAATAGTAATAATACAATCACCGATAGAGACCGAAAGGTCATGCAAGCAACTGTACGGAAAGTTTCTCCGTGAAAAGTTATCGGCGCAAAAGCGAATCTACGGATCTGCGAAATTTCCACGAGCTTTTGTCCCGAGCGTTTGCTCGTCTCGATAAATCGCCCAGAAAGGATGGGAATTACCGGCGTAAATCGTTATCGCGGTCACACGCATCTCCACGCGGTCCACGACGCGGTGAGGACGATCACGAGCCGCAAATACTATTACTGGCTATAATGTTGACGACAACGACAACGATAACGACGACGACGACGACGACGACGACGGTGACGACGACGACGATGGAGAAACCGCGCGATATCCGATGCACGAGAACGCGCACTAATAAATCCCTCTCGCTCCATCATAGTTAACGAGAACTGTTAGCGTTACCGGCCTTAAGGTTTATTCTCGGTTCGATCGTTGGCACGAGAATCGTGGAACGTTGACGATACGTGAAAAAGCGAATTATTATAAGATTATTATTACATATTATCAATTATTATTTTCATTCGTCTTCATAGATGGACCGACGCAGAAAAAAATCACGAGACGTATTTTAACAACGATATTAAAATTTATAAAATGCTTTTTTTTTCATTCTTTCTGCTTCGTGATGTCGGTCCTTGAAAATAAAAAAAAACCGACTGTTTTTCATGATCTGCATCCGGGAAAATATGTCACGAACGTTTTTAAGCCGATAAAAGAATTTATTTGAATAAATTTTTTCTCGAAATTATTCAATTGCATTCGTCACGAATGAATTCATAAACATAAATTTATCGAACGGTGAACCGCGCCTTCCTCGGCGAATAGCAAGATCCTCGTATTCTCAACGATAATGACTACAAGTACGTGCAAGAAAAAGACGATTACTTAAAAAAATATCGTAACAACGAATCTTTCATAGAGAAATGAATAACCTAAATTAAATAAGAGACGTAATAAATTCATTTGAAAAAAAATTCTAATAAAACTAATAATAGCAGCATCCGTAAAATTGTGGGATTACGGCAAGATTACAGTTTTACGAGCAATGCGAAGATATGAGATTAGCGTGCGTCGGTGTGCCGGATCGATCTTTGCCGGGGGTTTGGCGCGTTATTCCGTCGGCCCGGCCGGAGTTCGTTGCGACACCCCGCGAAGCCCGGTAGCTCGTTCGGAATGGTCTCAGTATGCCTCGCCACAGTTCGACTCGGCACAGTTTGACCCGGCACAGTTTGACTCCGCGAATTTGACAGATGAGAGACATTTTTTTTCTGTCAAACTCGGAGAAAGTGTCAAAAGTTAAAGAGAGAGAGTGACTTTCATCTGTCAAACTCGGAGAAAGTGTCAAATGTTAAAGAGAGAGAGAGAGTGACTTTCATCTGTCAAACTCGCGGAGTCAAACTGTGCCGGGTCAGACTGTGCCGAGTCAAACAGTGGCGAGGCATACTGAGACCATCCCGCTCGTTCACGGCGTCGCAAACACGATTTCCGTCACGTTCGCGGTTGATAAAACAGATTACTGCGGTCGGAAAACACACATTTATCGAATGATACGATAGAAAACGGCGAACGTTGTACCGCGCGCGGTACAACGAATTTACCCGAGCGTACTCCGCAGAAGCTTTCGGGGTTCGACGATGCGAGGTCGTAAGTAGAGTTGGCCCCCCCCCGGACGTGTGAACCACCGTCGGCGTCGTGTAATTCCGACGTCGTCAGCGCCGGTTGACCGCCGTCGATAAGCTCGCGAATCGACGATGCGACTAAGTACCGACACATTGGTAAATTGTGAAACCGAAAACGCTCCGCAGTCGGTTTATCGCCCTTCGTAGGTTTTCGAGGACACTTCAATGCCCCCAAAGAGACACGTCATTCAAGTTGGCGGCACCGCAGAATTGAATTGACTCAAAAATTAGGGCACAATTGAAAGCTCATTAAATGATAATTGAATGCGCAGTTGCCGAATTTAGTGCTATTTTTTAATCGCGTTTTTAAGAAAAAAAATAATTTAATTCGTCAATTATGCATTTAATTAGCATTTAACGAGCAATATATGATATATTCCAGTGATATATGATGTATGATGTATGAAATATGATACTAGAACAACGATGTTGGGTGAAAAATTTCTACTGATATTGTTTGGTTTAGTCATTCTCGATCAAAGATGAGAAATTCTGAAGATCGCACCGTCGATTCATTTTTCATATATGATCTACGATATATGATGTACGATATCGTAACAACGATGTTGGGTTGAAGAATGCTCACCAAACATTTTTCACATCCTCTCCGTGTTGCCTGAAAGTGTTTAATTAACACGACCTCGGGGTAAATTCGTGCGTTATAATTACGTAGCGTCTGAATTGGTCTTTCGATCGCTCGTGCTAACACCCTCGAGGGAAAAGGTGATGTTCTCTGCACGCATGCAGAGAAACACTCACCGGGGACTCATCGTTAATCACTATAAATCCTGGGTGTAACGATAAAATGATTACAATATTTCGCATTTCTTTATTTCCTCGGGGAGT
Organism: Sussaba pulchella; assembly: GCA_963971145.1. Lineage (NCBI taxonomy): Eukaryota > Metazoa > Arthropoda > Insecta > Hymenoptera > Ichneumonidae > Sussaba > Sussaba pulchella. Next base: position 9,390,759 of record OZ020176.1, read on the forward strand.
TACACGTCATAAATTAATCAAATGGCCTGTTGATTCGCGTGGAAGAACAAAGAGTGATTATTTAATGCACTACGTGAATTGGTACTCTCTAATTAAAAACGCAGGGGGACAATGAAAATAGAAAATATAAAAAAGACAGATAAAGGATGATTACAGGGATCCTGCAGTGGATTATTTTGTGGAAAAAATACGGATATTATTGTTTGTATAATTATTTCGATATCTTGCGAGAGAGAGAAAGAGAGAGAGCGAGAGGGAGAAGAAGAGGGAGAGAGCTCGAGCATGAGATCGTGCATGCAAGATACAAACGAGGAACAAAGCCAATCGGATATTCTAATTGATTTATCTCGCTTTTCATGGTTTCTACATTTTCACGAACATCGATAGCGCGTACACGATGCTGGGTTGTACACCATTGCTAAACGTGTCACGGTTAACTAACTCGTTCGATACACACAGTTGCACGCCATTCGATTTCGATAGCGATCTCTTCCTATCGCAGCATCCATTTCCGACCGTTAATTCGTTTACCCCCGTCGCACGCGAATCGACGAGAAAACGGTTGATTCGGGGGTTTTCTCATCCCCGTACGGCCACGACGACGCTATAAGTCCTCATCGTCCGGTCACAGCGGACTTCCGGTCTCGGCAATTAATTTTCTCTAATATTTCCCTACTTCGTTTTGCTTTCCCGCGGAGACGCGATATCGATTGGCCAATCGTAATTTCGATTTTGGCCACTGGCCGATACAGTTTGTCGACCAAAAGTTTTCCCTTACCGTGCGAAACGTTCTACGGTTCGTTACATTTATATATTCTTCATTCTTTTTTACCCGTCATACCTGAGACGGTCGGTTATTCCGCAAGTCTCGTGCGTTACTTCGTGTAGAAGCATCGCCCATGAACCAGAACCTCGCGGTGGTTATGACCCAACCACCGAGTTTCGAACGAGAACGCGAGATCCCACTCGGCTACGGTCGGAATGTCTGAGAGCGAATCCTTGTAACCTCGACCGTACTCGAAGTCACCATGGTCTTATGGCTCGTCCAGCTTCATCCATTTCGTATTTGTACGATTCGCCCGTAGTTTCTCCGCTCTCCGCGTACTTGCTCCTCTTCCACGGTTCTTCCTCGGTACCCTCTCACGGTACTCCATCGCGGTCTGCCATTTTGATTATCCGGAACGTCCGTAGGGAGGTTCCCGAAGCGTTACATATTCGATCTCGAGCTCGGGCGAGCGCTATACGCGGGCCAATTCCGTTTCGAGTCGGGCAATGGCTTTTGTAGCTTCGTGACCCGACGATTCCGATGTCTGGCGTGTGCGCAACGTTCCGTAAAAAAGGGATCAATTAATTCGCCGTTCACTCGACGAATAATTTGCCAGAGGCCAGGGGTGCGGGCGAGTTGGGTGGGGTGGGGGGGGCGGTGTTTTCATCGTTCCGATTAACGCAGTCGAGAGTCCATTTGCTGCAACTGGCTGAGCGCGATGTGCTCCGTGCGTTTGTTACGAACGTTTTAATCCTGGTTTTTTCGTTGGTTTCTGGTTTTCTGGTTGTTTTTGTTGCGACGGTATGGAACGTGAATTATTATCGAGTTGGGTGATGAAGTTTGGGTAATATTTGTTGAAAATGTTTTGCTCTGCATCGTGAGATGAATTATCACAGCGATGGGGGGGTATTTATTGATGATATTTAGGGTGGTGGTGGATTTTGATGGGTTCTCGGGGAATTTCGTACATTTTTGTGGTTTCGGTGGAAACGATATTTTTCATGATTTCTCAATGTTTTCTCAGATCGGTTCGGAAATGGAATTTTAATCGAAAGTCTATTTTTTTTTTCGTGAATTGTGTGTTTTGATAGAATAATGTATATTTCTCTTTTTTTCATGGAAATGGGTTGAAAAAATGTCGAAATATCTCAAAGAATATAAAATCGAAACACAGACGTATACGCACAAGCTTTGAATTCAATTTGACAACCCGATTTTATATAAATTCGTTAAAACTGATCTGCAAATTAAAATAATTAGAATTACTGCCGCTGCGATCCTTAGGACGAGCTCATCGGTTACTTCGCTTCGCGTTGGGCTTGCAAACACAATAACGTTGGAGAAAAAAACAATAAAAAAATAATTTGAAAAAGTGAATAGATAAATAAAAAAGTTGAAATAAAAAAAAAATAAATAAATGAAAAAGTTACAATAAAAATAAAAAAATCATAAAAGAATCAAAAAAATTTCAACTTTGCTAGACTCGATGAGCCTTCGTAGTATCTCGCAAAGCTTTCAGCAAAGCGAAGGAGCCAGAGGAAGTTGCGAGGAAAACCGCAGGGCTTCTGATGTGCACGATACGTTTTCAAAAGCTCCTTCCGCGTATTTCGCGATGGAAGTTCAATCCGGCGTAGAAAAAACAAAAACAAAAAAAAGAAAACGTCGGCTAAGCGTGATCGTAGCATTAAAGAGGATCTACGGAAACGGTCGTTATTTACTTTGTGTCTCGTTGTTGTGCAATAATAAGATTGTTCGAACGTTGGCGAGCTTCTGAAAGTTATCGACGAAGGAAAAAGATTGATGGCTTGCGAAGGACGAAGTTTGCGCACGTTTTTTTCTCTCTATCGATGAAAAAGTAAAACCGAACGAGCTGCGATGAGAATTGGTTATTTTTATGTTAGTTTACCTGATAGTTGAGAAGATATAGTGATGTAAATTATTGATTCAACGATTTTTCATCATAAAATATAATAATTATAATAATAATAATAATCTTTATACCCTCAATTTTCTGCTTCCGCTACGTTGCCGCACCTGATCTTGTCCATTGCTCCTTTTCTCTTCCTACCACCTCTTCTGGTCTCCATACGGCGGTGATATTTTGTGATTAAATATTACAATAAAAATGCTGTTATAATGATAATATTAGTTTATCAATAGTAATAGAAAATAATGTACCACTCTTTGCTACTTTCGAAATTGAATTTACACCGTACATTAAGGCTTTCTGAGCTACAACGTTGAGGATTTCATCAGGCTCTCATATCCGATCGCACACAAAAATACGAACGATACCAATCATATTTCAATAAACACTCTAATAAAATACAACGAATCAGACAATTTTTTTCCCGCACAAGAAACTAATAATCATCGCAAAATCAATAAACTTATTACGCTCGCGAAATTCGGCTCAGCAAAATAATTCTCTCAATATTTTCTCCAACCCACAATGTCCATTGGATCCGTCACTGACCAATGCTCTTCGACATATACGAACGTCGTAAAACAACGGATAGAAATCGAGGTTACATCGACATTTTTATTTTCAACAATTTACCGAGTTCGAAATTTTTACGTAAGCGCTTTGGTAACAAGAAAAGTTGCGAGAGGAAGTGGACTTTGTATAAAACGAGAATAAAACTCGGTTCGGATAGTGAGGAAGCTCCTTAAGGACGTTCACGTGACGGTTTAGTGTCCCCTTTCTCTTCTTTCTCCTCCCTGCGTCCGTCTTCTCTGTCCGAGACGAACGACAACTGCGAGACGCCTTAGGTGGAATACGCAAGTGACTACGCCGAGAAAGAGAATAACGGAAAAGGGCGAGAACCACTGCTTTCCGGAAGGACCGAGTATATGTTTTCACTGCCGGTGGCTGGAGAAAGAATTTCCGGGTATTCTGGCTTCGCCCAGTTTTTGCTCCGTCATACGACTTTTTTTTTTTTTTCAATTTTCATTCGACGTGACGGTTCTTCCGCGATCTTTCCCTCTCACGTCCATCACGTAGCTTCCGGGGTTCCGCGATGTTGGACGCGAGGAAAAAGTTGTTACGTAAGAAAAATAATTTATATTTGTCTCACGTTGCGTCGACATTTTTGTAACTGGGTCACGTTGGAATTATCGATCGTCTTGACGAATTAATTTTTCGTCTCGAATGTAGGAATTGAAGGAACAATTGTTGGTCGTTGGAGTCGTGGTTTATTTTTTAAACGAAATTTTTTTTCACGGATTTTGATTTTTATCTGTTAATTCCTGTAGAATAACGAAATAATTAAAATTGGATTAAATAAATAAATGAATTAATAGAGAAGTAAAATAGTGCGAGACAAAATAAAATATGGAACTTTCGTAGATTTCTCCAGCAATGACGGGCGCGTAGTATTGAACAACGTAGTCGTGAATCGATCGGGAAGCTCGCGAGAGCATAGACAAAGAAATCGACGTGATAACGCGCTGTCGTGCAAGACTGCAAAAGCATGGGACAGGCGTGTGACAATTGTAAACGGAACAAAGAAACGTAGAAAGCTCGGAGAATACCCGACCTTGTTATTTATTTTCTTTTCTGCTTTGTATTCTTTTTACGAATCTGCTCCGCGGATGAGCTTTTATTTCTCGTAGTAACCCAAGACGACGGCAAACAATGAGAGAATCCAAGTAGGTATAGCCTGCCGGTGATTTAAAATTTTTTACGATGTATTACTCAGTTTACAGCTTCATGAGAGCCTCGAGTTTCGTCACGATCGTTAAATATCTAGGGTTGTTTTTACGTGTCTTAACATTATTATTATCATTTTGATTTATTTGTTGTTTCTTTTTTTTTGTTTCATCTCTAAAGGTTTTATAGACGATCACGAGGTCGCGGAATGATGAGGAAACGTAGTTGATAGACGATTGTCGATTGTTGATATAGTGCGCAAGAATTCACATTCAACTCCTAGGACGTAAATGTCCCTGGCGGAGTTAAAAGCCTAACTTTTTCTCCTCGGTCCACAATATACGATATTGAAAATGTAGCATTGAAATAAAGTTAAATCACATTTCTACTCACAAGACATTCCAGTTTCGGGCAGAACCTGGCGCCCGAATATATGTGTTGTTTTTTCACAATTGATCCCGCGTTTAAGTAGAATCGCCCATTAAACTATCAGGCATGACAGCATCGCTGAAAAAATATTCATCCTGTACTTATTTAGACGCACCGATCCATTCAAACCCCACTATTCCTGTACCACAACCATTTTTTCCATAATAAAGAAGATCCAAATTTGTTTTCAGTGAACTTAACCCGTTCAGGTAGTAGAAAAACCGTTTTCGGCAAAATCAGTAGAATCAGCGAAAATTAGTCAGACGCAACGAAAAATATCTACGCGCGCATTAGAACGAGACAGAACGCAGTCAGACAAATGTAACATTGCATTCGTGACGCAGCAGTTCGATCAAAGCGTTTATCCGGCGATCGTCCTACATGCACAGCTCGGAATCGTACGAACAGTGCCAAAGCTGTATATCAAGCGGTTTTAGTTTGGTAAATAGTTCGGTGGAGTTGAAAAATCGTGGCCATTAGAGAAAACCGTATACGTACCGAACAAACGATGCTCCATTCGCTTTCGCCGTGTTTTTCTCCATTCCGATGGTCAATTTAACACCCCCCGAAAGGGATCTCGAAGCCGAACGGTATTTCGAGCACACATGGACAGAGCGAATGGCGAACCGAGAACAAACCGCATGGGGGAGGGGGTTGAGGCAATGCGGCTTGATCGTATATTTGGACCATACGAAGCTGTAATACGTGGCCCGGAAACATCGAAATTCCAATCCTCGTTGCTCAGCTCGGTTATCGAACCAATGGGAAGAGACGAGCGCTTGCGGTCCTTATCACCGAACTGCGGAGACTCGTAATTATCGGATCTCTAGGGTGATAATCCATTGGCGGGGTGAAGAAAGGAGTTTGTACGATCTGTTGGAAAATCGGGAGAACGTTTGGAACGTCCGGTCGAACCCGGATATCGGTTTGCACATTTTAGGGATAAGGAAGGACTTAATGTAGCCGAAAGGGGTGAGAAAATGTTGAGTCGTGTTGAACGTTCAATTAATACTCTGATGACTGATTTATTTTATTTGCTTCAATGAATCATGATGTGAGATCAATATTTACGCGAAAAGAAGGAATTAAGGGGGTTCCCTTGGCACTTGAGAGGAGGTCACTTGTGTGAACCTGGCGTCCGAATGGATGTGATGTTTTTTCACATTTGTTTTTTGAATAACTGTTTTCGACGATTCTTGTACGCAGTTTTTTCGTTGATAAGACTTTTTGGATTGCAGTAGCGTTTATAAGAAGTTATAGGACTTTGAAAAATGATCCTTTACTCGTATTGAACAGTTGATTAAGATAGAGCATTGTTCTGAGTTGGCAGGAAAGTTTTTTTTTCAAACTACGAACGAAAAAGTTATCACTGCAAACAACTACATACCGAAATCTTTAAGGATCGTAATAAAAATGGAATTTCTTCGGGTCGGGTGCCAGGTTTAAATCGGTAATTTCGTATCATAAAAATGAAAATTATAATTATGATATAAAGAAATTCTCGTTTGTTTTTGCGAAGAGTAGTCGAGTGAATTATCTTCGACATTCGAGCCAAAGGGCTTGGATGAGAGCCGGCCGATTTACTTACTTACTGTGTTTGTGTGTAATTACACGCACGACGAGCTAACACGAATCCATCGTGGTTTTTGTCCCCCGCCGGACAATTAACTCTTTGTTTATCCAAAAACTACGTAAAAGAAAATTAAGAGTGCAGAGAGATGAATTTTCTCGTAACAGTGAATTGCACGAGCGAGGAATAAATTATGCTGCGCGTTCTGGACGTCGACGTTTAAAGATTTTCTTGAATATACATCGGAGTTAATTAAACGGTGAAAGGCAGGTATTGACATTGGCGGTGGATTAATTCATAGATCCTGGGACGAAGAAACAGTCTTTCTCACGGGTGAGCTTTTATCCTCTCAAAGTCTTCGTTGACTCGGCCAGATGAGAACCCGGAGTCTAACTCGTCATCGTTAAATTTTATGCCACATCTCGAGCTTCGAGATTGCAATCGAGAACCGTGGAAGCGAAGATAAACACACGTAATACGTTCGTGAACTACGCGTTTCTCATCGATCTACGTTTTTCTCGTTATTTCTTTCCTTCTCTTGCGGAACGGAAAAACTTCCCTCGGTATATAATCTCCGTTATCACGTAATCGATAGCCGAGTCTTAGTTTGCACAAAATATTTCAGAGTCTTTGCGCACATAAATTTGTTTTATCGGAGATTTTTTATGTGCACGCATTTTGATTTAACGGATGGATCAACCGTTATTATTTTTATTTTATTGTTTTGTTTTCAGTTGAGGGGGAATATCCGAGTAGATAGCAGAAAGATAAGGGACTCTCTCATTTATTTTAATTCTTTATTCTTTATGAACAATTGATTAATTATTCTATCAAAAAATTCGTCAGCATACACGTAGACTTTCGAATGAAACGAACCTAAATAAAGTAAATAGTTTTTCAGACAATAATTCTCAAAATTCTTCTTCACCTTTCGGTCAGATGAGACGGCAAATTTTCATCGATCAATAAAAAATTGAGCTAAAAAATTCGATCGACGAAATACGATTCGCCGAAGAGATTTTCTAAATTCTTCGTCCCGTCGAACATTTATCGTCTCTTTGATGAACGTTGCATCAATTTTCGAGGGATAATAATTTCGTTGTCCTTCATTTCGAAAATTTCGATAAAGTGCTGGGCGAGTCTCGGTACAGTCCGTGGTTGGGTTCAGTGTAAAAGGGCGCATAGCGTTCGGGTATACGTTGACCAAGCACGTTTAAGCTTTTCGAAAAAGGAAGAGAGAGACGGAACGAGTGGAGATAGTGGACGAGAGAGTGGTTGAAGTGACCTAAAACCGTACGGAAGCCGCAGACTCGGATCTTCTTTAACGAACCACGCTCGGCCGAGTACTCGACGAATAGTCCGGTCGGGGAATGCGTGGCCCCACCGAGCTTTTGATTAATTATTATATCCCTCGTGTACGTGAAAGCCTTGACGTAACGATTTCACCGTACGAGCCCGAGCATAACACAGAGAAACTTATACAGGGTCTGCGGTTTTCGCGATATATCGCGCGGAAGAAGTTTCAGGGCAAAAAATAGAAAATAAAATATAAAAAATGAAGGGTTTTTTTATCTTCGCTCCGGAGTAGTTCTTTTTTATTCCATAAAAAAAAAAAAGGGCGAGACAAATGGAGGTCAGGTGTTTTCATACGGTCTCCATGTGGGCATTCGCGCGAATTTTTATTTAACTTAAATTCTCCGAAGGGTATGTCAATGTCTTTTTCTCATCAGTTTTAATTCAATTTTTTTTCATCTATCTATTCATTAATTTATTTATTTTGTTTATTTACTTATTTGCTCCAATGCCTTTCGACAATGCCGAATTGATTGTGCACATCCGTAGACTGGAACCGTTCGAGACCGTCGATTATTCCATGTCCGTCCTGCGTCTCAATCTCGTTTGTTGCGGATATCAGTTTGGTGCTCTCGCGGCGGTGGGATTGGTAATTGTTGCTCTGCCCACAATCGGTAACGCAGGCCGAGGGATAAGACCGTGGGTCCCTCGGGCGAATTTCGTGACCGCAAACCTTGCGCGGATAAACCGCAGGTGTTGGAGAAGAAGAGTTGCGGGCGAGGCTTGGATAGTTGTTGCGGTCGCTTCTCGGGCAACCTCTGAGATGGCCCGCGGGGGATGTTTAACTTCGAGCTTTTCGGGGGTTGGATCGATATAAATAATAATCATGATAATAATTATTTATTATTTTTTATAAATATTATTACAATACAATTAATCGAATTTCTAATAATAATAATAATAATAATGAGAAAGTATTATTATAATGATGAAATAATTATAATTATAATAATTATTATTATTATTATTATTATTATTATTATTATTATTTTCATGTGCTTTTCTTTCTAAATATAGTTGTGCATCGCATTTAAAATAGAATTTCTAATAATAATAATAATAATAATAATAGTAATAATATAATAATATATATAATAAAAATAATAATAAAATAATGTATAATAATAATTATTATTATTATTAAAAATAAAATAATAATAATAAATTATACTAATAATAATAATAATAATAGTAATAATAATAATAATAATAATAATAATAATAATAATAATAATAATAATAATAATAATAATAATAATAATAATAATAATAATAATAATAATAATAATAATAATAATAATAATAATAATAATAATAATAATAATAATAATAATAATAATAATAATAATAATAATAATAATAATAATAATAATAATAATAATAATAATAATAATAATAATAATAATTATAATTATAATTATAATTATAATATAATTATATATTATTATTATTATTATTATTACTATTATTATTATTACTATTATTATTATTATTAGTATAATTTATTATTATTATTTTATTTTTAATAATAATAATAATTATTATTATACATTATTTTATTATTATTTTTATTATATATATTATTATATTATTATTATTATTATTATACATTATTTTATTATTATTTTTATTATATATATTATTATATTATTACTATTATTATTATTATTATTAGAAATTCTATTGATTCTATATTAAATGCGATGCACAACTATATTTAGAAAGAAAAGCACATGAAAATATTGCGGTATAAGGCGAGTACAACCTCATAAGAATTTTTCATTACGTACATGACTCCCGATAATCTCAGTTCAATCCGAAAGCGAGAAACGAGCGATAGTAAAATTTCGAGAACCTCCTCTATTGTCCTCGACGACGGGTGCAACTGGGGAGAAGGGTCGCGTACAAGCATCGAGGACGGAAAACGTCGTGCCAGACACGAGTTCGACGCGAAGTATATTCGTTGACGGAATCTTCGATTTTCGAAGCTGAAGCACCGAACGTTCTCGTGTAATTGTCGGTTGGTTATGAGTCCGCGGTGACGAAGGGAAGTTCGGCAGAAGGGGTGCCGGCCAATCCTCGACAACTTTAAATTAGCTTCGTTAATTAAACTTCGAGATCGATTAGGGTTCGGTGGCTGTGCCGTCGCTGCTGCCGCTCTGGCTGCTGTCGTTGCTGATGCCGCTGCAGTTGCCGCAGTTGCCGTGGTGGTAGGTTTAACCCGGAGTGCAAAGCGCGCGTGTGTGTCGCACGTATCCACCTACTCTCTTGGCAGCGAGAGGATTAGCAGGAGACAGATGGAGACGGTGAGCGAGAGAGAGGGAGAGAGAGACCGAGAACTCCGGAGTTGGCGCGTTGCGTAACCGACGGAGAGTTTCCGGAGATTCGGGACGAAGCAGAGAGGGATGCTGAAACGTCGAGGCGTGTCATGAAGATCACGGTGACAAACTGTGCATCCACGAGCAATCTCTACCGCATAATTGATCAATCACTGACGACGATATTAATTCGCGCGGTCGTTGGAGTCACGCGGAAAAGGTTTTCGAAATCTGCACGCGCGTATTTCGGAGATTGCGGATGGAAAATCGGAGAATTGGTCGGGCATCGAAATTCCGAATGATTGATAATCCGACGGTCCAAAATTTCGAAAATCCAATGTTTGGAGTCAGTCGGAATTCCGATCTCCGTCCAAAGAACCTGAGGGCGTTTGGCCGAGCATACGGAATGCCAAACGACGCGTAAACTTCGAGACATTAATTCAAACTCGATCATCGGAGTCAACAACGTCGCCAAGTTGATATCGGTGATTCTTGTTTGATTGGATTTACGAGATTTGTCGAACAAACTCGATTACGAAAACGAATAATTGCAATTCCGAAATTATGCGTATATACGTATACGTTGTTTCAACATGTTGGTAACAAACATGGCGTCGAGTCTGATTGGATTACGGACTCGGAGGTGAATATTTTCACCCGGACATTTGCATAAACATTTGTAAAGAATTTTTTTATCTGAACTACGATCGATGATTTGTTTCAAAATAAAGTTCCAAGTTGCGTTAAAAATTATTAAGCTTATTAATGGGAAGGTAAAAATGAAAAAAAAACGATAATTATTCAACTTAAAGCTTTGATTTGAAGTTCCGATCGAAAATCCACTCGATCTAAGTAAACTCCATTCGACCATTCAATCGAAACTTCGGCAAAATCCGACTTCGAATCGAAATTACGACTTCAGTAAAAAAGATAACGGCGTACTTCGATCCGTACGTCCGTTTCGAACTTCCGCTCGAATGTTCAATGAAAAATTAATCACGAACTCAAATTAAGAATCAAATGAATCCAAGCTGAGATTAAACGAGCGAAACGTCGAAATAAAAAGATGAGGGAAGATAAGAAGAAAAAGCGGATGATACAGAACAGGAATGAGCTTGTAGCGGAAAGTCGAAAGCATGGAAATAAATTGGAGATGATCGGGGTTTGCAATTTTCTCTCTCGTTAAAAGAAACTCATTAGCCGGGACAGAGATCGCGATGGTTCTTAGCAGCAGTCGTAGTTGCAGCGCGATTTAATTAAATCAGCGGAACACTAGCGCGTTAATTCTCGCTGGAGTCCGAAGAAGATGGTGGAGGGGGTGGAAGGGGGGGGGGCGGGTTCGGGCTGCGGGCAAACTGTGACGCGATCTCTACTTGTATATGCAAGAGGCATTTCGGTGCTCCAAACTGAAAGTAAACCATTGCTATTAGCATATTTCCCCATTTATTCGGTCCGCTACTTCGTAACCGATTCTTTCTCGTCGCTTCTCATTCCCGATTCCAAATCCGGCGATATACTCGTTCGCCAACGCGACGTGATCCGGTTCGAGAATCGGCTCGGTTGCACGGGTAAATAAGAGTGAAAATAAATAATCAACGGGTCAATTTATTTCGTCGAGAATCGACGGATTTACGGATTAATTAATCGAGATCGATCTCGGGTCGGTTGTTTTTCTTTTCGTTTCTCCACTTCGTAAATCAGAAATTGCGCTGAGAATAGTTAATTGTAAGATGTAAATAATATTGTAATGACGTCATCAACATTGTAACAACAACGCTTGATTATTTGTTCCTTTATTAAAAATAAATAAATAGATATATTGATAAATTAATAAATTCTTAATCTAAATAACTATTTTATTTATATATTTTTTTTAATTTTTTATTATTTACAAGTGATGACATTCGCAATCGTCGAATCAAGCTTGTTGTTGTTGTTCTCTTTTCCAATTCCTCACAATTTTTAGAAAACTTTTAATTGGAATTAAATATCCAATCGATGAACAAAAATTTTGAACTCATCGGTAGATTATACCGAGACAAAGATATGTACAGTTATTTCAGTCCCGTCGATAAGCCACCGAACCATGGAAATTCTTTTCCCCGTCTCTTCCTTGCCCCATTACACACGCAGTGAGTACGGAGAACGATGACCAAGTTTGACTCCAATTACTTCGCCTCGTAACTTCAATCCCAAAAAAAAAAAGTAACGCAGATTTTCCAATTCTCCAACAACCCTTTCTGCATTCTACGTCGCGGTACACCGATAAAAGATAATTCCCATCTACTACACTCTCGATCTCACCCTTTTTATCCGTTATCTCACTTCCGTTGTAGCAGAAATTCTCGGTATCGCAAAATCGTAGACCTACGAATAGCCCTCCGGGCTCCCATTCTCAGGATTCCACCCCGTAGCCCTTATTCAACTTACATTCTCGCTTCACTGGGGTCCTCTTCATTGTCCTCCAACTTCGAGGACAAACACCGGCACGGTAGAAAAGCAAACTCTGGTGGCTGAAGTGTGAAGAGCCGAGAAAAAGAAGAAAAAAAACGAGAGAAAAAAAAATAACTAACTGCCTTCAATCCGGAATCGATCGAACCGAAGTCGAGAGACTCGTCTCGACTTCGCCCTTTCTCCGTCTTCTACCTTGAATCAACTTCCAACATTCCGAAAGACGAAGAAAGAACCGAAAGTAGGGGAAAGAAGAATGGGAATGAAAACAGACTTCCAGCGCTGGCAGAGAAATAAACAAACTCGGATGAAATCGAATGAGTTATGGATATCTTCGGTTATGGTGGACATTGCTATTCTAGGTAAATTGCTAGGTAAATGCATATCCACCCACATGCCTTTACCTAACTAATCACAAAATTGCGGGGAAACAAATAAAATACAAAAATGGCGTGAATTTATCACACAACCTAACAGAACCTCCCTACTCGTACCTTCAACCACCAGTCATCGACAAAACTATCCAAAGTCTACCATTATCAACCTCGAATATTCTCATCTCGTCCCCCCCCCCCCTGCCGCCAATTCTTTTCCGGTGTGTTTCCGGGTTTTTCCCTCTTTCCGCCATTTCTCCAACGAAACCAATGTTACTTCCTCGTTTCAACCGACATTAGAGCTCTCCCTTACAACCGTCAGCGGTGATTCCTGCTGAATTTCCTCGAAAACTTCGTATCCCTCAAAACTTTCCACCCCCCTCCCCACCGTTTCACATTCGTCCATCCTGCGGAAATTTGGCTCGAGAACTGTAACATCGGCGTGCTTCCACGCACCCGGCCATGACCGCCTTACGCTTCATGCTAACGTGCAGCTTTCTACCTTCTCCCTCCCACTCCATTCGCCCCCCCCCCCTCCCGCCATCCCCCAATTTCACTCGTCGGAGCCGAAGCGAGAGTCAGAGTGAGACAACAGCAATTCGGATAGATATTCCACAGCCGTCGTTGGCGTGCGTCCTCGACACGGAAATACGAAGCCCAGCAAGTGCGAGAGCGACACGAATGGATTCTGCGAGTGCCGGAGTAACAACCCGAGTTTCGTAGCCACGTGTGCGACGCGCATTTCGCTTAGGCGGCGGAAAACCACCCTCCAACCCCCGAAATGTCTCCCATACCGAAGTCACGACGTCTGAGTCCACGATTATTCCGGCTGCTGTTTCCACCGCTGCAACTGACTATGGCTTTTATACGTATCTCGTGCGTCGGCCGTGGCCCGGATGAGTTATACGTTCTCACAACCGCGCGAACGAATCGGCGAACCGCACGAGAAAATACATTCCTGAATTGAATGCAGTCGGATGGATAATCCACTTTGTTACTCGCACGAGTTTGTGACGTTAATTATTGTCGTTCGTTTTCGGGGTTTCTACTTTGTGTGGCATTTGGGACAGTTGCTGGACACTAATACTTCGGTTTTGGAAGAGGGGGAAGGATTGTATGTACCGGAAGGGGGGGGGGGCTTACCAGTGGATGTTAGGGTGTGCTTTGGACATTTTTTTTTAGGTAGTTTTTAGATTTGACATTCGAAAATATATCTGGCCGCAGTGAGCCCGCGAATTTGTGATTCGTTAGATCACAAATTTGTGTTTTTTCATTTGTTTGTTTGTTTGTGATTTGTTTGGGAGGTAAAATGCATGTATGTATCCGCAAGGCTTTTTCTTGCTATAAAAACCTATTTTTTCGAATTAATTAATTTTGATGGATTTTTTTGGCTTCTGCCAGTCTTCGAATTTGAAAAAGCCTTATTTACATGGTTTACCATAAAAATCCATGATTCCTCCATTCATCTCTATTTTTATGCCATTTCGATAAACTTCGATATGAAGAAAATGATGTCATCGAACACGATACCATCATCATTGAAAGTTCTACAATGTTTCATCCCGCAGCCAGCAAGATTAAATCTTTCGATACTATCGGAAGATCTGCGCTTATCGTAATTTTGCGGCGAAATTCGTGGAGCAGCACTTTTTCCGAGACCGACACGAACGAAACCGCGCGCATTCATTCATTCAACATCGAACAAAATTTTAATCGCTTCGAGCTTTAACGAACGTCGTCGAAAAATTAAATGCGGATATTAAAGACCGCCGCAAATCTCTGGTGCACTTTTCTATCTCCTTCTTTCTTTTTCTCTCTCTCTCTCTCTCGCTCTCTCTCTCTCCCTCTTTTCTACTCCTCCCTCTTTTCATCACAATGAACTGCTTTTTCCTTTTCTTTTTTACCGTTCTTCAATTCGCTCGACAGAGGTTTCAGATTTCCCTCTATTTCGTTGGCTCGATGAGAACGCGAGGCACGCAATTAGCCCGGTCTTTATATTTCAACCCGTTGCTCGCCAATTTCAGCCCTCCGCTTGCACTCAACCGTCGAGCATTATCCACCCCATCGCACGAACTTTGCGTGCACCCACGAATCCACGAACCCTCCAACCATCAACGTTTGATTTCGTTCTCTCGAAGCGTTTGGATTGAGGGTATGCGAAATTCAAATATCAGTTATTCTTTTTTTTTTTTTTTATCATCTACGTTCTTACGATGTACCGACTCCCTTTTATCTCTACGATTATTCTAACTGGTCGAATTATTTAAACGGTACCGTATGGTAATGGTACCGAATGCACTTCGTTGCACCTTCGATTCATTTTTACCACGGAAAACCATTTTTCCTCGTTGCTCTTTCTTCTTTCTGAATTTGGATTTACGAGTCGGAGGGAAGAATGGCAATATAAATAAATGAATAATCCAATAAATCGATCAATAAGCAAATAAACAAATGTTACCTTCCGTCTCCTATATTCTATTCCCCTCTTTTCCTCTTCCCCCAAAATATAAATCGATTTCAATCAAAAATTCGAGAAAAACAATAACAATAACAACAAATTCCCGAATTCCCATTGCAAAAATCATTATTTTTCCTTTTGTTTCAGATTCCAGACGCCAACGTCACGTCGACCAGGATGTTCTCGAAGCCGGAAAAATCGTGAGTCAATTGTTTCCGTTAACCGACCGAATTTTTCCAATTTTCCGTCTTCCATTGGGTTTTAGCTGCTCTTACGAAAACCGATGAAATTGATTGATAACGCGATTGATCGCGCGTGTTGTAGCGTTGGAACTGGGCGTGTCGTGTCCTCGTTCTGACAAATCGCGTCCTTCGAGCTGTACAACGAATCCTCACACACATGCAGAGCCCTACGTTGTATCGATTCGAGTCCTTTCGTATATCCGGTACGACGCGTCGGTGTTACATCGTACGATGAATACAGTCGAAGGGCGATATAGCGTTGCGTTTTCCACGATCGCGACGCATTTGATAACCGTGGTGGAAATTTATCGCATCGCTTAAACTTCCCGCCGCCAAATTCTTTTATCGCGGGTGATCGATCGTCGCACGTGTGATCAATGATCGGATCGTGAATATGCGCATGCGCAGTTCTGAACGTTTCAATGCTTTCGTCGTTGAAATTAAATAAATAAACGAATGACTTGAGGTCTTATGTACGTGGTTTCGCCGATTTTTCGAAGGTACTTTTCTAGACGCGGTTAAAAAAAAAATTACGCGTATATTGGGAACATTTTTTTACAGGACATTTATTATGTAATATCTCCGCCATTTGTTAATATTTCTGATTTTTTTTACATACACTCAACCATGTGCATAAATAATCTGTAAAAAAAATACGAAAAAATGCGAGGCCCTAAATATATCAAGAAAAATATAGAAGTCCGTTATTTTGCGTATGAGATTTATTGGGCCTCGAAAAATTTGTCGTCTCGGTTACGTCACTAGTGACGAATATCAAACTACCCGTGTCGCTGAAAATTCAGAACTGCACTATTCCACGTATAAATCTTTTCCAGTGCCAGCTCGAGCGGCAGCTCGTTGAATCGTCGAGAGAAACACCGTTTTTTCGACTGTTACCACTGCTGTACGCTTGTTTTTCTCTCTATTTCTCTCTCTCTCTCTCTCTCTCTTACTTTCCCTCGTTCTCTCACTCGCTATTCACTCTTTTCCTCACGGGTTGGTCGGTACACGACCGCGAACCACTGCGAAACGTTTCCTCCCCGTGAGTCAGCCTGCTTTCCGACTAATGTGGAAACCAACGATGGATGGCAAGTGGAAAAGGCTGAGAGTAGTCAGCCATCCGGTACTGGTAAACGCACGACCCGCAGACTATTCCCTCCGCACCTACTGTAATTTATCGCGTACACGCAAACGAGAAATTAATGTGGTTTCAGCGTCTATTATTTATTTATTTTTTTTTTTTTTTACGAATGAAATCAATGTGTCACTATCAGTATTTTCTTTTATTTCGAATCTTTTATCGGAAAATAAAGCGGTGAAAATAAAAACGTGGGTGATATTCGTGTCAACGTGTTCGAAATGTGCGAAATCGTTGAGGATTGATTGAAAAAAATTCCTAACTTCTCCATACTCATACAAAACTAAAATAATAATAATAATAATAATAGCTATAAGGACAATTTTTAATGCCGTTTCGGGATAGTGTATTTTCAAAATTTCGTAGCGTCGTAACTTTGAACGTTCGAAACTTTGATCCGCACGAAAACGCTTCTGGCACCGCAATGGTTGAAACAAGACCGGGGCGAGGGACGAACGGAATTCGTCGTTATTTAGTCGGGAAATTCAGGAACATCGTAGACGATGGGTATGCACCGTTGGTCCTTGTATACACGGAATAGTTATGGTATTTCAAAGTTCGAGAATTTACGAAGGTGCTAACTAGGAATTTACGTTAAAGCGCGGGACTCCTGTTTGTGCCATTTTATCTTTATGTGCAGCAAGATCCGGCGAATATCCGTTTCGTGGCTCAGTTCAGGAGTTAAATCCAGTTGTTTACGGTCCACTTGAGGGATTCTCATGATTTTTTCAATCATGTTTACATCATTTTATTGGAATACACTATAGAGGATAAATTAGAACATATGTTTAGTTGTTTACGGTCAAATTGAGAGATTTTCATGATTTTTTAAACCACGTTTACATAGTTTTATAAGAATATACTATAGAGCATCAATTAGAACATATGTTTAGGTACTTTTATGAATTTTTTCATGAACGAATGTTGAATTTTGGGGGAACTGTTGCCGTTGGCTCACAACACCTTTTTTTTTTTAAATCACTTGAATACTTACAAGTACCTAAATATACGTTGCAATTGATACTGTAAAGTGTATTGTGAAAAAATTATGTTGACATCACTAAAAAAATCATCCTTTAATTTTCCCACAAACAACTGGGTATAATCCCTTAAGTATGTGTTGGGTCATTACGGATGGTGCGGGTGAACGCGTGCCAGACTGGTTTCCGGCACGAGTGTTACTTGAGCCTCTTCTCCTCCTTCTCCTCAACCTTCTCCCCCCCCCCCTTTTTCTTTTAACCTCGCTGCGTACGATCGTACGTGGGATGGCACTTCAAACTTTCGGGCTGAGACTCTTTGATATGCACGGATTGTCGCCTGCCCCCCCCCCTTCCCCCCCTCTTTCCGTATGCGGGTTGACCGATTGACGAGGGAAAGTGCACGTTTCTTCGCATCGCACTCTACCGCCATTTTAGCCACATTTATAATACTAACTGAACAGTCCTCCATTGTGACGGTCTGCCCATTATTTCCAGTTTGAAATAAATATTTATAAATATTATAATATTAAATATTAATAAAGTTTTTCAAATTACCAGATCTACATCCCCTAAAAAAGATAATTAAATTTTTGATTAACATTTTTCAGATCCGTTCCGTGGCTAGAATTCGAATTTAATCGATAAAGTCAGTTATTCGGCAATCACAATAAAATTAAATGTCGAAGATATAATCAGTAAAATACCGATTTACTTCTATATTCACATTATTCCTATAATACTCTTTACGGTTGTTATTTTTCATTATTAAACAACTCAATCGTCGATAACCGTACAAATATGTTTCTATTGTTATCGAAAGAAATAAATAAAATAGAAAAAATTTCCAATTCGAGATTTCAACGACGCTTTGGGCACGGATTTTCCATTGTGAATTCATTCGGGGTTGTTACGCTGTAACCCATCCACGAATGCGTCGTTATTCTTCTCAATTGGATCTCGTTTCAATGAAAAGCATTGCGAGCTACAGCACCGGTGCGTTTCTTTTTGTCGTTTGAACGGCGGTTCGGAGGGTGAGGTCGAAGCGGCGGCGAGAGAGAGGGGTGGGGGGTGGTCCAGGGGTGCGGCTAATGCTCTCAACGAGATGGTATCCGCTATCGCTGCCTGCTGCCACTGCACCCTCCCCTCTCCTCCCTTTCTCCTCACTTTCCCCATACAATCGTGATTGAGGATAAAGCACTCGTGCCCGGCTTTTGGCTTTGCAATGGAAATTACTCGAATAAAATATTCGCGAAACATCGAGCTCGGTGTTTCGTTGAGAAAAAAAAAAACCGAGTAATGGAAATGAGAAGAAGAAAAAATTCTAGAAGAGAGTAATGGAAATGGAGGTAGTTGCGGAGAAGGGTAAGATCGCGACGCACGGTGGTGGAAATTTAAGCAGCACTTATTTATTTTTGTTTTATTTTTTTTTACAATGGAGAACATCGATTGGCCACTCAAGAAGCCGAAACAGCGTAGTCGTTGGCACATGATTTGGGTGCTAAGCGATCGAGGACGAAAGATTTCTTCTTTTCAGGGAAATACGAGTGAATGAATTTGCTTTGACGATTGTTATCAGTCGTATCAACCACGTATATTAATTGAATCGGACGTAAATCGATGCAATTATTATTTGACATTTGAACGAATAAATATACAAATAAAGAACGTAATAAATAATTATTCGATCGAACCGAATATACATTCGTGATCCGCCAATTACTTTTTCAATTTTAATTCGTCGATCAAACTGTCAGCTCACTCCGCTTGAATAAATTCACCGAGAATAGTTTTTCGCGCATGTTCCGTCAAAATTCAACGTTACTCCACCCAACAGAATTACGCGGCAACAAAAATAAACCAAAGTAACGTCAAGTACAAAAAAATTCAAAAAAAAAAAAAAACATACAGGAATCAAAAAAAAAAAAAATAGTTTCAAACCCGCAACTCTTTTCAAATCCGCTCACGAATTGACTACGTGCGCATTCCCGAAATTACTCAGCCTAGACACGTTTCCAAATCCACCCACAGCCCGATTTTTATTTTCATTTTCCTCCAGAGATCGAAAATAGAACGAAAATATGGTGATAAAATATATATACATAAAAAAAAAAAAAAAAACATGAATCAAATCGTGTACTCCGTTGTGAGACAGAATCGATCGTGTACGAAGTACAACCCCGCGAGGATTTATTATTATGCATTAGTTTTACCGCGTTCACGTTGTTCCGCGTACTTTTTCACCTCTGTTCGTCGCCACACTGTCCGCCCTTTTGGCTTGTTCGCCACTCGTTTTATCAAACTATCGAAAGATTTTCATCTCCTCGTTCGGTGCACGCTCCATTAAACCGTTTCTCGGGTTCCACGTCCTCGCTGCGGTTCATTCGCGAGGTCTCACGCGAACGAAAACTCGACCGTCGCACGGAATGAAATCTCGCTGGTTCACGCAGCCTAGGGCGATGTGTACGCGCGCACGCGGATGCGAACAATACGGCGTACGGTTTACGTACCCACGGCGAATGTACAGTCGGCTGCATGTTTTATATATTCCGCGTTACACGTTTCCAAGGTTTAGTGCCACTGCGTTACGTACGTAGCGTGCCAAAGGTTTAAATTGCGAGAGAAAAAAATCGGAAAATAGAGGAAGAAGGAATAACGGAAGAAGTCCATGTGGGTATTTCGAAATTTACCTTCGCAATAAGATTGTTTTTGCGACCTATTCAGTGTTATCAGAAATTACCAGACGTAAAAGCACTATTCCATTCTTCTATTTCTGTTTCTGATTCTCATCGATTTCCGGACCGTCGATAAACAGGACATAAAATAAAACCCCGTATAAAATGATTCAATTTTATGCCCATTAATCATGTACGAGTCGCCGACGGATAGCGTACGGATTTGAACTATCAAAGAAAAATCAATCGTCACAAGTCGACCGTCGAAGAATAGCACACAGAATTGAATTCCGCAATCGAACCGAGATAATAAAGAATCTTCGAACCGAAAAATCTCATCAATCGCCTAGTCATCGACGCACAGCGTACATAATTTTATATCGGGGCCAAAAATTGACTCAATAAAATAACCAACAACGTACGAATCACACTGAGATCAATGAAATACCAAGAAAAAAATCCATTCTACATCCTGTCTCAACACGATCGATCGATGGATGTTAATTTTGTTATTTCCGTGATAAAAGCTGTCATCGCAATTCCTCATTCATCGCTGATCCGGCGAATTAAACGTGGCGAAGCAAATCAATCTCTCTCTCTCTCTCTCTCTCTCTCTCTCTCTCTCTCTCTCTCTCTCGTACTTTTACAGTTCTCACATCGACCTCAGTCTATTGACCGTCTCGACGTCAAGAAACAGCCGAAAATTAACGAAGGTCAGCATTACGCGTTTGCATACAATTCCCCTAAGTAAACACGCGAAAGCACACAAACGTATGCTTCGGTGAAGCATTAATTTCTGCCGTGACTCGATCCGATAGCGATACGGAAGCGCATGCAACCCCGGAGACGACGACCGCACGAAAGAATTGGGGTTGGACCGTCGACAATCGCGGGCGGAGGAACGAACGGGGAAGGGTTAGCCGGATACGAGTGCACGCGATGGCGATTAATCGCGAGGGATCGATGCCACGAGCTCGAACGAGCCCGAGTCAACGCTCGGTTTTACCCTTGCAACTCGTAAACCCTCAACGCCGTTGTCGTTGTCGTCATAGTCGTTAGTCCCATGTTTTGCTTCAATGTGCACGTGTGTGTATGTGTGTGTGTGCGTTCCACTTAAATCTCGCGACTGTAATCGCGGGTAAATCGAGCTCGGGAGGATTGCGGCGTTAAAATCGCGCGCGGCTTCACGAGCATACGCCGGACAAGAATACAAGCGCGATGGGACAGAGCCATCGGAGCGGAAACAACGAGGCAGCCATTTTTTGTGTTTTTTTTGTGTTTTTTTTTTTTTTTTGCGAACGGGAGGTTGCAGAAGCGTCGGAAGATGGAACGGTTGAGGGAAAGATAGAAGCCGCCGAGTGCCCGAAATAAAGGTGGCGAGGAGACGCGAGGGGTAGGAAGGGAGGGAGAACACGTAGCGAGCGAAGAGACGAACGTTCCTGGCTTGATAAGGGCGGGGTAGAAAACGATATCGGAGCGAGGAAGAACGACGCTGAGAAAACGTACGTACAACCGGCGGGCTCTCGTTGCTCGGTCAACTGAGAATTACGAGAAACTATCGCGGCATTGCCAGTAGCGCCATTTTCCAAAAGGATTTCAATTGGCAACGACGACGACGACTAAAAGCAAGACCGGGTACGGAAGATATGACGCGGAGAAGGAGCACTATTGCGAATTGGAACGCGTCGAATAAATTTTATAAAAGTTTCACGTGTTTTATGTACTTCGTTCGCCATCTTTCGTGTTTCTTTTGGGTTTTTCATTATTTTTTTTTTAAAATCTTGTTCGTGCTGCTGCGTCTTGAGTTTCGTACGATGCTGGTTGTGGGGCGTGAGAGGAAGTTTTCTGTATTTTCGTAGGAATCCGACTGCTTGATAAACAGTCGTTGAAAGTTTTTGGGAAGTTCATTTATTCATTACGTTTGAGATATTCATTAATTTTTTGACGATGTGAATTTAGGAAACTTTTTTAAATCATCATAGAGGGCTGGAATATATTTTTCTGATTAAAAATAAATTTATGTTGAATTTTTTTTTTAAATATATATACAGATTGATAGAAACTAATTTGAATACAAGGAAGACCTAAGATATAAAAAAAACTCGTTATTATTATTCGATTGAATCATTATCGTTACTTTAATCATCATTGAATAACTATTTTATTCGAAAAAAAATAAATCGTCTCACTACAATAAATATAAACCGTTGATGTCTGGAAAACATATTCCCGAATAATTCAAAATAAATTGATATTCAATTATATATAAAAATATATATGATAGACAAGGAAAAGCTTTTAAAAAAAAAAAAAATTTCATGATTTTTTCTCTGCATGTAAATAATTCCACCGCACTTTCCATTAGTATCAACAAATTCAACCATGTTCTAAGGATATTTTAGAATTTTTTGAACCCGATCGCACCGGTCAATCAAAAATGGCGGACGGTCGAAGTTCGTGCGGGGTCAAATTGACCTCTGTGTGGTGTTTGATCGAAAAAATGGCCGTGTGGTGTAAGCGATAAAAATCAAGGATACTTTAAAATGCGTGAAGCTTAAAAATAATAAAAAGCTTCGTCCCCAAGACGCAAAAATATCATCCGTCCTATTTATTGTCGTTAAAAAAAAAAAAAAAAAAAAAAGAAGAAGAAGAAACGCGGCAGATTTACAAAAATGTGCGACTTGCGAATCGTTCGTTGCAATCCGCGAAAAGACGTAGTTTAAATCTGGTGGCCAAAGAATTGAAGCGCCGAATACGAAGCGGAAACGTGTAAAGCGAGGGAGATGAGTGAAAAACCCCGAGGGAAGTTGCGGAACGATTGTAACGAGTCGAGCCTGTCCGGGAGAATGCTCCCTCCGGGCCAAGGAATCAAGCTTTTGTTCTTAAGGCACGCGCTTCGGGTGTATACATTCGACGGTTTCGAGCCCCGCGCGCATCCCGCGACCGCAATGAATACCGTACGACCCGTTTTTAGACGACCCGTATTTGTCGCGCAACCGAAGCATTTGCGATGCTTTGTCCCAAAATTCTTCTCGACTGCACGGCGACTACGAAAAAAAAACCCCCGATCTTCTTCTTTTTGAATTCTTCGACTTCTTCTGACTCCTTTCAATCCTAACTACGTGAGGTGATGAATGATATGTTGATCTTTAGTTTGAGATTATTTTGAGGCTTTCGAAATTATTTTGAGAATATTTTGAAATTATTCTAAGGTTATTTAGATTATTTTCAGGTTATTCAGATTATTTTCAGGTTATTCAGATTATTTTCAGGTTATTTAGATTACTTTTTATGTAATTTAGATTATTTTTCGTCTATTGATGTATAATACGTTGATATTTTCGTTTGTTGATGTTGATATGTGCTTATTTCGGTTATTTAACCAAATTGATTCATCATTGTTTTCCGCACTCTTGAACTGTATCGTGGGATTGAATCGACCCAAGGCTTCAAACAAATAGAAAATATCATCATAAAAATATGAAAAAATTCATCAAAGTAGCTCAGGGTTTCTACTTTACGATAAAATTTTGAAATATGAATTTGGCGGAATTTATTTATTATAAAAAAAAAACAATAAACAAATTAACTGCGGGAAAATTCAGGAACTTCGAAATTTATTCCGGGTCAAATCGACCCAGCGATACACTAATCGGGTTAAAGATTATTCTGCGATTATTCAGACGAGCTTCATCCAAGACCCGAAGCATCGACAATTGGTTTATTTCGCCTCTCTCCCACGGAAAGAACATTTATAAAAAAATAATCTGATACGTAAGATCGACTATCATAAAAACAGTACAGTCGAACGGAAATATTTCCCGCCTCTAGAATTTATCTCTGCGGTTGAGTCAAAACTAATTACGCGCGTATGGCATGCGGTTTTCGTAAATCTTTCCCGTTCGCGTTGGTTTAAACTCCACGCACGAATTACACGGTGATATCCATGCAGAAATTCTCGTTGCATTGCGGCGGTAGATGCGATGTGGTTAAAACTGTCACGGAGATCAGCCGAACGTTTCGTTGACGCTCGGGATAATCACAATACCCGGACAATTTCGTTTTGCGTACGTAACGCGGCCGGAAAATTGAAAACAAAGAAGCTACGTTCGAGTGTACGTTGTTCGAAGGGATGATGAAAAAAGCTGCGGTAGCGAGCAGCCATCGCTGGCATACGAAAGCTCCTGGAAAATATTGTTTCAGCGTTGCAAGAGTTGTTCTTGATCCAGCCGATGTGAATTTATATATAGCACCTATGCCATTTACATGTAATCCTTAGATACATTTATTTATCTAGTTTATATAAATTAGAAAAGTAAAATGAATGGATAAATAATAAATATACGATTAATATCAATTCGAATAAATTGAGAAAATAGATTTATATATGGAAAGCATGGAAATGGGATAGGTGTTATAGATTCATACATTGTTTATCAACAATAAATATTGTATGATCTTTGATTTTTGTATATACATTGAAAAAATAAATTTATCAAAATAACCAGACGTTTATTTTTCTGAATAATGTAAATTTATTTCTCTAAATTTCTATATATTTGTATAAATCCATTTCTCTAATTGATACACAAATTAATAAATAAAATAATTAATAAAATTAATAATTAATGAATAATAAAAATAATTAAATAATTAATAAATAATTAATAAAAATAATTAATTATTAATAAATTATAAAAATAATTAATAATTAATAAAAATCAAAAATGATTAACAATTAATTAAAAAAAAGTCGGCATATAATTAATATTCAAATTACATTCTAATCACTCGATCCCCCTTCCAACTCGATTCACGACACAGGGAGTCACTCCGCACGTTTCTGACGTCTCTAATCCGGCGACGTTCGAAACGTCTCGTCGTCGTTACACGCATTAACGGCTTTCAATGTAAATATCGTGACATTGTCACGATGGTTCGGCTTCCGCAATCGCTACCTGTTTCCATTAGGAAACAAGCTAATGCACTATATCACTCACGTAATCACGTGATGCGTGACTAAACGCTAATCGTGACGTACATACGACAACGTTGAAGATCGTCTGATCACGAATTTGGTTTTACCAACGATGTTCATCCTCTTTTCCATAACTTTTCCCAATCAAATCCGTCCTGACCTCTCACAATCCTTTTCGTCCTGTTCTACGATACAAAGAGTCAAACCTGACAACCCTAACCTACCGCAAAAAAAAACAAATCCGCGACAATGTTCTCATTTTCTCGTTGGCTCTACGCGATATCGTTTTGCCTCAAGCCGGAGCTTTCAACTTTTTTCCGACCAAGGAAAAATGCCGATTGCGAACGGTAGGTACAATCATAACGCTCGATACATACTTAATGACGAGAGCTTTAAACGTACGTGCAATAACGGAAAACGCCTCGTACCGGGGTTGTAACCGTGTGGTCTCTGAATTTCCCCGCTTCCGTATTACCTTGCGTCACGCATGGCAACATTTTTTTTCTCTTGTATCGCGTTTTATTTTTCCCCCCGGACAAACGCAAGGGTTGCTTTCAAACCCTCTAACCTCGCTCGCTTCATTTCTTTTCGTTGTTTTCCATTTTTTTTCTCGTTTATCTTTGTTTTTTTCGTCTTTTGTCGTGTCGTATTTTCGTTGTCCCGGTCTCGATATTAATCAGCGCCGTTGGGTTCTTCCTTCTTCGTCGATTCGAGACGACGGTGTCTCCATCTGTGGCCTACGCGTACTGTTCAGCTCTGCGAAAGCTCGTATAAAAGCTCGCGGACTGGACGGATGTGTCACCCTTGCGTCCTTGTTTCTCAGTGGCTCGTTCTCTCGGTCTCCTGGATGGCGGAGGAGCTATATTTCGCTTCCAACAGACCCTACCCTTTTCCTGCGAAGCATCCACCGCCAACGGCAGCAGCAGCAGCAGCGGCAGCAGCGGCAGCAGCGGCAGCAGCAGCAGCAGCAGCAGCAGCATCGGCACCAGGGGTGCAGAGCGTGTGGAGCAGAGGTCTCCAGGTGGGCGGAGATCGATAACACCGCGACCCAGCTTTACCCAAGCGCGAACCGGGAACTGCTACCTCCAAGTTTTCCGCGGTATATCCATCGCGCGTATATATATATAAGGGTGTCCCTTAATATGGTCACGTTGGATTTTTTATGCTCTCATCCTCCGGAACGATTCAATCTGCGGGAGAAAAAAAAATCTCGGTCGTATCGCTGACCTCTCCTGCATCATTAAACCGTGACGTCGAACAATTGAAATTTTGTGTTTGAATAAGATTGGATTTTTTTTTTATTATTTCGATTTAGTTTTGTTTTCAATTATTTTTCAATTCGAAATTATTAATTAATTATTAACCTCGCTGACAGAACAGTTTGGGGGTTTAGTTTGGAAAATAAACAGCTAAATTCTTCTAACGTAAATTAAAAAGAATGGAATGATAAGGAATTTGGTGAATAATCGTTGTTCCGAGTATATGTTTGTATATAATTCACAACTTTTTATTGCACCGACGGAGAGCCAGATGGAGAAGAAATTAGAAAAGAAGAACGAGGGAGGAATGGGGAAGAAACGATTCTGAGAAATTGGTCGTCAAGGCTGTCTACGTGAGGTTCTCTCGGGGCATTGCTCCGACAGATTTTTCCGACAGACAATAGCGACGGAGACACACACAATATATATGATCGGAATCCGGTAAAATCACCACTAAGAATTAATTAAGGCTTTTCTAGAGTCGATGATGAGGTTCGATATTCTGTGTAATTAGCTCCAGTTTTTCTTTAGTTGGAAAGATTTATTTGCCATTGATGTTCAATGATCGTATAAATAAATCATGTAAAAAAAATCTCCATATGAAATTGATCCGGAGGTAATTAAAAAAAGGAAATAAGTAAATAAATAAATAAATAAATAAATAAATAAATAAATCAGTAAATAAATAAATAAATAAATAAATAAATAAATAAATAAATAAATAAATAAATAAAAGAATGAATAAATAAGTATACAAACAAATAAATAAATAAATGATGGGACCGTAGACAAGGATGGACGAAAGGGCTTATCATGGGTTTCTAGGTAGCTCGGTGGAGCGATCGATCGCGGTAGACGTGTGCCGTCGCCGTCGCGCGGCCCTTTCCCGCGGTTATGGTGAAAGACGAAGGGAACCCCGTATGAATACCTATCACACGAATATGTATAAAGAAAATAAAAGGCGAAAAAAGTAGCAAGACCGCGAAGGTCCATATCGAAGGCCCATCCTATTGGCCACAACGGTCCATCACTGTCTCGCATCCGGTTCTGAATCTTTTCCGGTTCTGGCTTTTGCATTACCGGATTTTTTTCCCCCGAACGATCGCTTTTTCGAGCCTTAGAAATCTTTCCGACACTTTCCACCATTTTGGTCACGGCTGAACCATTTTAGTACCACCCCCAAAAGTGTTCCGGAGTTATTTCGCGAGAAATCCGACGGACGCATTCCTTTCACGGACGCTCCAGGTCTTTCACGACCCTTCGCCTTTGGCACAGTACCCACCCTCTCTCGAGGAATGTATATCGATGAAGCTTTGCAACCTTCCGCCCTTTAATCTTGATTCGTTCTTTGATTTTTTTTTTCTTCGTGAAAACCAAGTAGCATCGGTCTATGGGGGTTGAATCGTACGTATTGATGTGTGTTATGATTCGTTTGGCGCGTATGAATCGGGTTTGGAACGGTAATGGTCGTTTTTAAAATGTGTTCGTTCGAATTATAATGATTTATGGGCTCGTATTGTCGAAATGGTTGATAGATGAAGCCTGATCGAACTATCACGCTATATTTCATTCTGTCTGGCTCAGAGATTGATTTACACTATAAATTATTTTTTCGACGTTTCCGGAAGATGGAAAATGGTCCGAAATGTCGATAAATTGAAGTTAATTTACCAGAATTGGATGGATATATATGGTTAGATGAATACAGCTAGTTCAGCTCGATAGGCTGTGACGTTGCTTCGCCGATCGATTTGCAAGTTTTCCGCGCTTGTCCTTTGGGAAATCGAATATTTGAAAAATGCACGGAAATATTTAATTTTTTTTTAAACCTTACACCACAGACCTATTTTTTTAAATCAAATACCACTTTGATGGTATTGATATTGTATTGAATATGGTATTGCAATAAAGTTTGACGGTCCGCTATTTTGAATTGACTCTTGTGATCGGGTTAAAAAATTCGACGAATATACTTTGAACGTTGTTAAATCAACCGTTTCTACTGAAAAGTGCGATCTGAATTATTTACATGCATAAAAAAATTCATGATATTCGTTTTTTTTCTTCATTATCCTTCGGAGGGTTGTCAAAAATTGAAAAAAAAATTATTTTGTTATAATTTCTGTCATTGAGTCATCGATCTACGTCTGTAAAACAAATTCAATCTCAATCGGTAAACAAATAAAATAATTGTTAAACCACAAGCGTTCCTGGATTTCTGGTCAACTCTATCAAAATCAAAATCAAAATGAACCTCTGTGTGCTTCAAAGGATAAACGGAATCTACTTCGAACTCGTCACATTATAATTCTCAACAAATTCTCGTATCAACTTTAAAAAAAAAAACAAAAAAAAAAAAACGTCATTCGACTTCTGCACGAATGAAAAATAATGTTTCGATAAATCGTCGTAAAATCGATCGGACCATCAGGGTCGCCGGAAAGTCGAGAGCAACGCGGCAATTCGGTTCACCGATAAGAGGACATAAAACACGGTACAGCCCATAAACCACACACTGTACCGCACTTTCTAATCGTCGAGGAATAATTCATGGAGATGCCGATGTGAATAATCCATAAATGACGCAAGAGTCGGATCGTCGAACGTTCGTCGATTTCCGAAGCTGCATTCCCCGACCCGGTCGATTCTTCGTCTCCTCGCAAGACACATTTCGTCTCACTCGGTCGAGTCGCGCGACGGTCGGATGGTTCACGCTCGCTGCAAATATAGGAAACGCGATGGGGAATGCACGGAGAAATGATTTCACCGGCCGGTGTGTCACTGTCGGTGGAGTTGTATCTCTGTGGGATGTAATTGGAACGGTTTAATTGCCGTTGGCAATCGACGTTCGACGCAATGACTGACTACCGTCGCCTCGGGGATAACTTGTACGAATCGTCGATGGGTGACTGGCAACGTTTGCCGGTTACGTGGATTGGAACATCGAAATGGAAGAAAATATGTGGGTAGTGCATGAAGAATTGATGGAGTTTCGTGTATGAAATTGAATTTAATATTCATCGTTGATATGCCATTTGATATGTTCTCTGTGCCGTCGGTATACAATGTCTATATCAATTGGTAATATATATTTTGGAAAAATTCGAGTTTTTCCAAAATTTCGATACACGATCATAATTTCCCATTAAAAGAAATGAAATATTGGTGTTCTAATTATATTTTCATTATTTTCAATTATAAAACTCCGACGGCATAGAAATGATGTATGTGGATATACACTGCATACCACAATAAATATTGAATAACTTTCGATTCATAATACATGAATTCTCCGTAGATTGTTTACATCCCATACACAGAATAAACACGTTCAATTCCATATTCAAAACTACTCACATTCAATTACATCTCATGTACTCGCTATATATTCTTTCCACTCGGGTATCTGCATCGTTGAAAATTATTATCAACTGAAACTCTATCCCCTGGGTTATACCAACTGAATTTCATGCCGCTGGTGTGGTATGGTATGTATGCGTATGTGTTATAGATATTGTGCAATACGTTATGAATAAACGAAACGAGCGGAGCTTGCAACGTCGCGAGACGAACGAGAAACGACGACGTTCCTCCTCGTTTATTCCGGATCGCAGTAGCAATATATTTTATTCATAAGACACGCGCCAGACTCTCTCTCTCTCTCTCTCTCTCTCTCTCTCTCTCTCTTTAGCCGTTGTTTCAACCACGAATACAGAAGTATGCCGACCAAAAGTATGCCGACGTTGATATACAGCACGTGACATCGACTGCATGAATCTGAAAGTACCAGCAGGGTTTTGTAATAGGTTTTGGAGACACCTCACGTTCTTGTACCCTTCGAGATAATCGCCGAATATTGACAATAATGCTTTTCACTTATTCTAAAATATAAATTTTATTTCTCTTTGCCATTTTTTCTATTACTGAAATTCATGCGAAATAATTATCGAACATCGATGATAGAGCTGGAGTTGCTGCTCACAGCAACTCCAGCTGCTGCTTCATTTGCCGGTTGTAATTTATCACGGCGTCGATAGCGGCAAATAAATAATTCTAATCAAGGACACTGGAGAAAGCTCGACGTTGCTTCCATTTTCGGTAGCAATCGATGAAAAATCAATCGTCCCCGGAATTTCAATGACGAATTATGAATTTCGATGACTTTCCATCGATTTCAATCCCGAACTGTTCAACGTACGAACACGGGGTCAAGCTTAAAGTACGAAAGCTCGATCGAATCGACTTTCCGACGTTCACTAGCGTCACGAAACGTTTAACGAACTCGATCAGACACCCGTCACGCCTTCAGCACGTTTTGGTCCATCAGCGATTAAAAAAAAAACAAAAGAAAAAAAAACAATTTTGAAACAAAAAACCGATGTAACAATATCCAAACCAATTTAAAGTTTGGCGGAAGGGCAGAAGGGTGGAGATTCTGTTGGGCGTGAAATTTCCGAACGATGTTACTTTGCAGCCGCAATCCGACGGTGTGGAAGTGTCACAGCTCGTTCCAGCTGGAAGAGAATGGAACCGAAAACTCCGAGTCGCGATTGCGAAATGAACCAACCTAATGAACTGTTCGATAAGTTTTTTTTTTTTGGGTGGGGAGAGGAGGGGGTTGGAAAACAGTTGTAACAAAACGCGAACAAGTAGAGAGACAGAAGCCACTTGACGCTTCCTCGTCATTAAACTTCGTCGGGAAATTATCAACTCGACCGGCGCGCAAAGTGGCTAAAGCGTGTAATAAACGACAAAGCCGGATTCTTCGCGAAGTCAACTTTATCGTTCGAACGATCTTCGCGTCACGTGCCCGCAGGTGTTGCCTCGACGTCTCGCGACGAGAGTGGGAAATTGAAAATAAAAAAAAAACGGATATAAAGTCAGTTTCAACGATTCCGGGGACGGAGAAAGTTTCTTGGTCGCATCACGTCTTCGCGATAATTGGCCAGGACGAGAATTTCGTGACGAAACAATTTCTTTTAAGTTCTGTTTTTTTTTGTTTTTTTTTCTTTGCTTAGACACGTTCGAGCTTTACAATATGCGCTTTGCCGATATGTACAGAGATACACAGATGAACAAAATCAACGAAATTGAAAGTATCCAACGCTCTGTACAAATATTATATTTTAAATATTTAACCATTAAAGTGTACATTTAATGATAGAATGAAATAAAATGAAATTGTGATGTAATGTAGAATAAGGGGTACAAGAAACACCTCAGAGTGGTGTATATGGAAATAAAGTACTACTACTGATTGGATAAAATAATAATTGAATTTAATATTCAAATATTATTATTGTGAAATATTGAATATTTGCTGAGGAATGAAAAAGTTTCAATTTTGCAAAACTTGAAAGTTCTGGATAGCGAAATGAGATAATAAAATTTTTTCCCAGCGTTTATAATAATAATAATAATAATAATAATAATAATAATAATAATAATAATAATAATAATAATAATAATAATAATAATAATAATAATAATAATAATAATAATAATAATAATAATAATAATAATAATAATAATAATAATAATAATAATAATAATAATAATAATAATAATAATAATAATAATAATAATAATAATAATAATAATAATAATAATAATAATGGTAATAATAATAAAGAATAGCGAGCTCAGGATTGACAAAGAATTTCATGACAAAAAAGTAGAGAAATGAAATTTATAACCATAAAAATAATACATATCTAGATTTAGGAATGTTTCGGTGCCTCGGACAAGGGTTACCCAATATATTGCGATGGCTCTGCATGATCTGTTCGTTCTGTCGAATCATACCTCACGAACGATGATCAATCTTTATGAGCGATGACGTGCACACACACGGACACACACACACACACACACGCGCGCGCGCGCGGGCGCGCAATTATTGACTCGACGAGGTTCGCAAGTTTGTGATGGTTCCCGAACTGTATTCATTCTCTACAGCAAACGCACGAAATTCATCGACCCATCGACGTTTATACGCAATGTTTCGTCGAATTCATCCGTGGTGTCCTGGCAAACGGCCGTACTCGACGTATGAATGCTGGTTCCAGCGGCCGAACATTGAAATCCCGTTCTACCTACATGTGTTCGAAAGCATCGAAATTCCATCATCTCTGGCAATTTACGATTTACCAGCGAGATGGTCCATGTGTTTTTGGGACGTCCCGGAAGTTTCTCTCAAGCGCCATTTTCCGTGATGTTGGGGCCCTGCAATATCCATAATTCTTTCTTTACACTGGGAGTTAAAGTGTTTTTTTTAAATTAAATTATCGATACAACGAAATTTGTTTATCCAGTGCAGTTGAAAAAACATGAAAATAATTATTCTCAACAATGCGAGCTTCGTTTTTCTTTCTTTTCTCGTTACATGGTGTTTATTGATTTTGATTTTGATCAACATTTTCCACTCGAATATTTTTTTATTTCCAGCCAACAATTAAAAAATTATTATTGTTCATATTATTATTATTATTATTATATATAATTATTATTATTATTATTATTATTATTATTATTATTATTATTATTATTATTATTATTATTATTATTATTATTATTATTATTATTATTATTATTATTATTATTATTATTATTATTATTATTATTATTATTATTATTATTATTATTATTATTATTATTATTATTTTTATTTTTATTATTATTATTATTATTATTATTATTATTATTATTATTATTATTATTATTATTATATTTATTATTATTATTATTATTATATTTATTGTTATTATTATTATTATATTTATTATTATTATTATTATCATGATCATCATTATTATTGCATCCGTCCGTGAATTGTGAAAAGATGTTTTTCTACGAAGTTATTTTCCCGGTGCGTCTCATCGAGATCCTCGCCGGGACGCGGCCGGGCACTTTACCGCAGGACTAAAAGCTAGTACGTCGTGTAATGAATGCATATTCATGTGAGGGTGGACTTGACGACAGCTCTTGCGCTCCAAAGTTACGGGATAATTCGACGAGCCAACGTTACCCACGTTTACACAGTTGATGCTTCTACTCGCATGCGTTACACACACGAATTTTCGCACTTGTGCCACCTACTTCGCTCGTTCTATCCAATTTCAGTTTGGTCCGCACGTAAATTTCAGGGCTCGACGCAGTTCGATCTCAAAAGACAGTCCAAAAGGCTTCCGGGTATTACAAAATTCGTTCAATCACTTCATAATAATAATAATAGTAATATTAACAATAATTGTTCCAACCAATTTGTATTTGAATAATTTGAATAATTGAATGATTCCTTTTGAACGGGGAATTCCCGGAATAACAACGCCAATAACAATAACGCATTTCAATCTAACGAAACACTTGGAAAACATTATTTCAATTGAATATTGTCAATGATTTAAAATGAATTTCAATTTCATTCAACTTCTAAATTCATAAAAATGTACCCAATCACACAAATAATGACAATGCCGTTAAATAAAATACGTCATCACCCAAGGAAGACTCGGATTATCATGAAAAACTGTTACAAACTATTGTTACGAAAATAATACGACCATACCAAAGCATTCGAAATTCCTCTATGAAATGTTGTTCATCACTTTTCCGATAATCGGCCAAGACACGAGGGGCGGAAATTCCGTTATCCCTTTTTCCCCACCGCCCACAATATTAGCGTAGATGTGTTTCAATATTCACCCCCCCCCCCCCCCCCCCCCGGCCTCCCTCCGCCCCCGCCACCCCTCGATGAACACGCCGGTGTGCACAGTGAGATACGTTATACGGCTTTGGCTGGCATCCGAATTTTCGGATGCGAAACGGCTTGCGAGTGAATATTCATGAGTGAGTACGAACTTGACGAGACTGACAAAGTTGAGCGATCATTGAAGAAGCCCCTGTGGCTACGGCCAGCCGAAGCGTACACGAGAACCAACGAGAATATAGAACGAAGCTCCGGAGAAATCCACGAAAAGGCTTCGTTCGCTGATGGCACGCGTGAACAAATTTTCATCCCCCTCTCGGGGGGGGGGGGGGGGGGGGGGGGGGTAGTTTTCGCAACTGCGTCGTGAACGACTGCATTGCCTCGAAGTTTCCCATGTCGTTCCGCACCACAAATTTATCACTCGAGAAGCGACGTTTCCGAATTAACGTTTTTTCTTTTCTTTTTTTTTTTTTTCTAGAAAGTACAGAATATTGAATTTAAGGGGACAACTGCAGTAAATATGGATGGGGATCGAAATTTTGGGTGATCGTTGTCCCGACGGGTCAAAATTTTGGAAATGTAATGCTTTGAAGGTCACGACGTGGACTCGCCGAATATCCCGAATGGCTTGACATGTTAAGGCTTGACTGGTTAAGGGTTTACATGCAGTTTGGGAAAAAAGAGAATGAAGTGTCTTCGCCGATAGAATTTATATTCCAAAAAAGTTGTCCTTGGTCTCACGGTGCGCAATAACACTTCTCGTACGTATCCTCACGAGCAATCATTCGAAATGGCGTGGGACCCGTGGGCTCGAGTGTACGAGAGATTGCGGAGATTGGGAGGTTTCGTCAGGATCATGAGGACTCGAGGACGATTGAGTGAACGACGCCTAGGGCCGAGAAAACGTAGCAGCCGAAATAGGGGATGTTACGGCCTACAGGGCAAGGAGGCCTTAATTAAGTTTCGGATTATACGGAATTATACATATATATATTAGGGTGTGTTTTAGAGAAAGAAATCGGCTTCTCTCAGATTTATATACTATATAATATACTATATAGATTCATATAATATATACTCAGAGGTATATACTATGACAATAATCTGACCCCGATTGGACCATTTTGAGAGGTTTCGCAGTCATCATATCGATTTTACATTTGATTACGACGTGAAAAAAATTAATTGCCAGTTGAAATAAATTTTTTTCAGTAAATATAAATAAATAGAAATTAAAACTCGACACAAGACATGACATTACGCTCACTTGAAATAAGGAATCGTAGGTTTCACAATGAATTTCTTTTATCAACGACGATTATTATTCAAAACTTACATAAATGTTCTCAACTGAAAAAAAAATGATCCGTTTCATCGACACGTCGTAACATATTCGAATATTCGAAACTTCGATCCGCACCCGATCTCGAACGCAATTGTAACCCGCAAACTCATACGCGACGGTGTATCATCGTTCGCATTGAAAGTAACTTCTAACGCGGTTGGTTTCCGCGTTTTCCGCGTCACTCGCATTCACGACGTGACGCATACGAGTATAACTGGAGTTTCGCACAATAGTTCCTTTATACGGCTCGCCAAAGCGTCGGCTCGGTTAATGACACCCTCCAGGCAAAAGCACAACGGACAATCGTGAGGATTGAAACGTGTGCGGCATCTGCATTACGGGCATTATTCGCTCTTCACCATTCTCCATGGATTACAAGTGTCGGACAGAGTCCTTACCCGTCAACGTTGCAGTCGGCACGTCCGCTTGAGCTCTTGGACGGGGTGGAAGGGGATCGAGGAGGGGGTGGGGGGGATGAGAGGGAATTTCTCTCGACATCCCTTATTTTCACACGTTTCCTCCGTTGCTTGTCTTTTCCTACGGGAACAAACGAGCGCCGAGAAGGGTAGAGAGAAATTTCCTGATTCCACCGAAGCTGGTAGTTTATTTTTCTCTTTAGGTCTGGGTAATAACACCGAGTGGTAGTTGAATAAAGGGGATTTGTTTAATTAAAATGTAAAAGATGATGATTAATTTTATCCACTGATGATAAGAATAGTTTGGATATCGAAACGAGTTTATTTCGTAATAAAATCTACGAAAAT
This sequence comes from Sussaba pulchella, assembly GCA_963971145.1. Taxonomy (NCBI): domain Eukaryota; kingdom Metazoa; phylum Arthropoda; class Insecta; order Hymenoptera; family Ichneumonidae; genus Sussaba; species Sussaba pulchella. The sequence goes on from OZ020176.1 coordinate 9,427,216, forward strand.
TTGAACTCAACGGCAGTTGAAAGCTTCTGAGTTAACATGAATTTAGAGACCAGCTACGATTTTGACTGGTCTCTAAATTCATCTCAACTCGAAAGCTTTCAACTGCTACTATTTTGAAATTCAATGCTTTAACCCCTCTCGAGAAAATTACCCTCTAAGGTACTTAACCCCCTTATCGGTAGGGTCCAGACGAGCTCTAAATTCGTCGCTGGTTTCTAAATCCATCATTAATGAAAGGCTTTCAATTGCCGTTATTTTTAAATTTAATGCTCCAACCCCTTTTGAGAAAACTACCCCCAAATCGCTTTGGCATTTTGTAATGATTATCATCATTATCATTGTCATTGGGATGTCCAATCTTGCGACGAAGAAAAATTAGAAAATCAAAAAATCTTATCAATATAAGTGAGAAGACAATGAATCAATCCGTCTAACGAATAAACGACCCTCGGGCTAGAGGCCAGCTCTGATCGAGTCATTTCGAATCTTAAAAAAAAATAAAATAAAATAAAATGAAGGAAAAAAGTGGTCGCTCTCGATGGGAGGCAGTTCGTAGAGAGTACAGCAGATTGCAGGTTCGAGTTTTCTGAATGGGTTTCTATCAAGATCTCGAATTCTTCGATGGTGCCAGTATCGTTGGGTTACATCGACTGGTTGGCTGGCAGGCAAGCGGGCAAGCCGGCAACGTACTCGCGGCGCAAGCCGTACCGACCAGTCGCCGAGGAGTCGCTGGATGAAGTAAATCGCTGTGAAATACCGATTCCCGTGTAGTACGGCTACGTTGAAACCACTCCAGAAACTCACCCTCCGATCTTTATTCCCGTTTTTTCTTCTTTTATACTCCCTCCCTTTCCCTCCCCTCCCTTTTCCTCTTCTCTCCCTCTCTCTCTCTCTCTCTCTCTCTCTCTCTCTCTCTCTCTTTCGCTCCTTCTCTCTCGTTTTTTCTGGCAAATCTATTCAATTCCCTTCGCTTCAACATTTTTCACAAAAACGTTCAAAGTTACAGCATTCCACGTCGTAGTCGAACTCTCGCGTATTCGATCGAACACGATTGGAGCGAGAGAGATAATAAATAGCTGAAATATAATGCACTACTGAAAACCAAGTCTTCTGGAAATTCCATGGCTGTCCAACGATTTTTTCCCCACGTCCCAACGATACATTTTTTCCCAATAAAAAAGTACATCGCAAATAAATCAGCGAAATTATCGTATCCCGAGTGAATCGGAATTTTCGGAAAATTGCAATTACAGCAGTGAAATGTGTACGTGAAGAACGATTGTACTGGGAAAATCTTGCTGTGAAGAAAATTTATTCAAAGGTATTCTCGAAACTGAGTCGTACAAAGAGAAAACTGAATTCTCGATGGCAGGCAGAATACCGAATTGAAGGATTGACGGAATGGAAGGAATCGATAGGGCGAGGGGGGAGGGGGGGGGGGGGGGGGGAAGCAGCTTGGAAGTAAAGAACAATGAGGACGTGGCCTGTGGACCATGCCGAAGTTTCGTCTCGTAGCGAGAATTCCCATGAGAAATCAGAGTACTCCAAAGGGGGTGGGGGGTGAAGGTCTCAATCGCGTACTGAACGTACTACATACACCCCCCTCCCCCTCGTCCCGCTCTGCACAACTCTTTGACTACGCCACGAGCTTGTCCCGACCGCAATTCCATGACTGATTGTTTCGGATTACATACGAACCCAATCTACTTAGACCCCGGCTACTGTCGCGATTCGCGTCTGTCCACGGCACGATTCGACTACTGACGACTCCGTGCGTTCGTTCGGTCAGCCGTAACGGCGATGAGACGGAAAAGCTCATCGCGCGCTTTAATTGAGACGGATACAATTCGTCACGTACGAAAATAGCTTCGTTACGCGTCCGTGCGATCTTGATCTTTCGTTTGAGCCCGCGTTATCCAGATTGATTTATTCTTTCAGCAATTATGGTTTTTTTTTTCGAATCTTTTTTCTCATTTTTCTGCATGCAACGATCTTAACAACGCGATAATTTATTTCCGTTTTTATTGTCAGATTTATCAGAATTGATTGTATTTAATAACTGTGATAGTTGATTTTGTTTTCCTTTGTAATTGAGGCAAACTTTTGTTGACTCGCAGTTGGGTTAAATAGTTGCGGGTCGAAGAATTCCGATTGAAATTGATATTGAAATTAATCAAAATGAATGTATCAATTCATAAGTTAATCATTGCTATTTACTTCGTTTGATCAATTCAATTTATTCGCACGATTCAATCAATTCTACCAATGCAAGCATTCAATCGATTGAATCAATTCAATTAACCGATCGATAAATTAATCAATTTGCTTGCTATTGATACAGGCTCTTAATTTTATTGATTTATCAAATTATTTATATTTCTTAAACCTTTGAATAGTTTTTCTCTTTGAATCCGTGGCTTTTACCAAGTCGTCAATATTTCTACTTACCATGGGACTAATAAAAAGAAAAATATCCCGGCGTCGTGACAGCAAAAGGTTGGTTCTAATTCGTCCTAGGAATATATTTTCTCCAACGATAAACTTTCGTCATCACACGTACGTCCACGCTTGTTCGTAAAATTGTATCGCAGTATCGTCGTTGACTTTCACTGGGATTCTATTTTCGTAACGATATAATATCCGCGTGTTTCCGTGCTAATGCGAGGCACAAGTTGGGATCGGTGTTGTCCTCGGGGCTTCTCTTACGCTCCACAGGGGTGTGTTGCAGTGTATAATACGATGGTGTACGTGGCGGAAGTGAAACTACGTCAGGAAGGAAGCGAGGTAAAGGTCATCGTATCAGTGGCAAAGATATCGTTAGGACCGAGGACACCATTCCGTTCTATAACCGTAACAAATTATCTCGGGAATACAATGCCAAGCCCTTTCGTCTTATCAGCACCGTATTTTTGATAACCAACCAAAGATCGTTCTTCGATGTTACGAAACACAACGAAGTTGAAAAATTCGTGGCTCGGTGAGCTGGATTGAATTTTTATTTTCAACAATTTAAGGGGAGGGGGGGTTGATTATTTTTTTTTCTTCGACAAATAGATAATTTTTCTTCTCACGATTGTATTTTTTTTGCATCAAATTCTTGTCACTTCATAGAAACGGACAAAAAATAGATGATTCTTATATCTCGTACGAAAAATGAGCTTTTTTGAATTAATAAAATTTTCAAATTTTCAATTTCATTTTCCACTGTATTCATAAACTTTTGATCAGTATCGAATATTATTACCATTTTATTTTCTTATCACAGATTCGTGCAGAGAAACGCAATTTACAATCCACGACATTCTTTTTGTGACAAATTATTTCAAAATACAACACCGAAACGTCGATAAAAATTGTCTCATACCCATCGATATAATTCCTGCACCTGCGCCATTGATATAATTTTCTCTGGTCAAACGTCAAAATCCCAAGGGAATCCCAACTGCGGTGTTCGGTCGACTGGCATCAAAGAGATTGTTGGATCACCGGACTAACCTAGTCCTTACACCTTTATTCGACGTGCGACGTGATATTCGGTCCGACGGCAGGGGGGACGGCGGGGAGGGATTGACTGCTGACCTGCAGGGAATTAGAAGCTCGTTAGGCGATGCCTGGAATGCGATAGCCCAGCAAGAAATATCCCATAAGCCAATCCGCTCCACGATCTCCGGTTTTTCATCGCCCGTTATTGGCTCTCTACTAGATATTCGAGGATCTACCGATATCATCATCCCCATAAATATACATACATGTATATATATATCGCAGGATCGTTTGCTACGTTTCTCTCGACCCATCTGTGTCTTTCACTCGTGTACGTTCATCCGCAGCACTGAGGGCAGCCGTACCCCGTGTGTTCTCGTGGTTTACGCCATCCGCAAATCCATATGCAGCCACGCAAATTCAGCCTCCATACGGAATGTGACTTTACCGTAGGTACGTCGCACATGTGCGGCAACCACATGAGCTCCGGGGTATGACAACACACGGATACGAACACACAATCACGCGCACATGTGCCGTACATCGCCCTTTACTATTATTGTCGTGTGGACCTTGGCGAAGGGATATGGGACTCAATTCCACGGACGCAGGGTTTCAACCGCAGGGCGATAACGGTCGGAGACCCAGTGATTGGCCGGTTGGGCAGATGTAAGCTGAGGATTTACGCACTTTCGGGTTTATCGCTGTGATTTCAACATCCAATCTTATTTTTGTTGCCAACAAGATTCAGTGATTTCATTCATTGCATTGTTTTGTTTATTAGGATTATTATTCTTATTATTGTTTTATTATTATTATTATTATTATTTTTGTTATTATTATTATTATTATTAATATTATTAATATTGTTATTATTATTCTTATTATTGTTGTTATTATTATTATTATCATTATTTCTGTTATTATTATTATTATTATTATTATTATTATTATTATTATTATTATTATTATTATTATTATTATTATTATTATTATTATTATTATTATTATTATTATTATTATTATTATTATTATTATTATTATTATTATTATTATTATTATTATTATTATTATTATTATTATTATTATTATTATTATTATTATTATTATTATTATTATTATTATTATTATTATTATTATTATTATTATTATTATTATTATTATTATTATTATTAGATTAGATTTTAGATTTTTAAGCCAACGAGCCAATAGATTAAAAGGTTTTTCACACGTCTGAGTCATTTCGATGATGTTTGGCATGAAATTTGATGAACGGACGGAATCCGTAAGGGAGTCAAAATTTTGAGGCAGAGATCGCGATATTTTTGGGTTATTTCTCTGCCACCGCGATCATCCACCATCCCACGTGTCTGCGTGTACGAGATATTGCTGTTATGTTCGCATCGTGCGCGTTCTTCTCGAGTCTGCTTTTCCCCGGAAGTTTGTTTTTCCGAGGTACGACGTGTATGTATAACCCGCGAGAAATCGCGGTCGAGTCACCACGCGTCATCTCGGAGCCACCGCACGGCTCTGTTCCACCCCGGTATATGGTATATATAAATATAGATATACGAATGTATGTATTTATTATATATTTATGTATTAGCTTTTGCTGCAACGACGTTCTTCACTCACTCGCGCCACTCTCGTTACAAAAATATGCTTTCTCACGATTTATTTCGCAGTTTTGGGGATAAAAATTCGAAAAATAGCATAAAGAACGTAGCGTGGGGCTATTATTGTCGTTTTTTTTCTTTTTTCTCGTTCTTCAGACTCGGATGTTTGTAGATTTTGAAAGATTGAAATTATCCGAGGTATATACAGAAAATGCTGATGTAGTTACTCTTTTTGTTCGTTTTTTTTTTTTTTTTACTTTCTGATAAAATCGGTATTATTGAAAATATCGTCCATCTTTCGGGACAATGACGGTCGGAGCCGATCGGATACATTTATTTTCAGAGCGTTTTAATTCGATTTTCTCGAACCGTCGGAGAACAGACGTCACTCAAATTGTCGGCACCACAAGTCCGAATCCGAATATAAAATAATTTAAAGCTAATTGAGAGCTAATTAAATACCACATTCCAGAATTAAGAGCTCTTTTTTTTTCAACCCCTGGCGGCACCACAAGTCCATATCAACTCGAAACTTATGATATAATTTAAAGCTAATCAATTGCTAATTAAATACCATATTCCAGAATTTTTATTTTAATTGAAAATTAAATATTCGGAACTTCGATCCGCAGTCCGGTCCAGCGATTTCGGGGGCAATCGTGCCGATGACTGCCTTTATCGGTTTCTCACGTTGCCAATGATCGTTTCGAGAACGATATTAGCCCTATAGAAGCTCTTCGCGCCCCACACAAGCCCCGGGGGGGTTTGCCGATGCTTCGATCCTGAGAGCCCGGTGAGCTTCGGGCGTCGCGTTGCAGTCTCTTCCTCCCGTATCCCGAACTCCGGCGGAAAGTCCGGAGAATCGCGAGGGGCGACAACAATGCGACGGGGCTTCGGCTCTCGGCGATAAGAGTCGATTCCGTGCGGACCGCGAGATCACGGAGTTTCGCCCCGCGTTTCCGATGAAAATATACGACATCCAGGCGGAAACCGAATGCCCCGAGGGCTGACAAAGCGAAAAAGGAAAGGCTAGGCGGTATATCTCGACCGGGTTTGGGTCACCGGGTTTTGCAACGATGAATTCTGCAACAGGAATCCGCACGGTTTGGAAGCCAAAATAGTATTTCGACGCTGTTTTGGCTCGCGGATCGAAAAAAAACTTTGTTTTCTCGAGATATTAATCAAATGATGGAGTAAATGAAACGAGCGAATTAATAAATCGACATTTTTTCGAGATTTTAATGCCAGCAAATCAAAATTATTTCGAAGGAAGCCTGAAATAATCATCAACATAATTTTTTCATTCAGTAAGGGACGAAAAAACGTTGAGGAACAATGAACTAACCAATTTGCAGCATTCCGCTCGGAAACCTTTATCATAGTTGCGAATGGTCTGTACGTTACGCAAATCGCGGGGAAATATTATGTTGGTCACGAGACGACGAACCGCGAGTTGGGTGGAACGAAGGATAAATGAAAAAATCAAATAAAACGAGGACGCGAGGGATTTGGGTGGGTAGAAACATTTTTCGACAAAGTGAGAATGTATTATCACGCGGATGTAGACATACGGTTTGTTGGTCGTCGGGAAAAAAGAGGTCGGAAGTACAAAACGAGAACACGGGTCTGCTCGGCGAATTTAATGTTTATTAATGGTCGGAAGGGGAGTTTTCGAAGTAACGGGAATTTTCTCTGGCCCCTGTAAACAAAATAGGCTCGAACGAGTGATCTGATTATTAATTTTTTAATAATAATAATAACAATAATAATGATTATTATTATTCATAATGATAATAATTATAATTATAATAATAATTATTATTAATAATAATAACAATAATAATAGTTATTATTATTAATAATAATAACAATAATAATTATTATTATTATTAATAATAATAACAATGATAATTATTATTATTATCATTATTATAAAATATTATTATTATTATTATTATTATTATTATTATTATTATTATTATTATTATTATTATTATTATTATTATTATTATTATTATTATTATTATTATTATTATTATTATTATTATTATTATTATTATTATTATTATTATTATTATTATTATTATTATTATTATTATTATTATTATTATTATTATTATTATTATTATTATTATTATTATTATTATTATTATTATTATTATTATTATTATTATTATTATTATTATTATTATTATTATTATTATTATTATTATTATTATTATTATTATTATTATTATTATTATTATTATTAATTATATTACGGAAATAATAATAATAATAATAATAATAATATTATTATTGTTGTTGTTGTTATTATTATTATTATTATTAGTATTGAAAATGAATAATCAGTTAATAATAATAATAATGAATATTATTACTATTATTATTATTATTGGCACGACGACAAACACTTTTTAGTGAGCTTTAGTTAGTGTGAGTCGAATAGCTACGAATCAACGGAGAATTTATATAGCGAGATAAGACAGAGTTCAGAAAGCTCAGCTAATTAAGATAGAGCTTTAGTTGTATTTTATTGTGCTGAATTATGGTGCGATAACAGCGATTTAGCCGCAGGGATGATTCAAATCTTGAGTGCAATGTCGTCGTACCGTTGTTATTATTTGGGAAGATGAAACAGGCGTGTTGAGCTTGCATGTGAATTCCTATGCAAATCTCGCTGTTGTGCGAATTAATCCTCTTCCATGGCTCATTCCGTCTCCGGCATTGCGAATTTTTCTCATCTTCGCGGGGCATGTAATTACGCGCTTTTTTAAATTGTTGGAATTATGGTTGTACAAATTTTTTATTTTCAAGAATTATCGTAGGCAATTTGTATATTCGTTTATGACAGAAATACGTGAATGATTAAAGTTTTTATTTCATGAATTTGCAATGGACTTAATTATCATTATTATTAAAATCGTTTCATCTTCAATTTGATTCAAATTGCCAATAGATATAGTTGAAATTATCCAAATCTAAGTGAAATATATAAAAAATACCTATATACAAATTCGTTGTTTATAAATATAATTAATAAAAATTATATATCAGTTGCATTATTATAGACCCACGATAATTTATAATATATCATCCCTTCTCTCCCAGAATAAAAGAATTGCCCATAAGATTTCAATATCCACAAAAATTCTTATCTCGAATCTGTAACATCAATATATCAATATAAATCTCAAATAGTTTTATTACAAACATTTTCTAAATTTAACAAAAAAAATTATTCCACAGGTCTCATCCACATATAGATGATACGTAGATACATAGATGGCACGGAGAAAAAATTCCAAAAAAATTCCTAAAATTTTATCAACCATCCCAGTCTAAAGATCAATCATCATACAACTACAATATTTATTTGTTCACAAAAATAATCGTACAAACGAATAAAAAACAGTTAACAACGCACGACCGCGGCGACTGACGATTGACCCATAATCACAGACTATAGGTTATTAATAATTATAATTATAATTATTTCCATCCCGTTCGTTCTTGACGTCGATGTCACCGATGGGGCGAGCGGTTGAGAAAGCATTTGCGATTGTGTCCGTGCGTCCGGATGGCCTCCGGGACCGATCGGAGTCGGTGCGGATCGTCGTGGCGCCGTTGGTGGAGGTGGTAGCCGACGTTACAACCATCGGAGGCGGCTAGGCGCCTGCCGTTTAGCACGCAGGATCAGCGCGGTCGCGAGAACCCGAGAGAAAGAGAGACGAATCGAGAGAGAGACGCAACGACGCGACGGCCTCCGGTGCCGCCTCGGTCGCTAGTAGGTCCGCCGCTCTTGACGGAGAAGAACGTGGCCCTCGCACGTACGAAACAATCCTCCCACACTTCGACACAAAAAAAAAAAACAACAACAATAATAAAATCCTCCACGCTAAAATTAATTACTCCGATAAATCCTAAAAAATCTACGTTCACGAAATTAATTTCGCAAAATCGGAAAAATTCGATTCCGGCGTAATTATAATCGTTAAAAAATAATTATCCGGGTGAAATTCGATGTTACATCGTTGTTGTTGTCGTCGGTCGTCCGGTGGATTATGAAAAAAATGGGTATGAAAAATATTTCCGTGGAGTTTTCGTGATTGCGATACGACAATTGCGACGGGGGTGTGTTATTGTGTGTGGGTGCGAAGGATTATTTTCGTTCGTTCGATCGATCGAAGGATCGAGGAAGGGTTTGGAGCAGGTTGGGCGTGAAAATTTCACGATCGAGGGAGAGGGTTGGGGAATCGGTGGAGACGACGGGCGAAGTGGTGGCAGGGTGAGACCGAGAGCGGGGGAGTGAGGCAACCGCAGGTGACGAGACAGCGAGTGATACGACCGTACGTGTGGGCCGACAAGGGGCGGCGAGTGCTCGGAGAAAGGGACCGGGGAGAGGCGAGTGGTAGGGCGGCGAAAAAAACGTAACTACACTGACCAATAAAGAGAAAGAGAGGTGGAGGAAGAAGACGGAGCGAAAAAGTTGAAGCAGTCGTTGCAGCGGCCGAAAGGTTGATGTCCTTAACGCTTAGACTCAGTGACGAATTTATTCGTCGTTGTCTATATTTTGTCAATTGCTCGGACTTGTGCCATATAAATTTTACTGCCTCGTATATACAGCGCTGACTTCGAATAATAACAATAATTTTTAAATAATAATAATAATTAGACGAGGTGATAGATATAAAAAAATATATATTTAATCGTGAGTGTTAAAAAGATGTTTGAGAAATAAAACCGTGATTGGACGAAATAGGAGAAAAGTGTAGAATTCATCGACGATCATTGTCGTTCGTGCGTGTGTTGCTTTTTTCGTTTCCGATCGAATTGTTTGGGAGCGAACTCTCTCCACAGACATGTTCGACTGTTTTTGATGAAATCAACGAAATTAGATATTCGAACAGATATTTCGGCTAGCCCCGTTCGATCGTTCTACTTTCGATCGAGTCGTTCGATAGATCGCGATTGGATAATCGTTGAACGTGTTGACGAGTAATATTGACGAGGACTCGTTTAATCTGAGAAGTGTTTCGGTGGTGGGAATTTTCGTTGTTCTCACACGTTTCCGAAAAGGACGAAAGGTTTTGAGACTTAAAAAAAAATCACAGGTAAGCTCAAAGATTTATCTTACTTATGTAAAAAGTTTTTTGTCTCCAACTGTTTTGATTTTTTTTTTGTAAATATATTTATTTATTCATTTTTAGAATTTATTTATTTATCTTATTTTTTCTTTCGGCATCTAAACGCAATGTAATAATTATAAACGTTTTTTTACAACAAAAAAAAAACGACAATAAAACAAACAAATTCCAATTATAACGCAATCACTCGCTGCACCTCGAGATAACGATTTTTCCACGACAAAACCATCGCACGCAACGCTTCTTGTTAACGACAACGCAAGATCCGCGTCATCGGAAACGCCACGAAAATAATTCACGTACCAATTATACGTCACAGAAAGCTCGCTGCGAGGCTAAAACAAAAAGTCGTTACGAAGTCACGCGAAGTTTCCGTCGAAACTTTAACATTTTCCACGAACGTTTGCCCTCGCGATTATTCGTTTTTTTGCACGCGCAACAATAAAACCTTCCTCTCCTCCCCGAATCTGCGCTTTCAGCGTAATTAATCGAGCTGTTGCCTTGTTTATTACCACATTCAAAAGCTCAAACTCCCGGGACTTCTAAAATATCAGTTGCACCTGACTTTTTATTAACAAACAACATTATAATAAATGAATAAAATGAAATAAAATAAAATAAATTTCAAAATAAAAATGAAAACGAACACCGAAAACGTTCGGGAACGCAATACGTGTACCGAGCGATGAAGAACGATGCTGTACCGTAATGTATACGTGACGTCACATACGCGGTAGCTTTCGTCGCCCGTACGACAAAATTTATACGTTCTGGAATGCAGTATATCCGGGACGTGCTGTTCGAGTGCGCAAAGGTAAACGATAAATCAATTTTACCCTGAAAGTTTTTCGTAACGTCGGACGAAACTCGACGCGAGAAGGTTGAAGGTGGGGCTGATGGGGGAGGTGAGAGACGGAAACCGTAGGAGAGACGGAGAGACGGATATGTATATCGGAGATGAAAAAAAAAAAAAAGAAAAAAATAAAAATAAAAACGGAGAAACGACGACCTGGCACAGGACATTCGGGAGCTTGCGAGCGTTTCGATCGAATTACCCGTCTGCAATCCGCTACCGCAACATTCGAATACGATTTACGAATTCGTGGAAAATCGGCAGTCGCACTCGTTGCATAATTCATAAGTTTGTCCCGATGGATAACGTGAAGGAGAGTGAAAGAGAACGGTATGGGACTTGCGGGTTGGCGAGGAGGGGGTGGGAGGAGGGAGGGGGGGGGGGGGGGGGGGGTGGATACACAACGAGATATTTCTTTTTCTGGAAATTCGCCATTTTCTTCGATCCCTTCGGCCACGAAAAGTTCGAGTTTTCGGTTACCGCGGCCACACCCAAGGGATGAAGTATTTTTCAATCGGAATTACATTATTGAATATCCAAACGAGCGTTGAATCCATTATCAACATTGTTCGATCGCCCACGGCTTCATTTCTTATCTAAGAACAATAATTGCCAACCGATTTTTCAAGTCGATGCAATCGGAATGATTCTCAATTATTATTCAGGCTTATGCGGATATTTTAATCATTTCAATATTGATTATTTATTTATTTATTATATTGATGATTATGAATTATTTTCTCGATGTCGCTACCGGAACATTTTTTTTACGGGCCTGCCAAAAATTTACTCGGAATAAATTGCATGAACAACAAAAAAATGTGAGAGAAATGAAACGGAGAAACGAAAAACGGCCCCGGCGATAAAATATTATCTTGTTAATAGTCGGCTTAGGTTTTATATGATTAAGAAAATAATACATCGATGTCCACGATTAAATTATTAACGTCACTAGTCTCACGATGATTCCGTCGCAGACGCGATCTTTATTTTTTCTTTTGCGGCTCTTACCGCAATGTATCGGCTTTCAAATCCCGTTACACAGCTATCAGGCGCATTTGTCGGTCGGGGCAAAGACACTTCGCGTCGTCGTGCGAGCGAACGTATTCCACCGTCTGACAATATGGCCACACCGTGTGCTACGAAATATATATATGTGTACATGAGGAGAAGGAGAAAAACGAATTCCACTGTCGTTGCCGTGATTCGGCGGTACGGGTGTAGCGGGAGAGACGACTTCATAAAATTTTCATACGAATGTCACTCGAGATGTAGATTTGCCGAAGACAAAACCACGAAATTGCCGAATTCACGAGATTCGGGCGTTCTTCTTTTTTTTTCTTTCTCGCTCTCTCTCTCTCTCTCTCTTTCTCTTTCTCTTTCTCTCTCGTAGCCGGAGACACTGTCGGTGCGAAGAATGCATGCAACTGATTCCACGTATCCACTTTTTGGTTTATATATATGTGTATACACACCAAGAGCCATATATTTGGCTCGTGCCACGGTGAAACTACAATTGAGAATAAAAACAACGAATATTGATTACTGAATAATAGATTGTGTATAATAATAATAATAATAATAATAATAATAATAATAATAATAATAATAATAATAATAATAATAATAATAATAATAATCAAAATAATAATAGTAATAATAATAATAATAATCAAATAATAATAATAATAATAATAATAATAATAATAATAATAATAATAATAATAATAATAATAATAATAATAATAATAATAATAATAATTATAATAATAATAATAATAATGATAATAATAATAATAATAATAATAATAATAATAATAATAATAATAATAATAATAATAATAATAATAATGAAAATAATAATAATAATAATAATAATAACAATAATAATAACAATAATAATAACAATAATAATAATAACAATAACGGTGATTATAAATAGGAATATCTACTTATGAATAATAATGATAAATACTAAAACGATAAAAATAGTTATTAATAACGCCTACAGGACATCCCGTAAGAAAGTGTGAAACGACATTGACGTTGGATCTCGTTATGCTCATTTCTTTAAAACCCTCTCATTGGCCTTGCTATATCGGTCTCTTTTATTAAGTTCGCCTGCCGCCGAGCCGATCTCGGCTTCTATTTCACTGCGGTCGGCTTATCGAGCTCAAACTCTTGTCGTGGAAATCGATAGCCCAACGGGGCCTATACTCGGGCACCGGAAGTAAGATACCCTGGGACTCTTACGTCTCACCAACCCTCGTTTCTCCGACGTGTCCGGGTCGTGCACTGAAAAGGGCAAAGGAGGATGAAAAAAAAAAAGAAAAAAATGGCGAACGAGGAGTGGTGAGATCGGGCGTCGATTTCGCGTGTAAAAAAGCTGTCAAGGCCGAACCTTGAACACGCCATCGATGGTAATTTGTCACCCTTTGAATATCTTCTTTTCATTCTCTCGTTCTACGTTTTTTCGCTACCCGGAAAAATAACAAAAATCCTGGTTTGACATTTTTGTCAAACTTTAGAATGGACGGATTTAGTTTTTTTGGGAGCTTTTGACAGCAACAGTGCGTTTACGTAATCTGGAAATTCTTTATTATTTTGTAGAATAAAAATATATACATATATTTATATATAATTTTTATTATTAATATTTTTTTTAATTAAATTTTCTTTTCTTTTATTTTTCACATGTAATAACAATGATCCAACAGAATAATGATAATAATCGTGATAATGATATTAAATTTCCGTGGAATTTGAGGGCAGATCGCAGGTGTTTGACAGCGCCGACGTATTTACGAGAACGTAATCCACGTGGGTCGATCGCGAACTCGTTTATATTTATTGTACTTACTCGGAGCGACCAAGAGGTCGTTAGTTAGCCGGTCAGACTCCCGTCTGACCGGTTCGAACAGTTTTCACTGGATACTTTCCGAGCATCGTCCAGACGCGTTTCTCTCATTTCTTTCCAAATTCCGATATCGGTCGCGAACTTTTTTCACCGAATTATAATACATCGTGCAAGCTTTGCAATTTTTTCAGAATAACTTTTAGAGATGATTGAATATAATTATTCATAATTTTGAAGTTTCATTTTGACCTTAATTCACTGTTTTTCTAAAAAAAATCTATTCAAATTATCTACCAAACTTTGATTATAATTACGACCGATAATTCATAAATTCATAAATATTTATTATATTTGATTATCCGAACAATTAGTTTATTTATCTCTGAAATGAAAGAAAGAACTTCACTCGCTCGAAATAATACGAAAAACAAAATTCCAATTCCACGGAAATTAATTAGTTACTCAAAAAATTATAGTTCAATTAAACTTTTTTTTCTTGATATTGAAAAAAAAAAATTTTCACGATTCCAAAATACAACTCGAACATTTTTCGATTCAGACTGAAGCAGCGAAGTTGTAATTCAAGATTCAAGATTATTCGACGCATCTAACTAATTGCAGAATACGTAATACGAACGGAAATGATTGTTGGATTATAGCAGGTTTTCGTGACGACATTATAACGCCCCCCTTCTCCTCCCACCCTCCCCCCCACACAATCGATACCTCCGCAAGCAAAGCTATTATTATTCCGTTGAGGTTCTTGTGTATCCGTCTCGTCTGAAAATAGACGAGTCGAAGCGAATTTCAATGCGGATATCGCGACTACTCTCGATAAGAACAAATGCTAATATTACCGACTCGAAAGCAGTTATCGTTCTGGCTATCTCTCTGCCCCCCCCCCCCCCTTGTCGTTGCATACCGAGTGACACGACTTTACTTACTTACCATTCGCTCGATTCTTCGACACTGTACAGATGCACATCAAATACAACGCGACATTAATGCTTTGGCATTTTTTTTATATGAAAATAATCGTCGGAAAATCCATGTTCCATTTTCCATACATTTTTTCAACAGTTTTTTCATATTAAATATAACTTTTTTTAATTTAGTAGATTTCTATGTGTCTCGTTTACGCATATATGAGAATTTTTTATTTATTTTCTGTATATTATTTGATATAATATAATATAATAAATATGTATGTGTATATGTAAAATTCGAATAAATAATAATATAATACTAATCGTGTATAGAAAATCAAAAAACTTCCATGCATAGATTTATATGGGTGGGTTCGCCAAATAAAGCACCTACTTTGAAAAATACTTAAAATCGCATTTGAAACATAATAGTCGATTTTTTGGCCAATGCATATTTCATTCTTTCAAATTTTGAATATGTTTTTTGAAACGCTGACGAATTTTTGCATAGAAGTCGAAGATCAAGATGTCGAAATCAAGTTGGAATTGGCGTAATAAATAATTGAATCAACAAATGTTTTGTTGAAAAAAAAAAAATAATCTCAACCCAGTTTTCTATGTAAAGAAGGCTCAACTTTTCGAAAAAAAAAAAAAAATCCAAAAAACATGTTTTGGCCTTACAAAATAACTCAAAATCGTATATAAAAGATAAAAGTCGATTTTTCCGCCAATGTATATTTTTAAAAAGAATTTTCAATACGTTTTCTTTCTAAAGCTGATAAAATGTTACATAACATATATATATATATACGATATCCTCCGTACGTCGATAGAAACCGACGAGATGATATCTATTCCCACCTAGCACGATCCTTGATGGAATACAAAACGTTCTCGTCTGGCGCGTTAACTCCTCCAGACGATCACCCGACCCGATTTGCCATCCAGACGTCTGACGTTCGTCCGCTGTTGCAGAAATTCCAAAAGAAACCCAATTAAACGAAACTCTTGATACGCCTCAAAAAATTTGTTAAAGATTTTCTTTTTTTTTTCAAAACCGTAGGCAGAAAATATAAACGAGTTGAACCACAAAGCTTTTGTGTCTTTTGCATTCACGTTTTCTTCTTTTCACCGCTTGTCTGTGTAGCTTTCGGCGGTGGGAAGGGGAGGTGCAGGTATTCTTTGCACGGCCAAAGAATAGGTAATTGAAGGTGGGTGAAAGGGGGGGGGGCGGGCAACGTGAGTCTGGGCAAAGCGGTTGCATTATAGATTCTATTCTGAAGCCGCGAGCGTAGCGCCCTGGGAAAAGTGAACGTTGAGCCACAGAATAAGGATCATTCGACGAATGAAGCCTCGCGGGACTCTCGTTCTATTTCGAAGCCAATGTATAGTTAGCTGTCTGACGTCTGGTCTGTGATTTTTCAAATTTCGACGAATTTTCGTTGAACCGACATAATTTTGAACGAATGGAATAATAAAGAAATTGAAAATACGACGGAGAAGGTAAAAGACACGAAATCAATGGAGTCAAACGATTTTTTGTATTTGTAGATATAGATGAAAAAAAAAATCGAAAAATTATTTGAGTACAGAGAATAGAGAAATAGAACGAAACATTTCAAACCTTGATTATTACAACAATTCCACAGAAGAACCTTTAAAAAAATAACTTGAATAAATAAATAAATAAAATTTTTAAATAAATGAAATAATTAAGAACATAAAACGTATTGTTGTTAAATTTAGTGAAAACCAAATGCAGTTTGTTCAGAACCATGATAAAATAATCTTTCGATATAAATATAGGAATCAAAAATCACATTTCTTATGTCGAATTCGTGAGAGGTAGCCATTTCCTGTTTACAAATTCACGAGACGATGCGCAATATCCGAGTGGATGAAGTTCGGATGTGAGTAAGAGTGCTGCGGCAGAAGATGGACGAATGGAAAATTACTATCCCAGTCAGAAGTTCCTCCCCGAGTTTGTGTACACTTTGCCCGATCGGATGAATCTGCCGCAGGGAAAACATAGAAATACGTTTGGCAACGGTCCTCCCCGTAACTTGTTAACTGGAAAAACTCGAGACTATCCGCAGTGATACCATATCGCCGCAATCAACAAATAAATTCTTTAATAATAATAATAATAATAATAATAATAATAATAATAATAATAATAATAATAATAATAATAATAATAATAATAATAATAATAATAATAATAATAATAATAATAATAATAATAATAATAATAATAATAATAATAATAATAATAATAATAATAATAATAATAATAATAATAATAATAATAATAATAATAATAATAATAATAATAATAATAATAATAATAATAATAATAATAATAATAATAATAATAATAATAATAATAATAATAATAATAATAATAATAATAATAATAATAATAATAATAATAATAATAATAATAATAATAATAATAATAATAATAATAATAATAACTCGTGAATAAAAATTAGTTTTATTGCAATAAAAAAAGTTGTACTCGTTCAAAAATCGATATCTAGACCTACACCATAAGTGAATATCTCTATCGATAGAATTAAGTTGGTAAATAAAAAATTCTGATACAATACCTGAATAACCTAAATAATCACAAGATAACCCAATCGATCGGTGGCGCTTGCGATAATGATATTTGTTGTTTTATATATTCCGAAACATTGCCGTACTGATTAAACTTCAAATATCCACGGTTGGATCTCTCAAATGTAATCATTACGTGCAAAAGATTTTTATTAATTGTTTTTTTTTTTGCAGGAGCTTCGATTGTTCTACTTTTTTTTTTCTTCTTCTTATTTCAATTCCGCTTCGTAGAATCTTTCACAGGCTCTTATCCTCGTACGTCTCTCCGCTCGTAGCATTTCTCCCGACACCGCCGTTTTCTGGGTTAATGATTTCCGCTCGGTCCTCCTCGAGTGGAAGTCGAGTGTGGATGGCCCGCGAGAAAGATCGAGTTCTGGGATAGAAAGCTTTTTTGCCGCTAAGCTCCGACCTTCGCGCATTCGTCACGCTATTGAGCGAGCCGAAAGTTATGACGATTCTTCGACGAATAAATCTCAACCTTCGATCGTACGAGAAAATTTTCGAACAATTCTAAAATATGAAAAACCCGAACTTTCAATTTTTTCACGTTATGAAATTGCCACAAATACGCGAACAAAATTTACGAACATTTCAAATTTCGAACAAAAATTTTGTGAAATACAATTTTTCAATTAATAAAATTCTTTTTCCTTCAATTCTACATTATTTTTCTTCTATTTTCCATCGGGAAAAAACGAAAAAAATTATGAGGATGGGCTGAAATTCGGTAGTTAGTGGCTAATTGCATCAACGATTGATCAAAAATGTATAAGCTTTTTTTTTAGTCAGTCGAATCGAACGACTAACGGGTTCTCCGATTTACCAGATATATTTTGATAAATTCGGTACGTGCGGCCGTTGATATTGATTGGAACCGAAGTTGTACGTAAATTCGATAAGACGTTACCGGAGGATGTCCTAAGATCGCGGAAGAGCGGCCAAGGATGGTGTAGGACTCACAGTTCCGTCAAGACCAAGCACGAGGGTTATCCGTGCGCGTAACGAGATCCAAAACTTTAACGCCCGAGGCAAATCCAGATTTGCTGGATTATTCCAAAGTAATTTTCATCCGCGACTACATAGAGAAGCTTTCGAGACTTATAATTATAATTACAATTATTATTATTAATTATTGTAATAATAATAATAATAATAAATTATTATTATTATTATTATTATTATTATTATTATTATACAAATAATAATAATAATATAATTAATAATAATAATAATAATAATAATATTTGTAAAAGTGTAAAATATTATTTGTAATAATATAATTAATAATAATATTATTATTATTATTATTATCGATTATTATTATTATTATTATTATTATTATTATTATAGTAATAATTATAACAATAACAATAATAATAATAATAATAATAATAATAATAATATTAATAATAATAATAATAATAATAATAATAATAATAATAATAATAATAATAATAATAATAATAATAATAATAATAATAATAATAATAATAATAATAATAATAATAATAATAATAATAATAATAATAATAATAATAATAATAATAATAATGTTTTTTGTTTTTTGCGTAATTTTTTTCTCTCAAACCAAGGTTCCGCTAAATAAACAAAATAATTGAAAAAAGTGCACCAATCAATCGTGAAAAAAATGTATCTTCGTTTTTCAGCTAGTCAATTACTCTATCATCTCTCGATCGTGTAATCAAGCACGTACCGCGTCAAAACCAGCAACATCACTTCCACGGCTATCCGTCCGGAGTGCTTAGCCGCGCGTGAAAGCGGTCAGTTCGATTTATTTTCGAGGGGGAAAACGTGTCGTCATTCGGCGTCAATGGACATAAGCCCACGGGGTGCGACGCGCGGTCGGTCCGGTTTTCCCTCATTGACACACGAGTCCTCGCATTCGTTATAATCGTGGGCGATAATGGACTCTCCGGTCCGTGTCATTGAACGAATAATAATCCGACTATGTATCCGCCTCGAGCTGTATTCACGCACACGGAACAGACTCCGCGAACGTCCCAATTTTGCGTCGACGCCGTGAATTTTTCGCTTGTGATTCGTAAACGCATTATTGTCACGATTATGACGGAATAATCATATTATGAACAGTTGGTATTGTTTGTTACCAGAGTCATCACTATTGTATTTACGATCGTCGAGAGAAAAAAAATAATGTTTGTCGGTAAAAGAAGCAAATTATAATTACAATAATTCTTTTTATTTCATTTTTTTATTGATTTATTACTTTTTATTCGAGCGTTCGAGTTGTCGGAGACATGACTCGATAATATGTCGTACTGTGTTAACAATTCTGACAATGTTTACCCTTCCTTCATGCCGTCGCTCACTTGTTTCACGGCGAAATGATGATAATCTTCTTGCCACATGTTTCTACAGTACATTGGAACCCCTCTAATCGGAAACGATCGAGTCTCTTATCCGATTGCAGGGGTTACAGAAAAAATCCGAACCACGCCTACTGGCAGTGCCGTATCTCAAAATGTCCCGAGCTTACGATATTTTACAGGATAAACGTCAAACTTTTGATAAAAACGGTCGGGGGTGTATTTTTGCACGGTACTGACTTTTGTCTCATGTCGTTTGTTTATACTATTACGGCCGGCGGAGAAATGTGGGGGGGGGGGGGGTGGTTCTTCTCCCCGCGTTTTGGTTCGAGGGGTTCCGATTAGAGAGGTCCTACTGTACAATATATTCTATATTCTAAAAAATAAATAAAAAATGAAATATAATAAAATACATGAATAACCTAAATAAATAATAGAATAAAGTTCAGAATAACCTAAATGAATAATAAAATGAAGTACAGAATAACCCAAATAAATAATAAAATAAAATACAGAATAACCTAAATAAATAATAAAATAAAATACAGAATAACCTAAATAAATAATAAAATGAAGCACAGAATAACCTGAATAAATAATAAAGTAAAGTACAGAATAACCCAAATAAATAACAAAATACAGTACAAAATAGCCTAAATAAATAATAAAATAAAATCCAGAATAACCCAAATAAATAATAAAATAAAATACACAATAACCTCAACAAATAAACGAATAAAAATAAAACACCCTGATATATCCGTCGAATCAACAGCACATCGATCACTCTATTTACTTCCTCGGTTTGCTCCATTTGTTTGCTCGTTACGTCGCGCGGTGTATTAGATCACACGTAATACCTTCGCGGACCCGCAGAATGTCTCGTGTAACTCGTTAATATCCCTCATGCACACATTGCGACACGGCATGAACTTATGTACGTGCGCGCGGTCGGTTTATGTTAACCGGTTGCAAATTGTGGGAAAGACGTAACGTGTACAATTTGGCACGTGAGTTGCGATTCAACTTGTACGGGCGTCGATGGCGGTACCTGGATGTGTAATGTCGTATTTTGCAAGCTTTTGCAAGCCACGACAATATCGTAGCTTGCAAGGTGATGCACGTCTTCGGTACAACGGGTTATGGTTTTCGTGGCTCATGGGTTCACGAGTGCGAGGCCATGGACCGAAGATTTGCCGAATGGGGGAGATTGAATCGGGGGCGAGGTGAGAACCCGCCGCGTGGAATGACCGATGGAGGGGAAGGATGGAATGGAGGATCGTAATAGGAAGGGGATGTATGTAGATTAGGGTGGTTCTTGAATCTGCGGTGATGTCGGAATTTCTTTGGTATTGTTTGGTAAGTAATCAACATAAATAGAAAAAAAATTGTTCGCAATCGGGAATTTGTCCAATAAGTCTAACCCACCCCTACGAGAAATAGGATTTTATATGAAATTATGCATGCATTTGAAATTTTGTTGGGGGAAATTTTTTACTACTTCGAAACTGTACATAATAAAAAAAAATGTATTCGACCGTTTTGTAGGAAATTTAATGCTCTACGAGAAAGGTCTCTTGTTAAATTTTCGTGAATCTAATATTTATCACGCAATGCGCAAAATATCAAAATTTCAACACCATCAAGAAAATAAAAATTTTTGTTTTTTCTTTGGCATCGATTCAACCGCAGCCCAATCAAAATTTGAGAATGAGCCAAAAATATTATACAATACATACTTGCTGTTTATTATTCATCTCGATACCTCATTATTAATTTATCATCATTATTGTATTTCTCCATATGCATGAATAAATATTTCTACGAAAAAATAAAATAATTAATAATCTCTCCAATATCTCTTACGCATAGACAAAGCTCTGACGCAACTGGTTTGTCGTAGTGGCGCTAGTGGCATCCATTAGTTAGGAGGCAATAGAGCCACGCCTCAATTGCCATCTAGCCTAGAGCCCATCGCGACACCTTCGTCGTACGTAGTTTCATACCATCCTGGGCTACAATTACGCCCAAGGTAATTGATTAACGCTCTGGCATGCTCCGCGCTTACCATTGTCGGCCGAGAGCGGTCGCACGTGATGCGGGTTAATTCAATTTGGCTCTCCGGCTTCATTGCAATCCACGCAATGCAGTTTTATCGGACTCTGAGCCACTGAATCACAGATTATTTAAACTCAACAATGCTTTTTACAGATCGGAAGGTTTTTTTTTGTTTTTTAATTTCCGTACCTTTATAGATATATTTTTTTTTTTACTCCAACACGATCGCTGACGTTTGTACGACACTTGTTTGGGCGTTGTCGTTAGTTTTCGACTCGTTGCCAGAATTTCGGTGTTAATTGTTTCTTTACGAAACGTGGGAGATGATGTACGATTCGCATCGGTGCCAGAAGCATCGAATTTTTTTTCTTTCTCCTTTTTTCTCCACATTTTTGTCGAGCTTCCGTTGGTTTCGGGTTATTTACGGTTGTTTCGAGATTTATCGGCAAGAAGCGAAGCTCGGCGAGTAATTACAGTCAAGAATGGGCTTCGTTGAATCAAAATTTATGTGAAATACTTTATCAAACAAACGGAGGTAATTAATTATAATGCAAAGATTGAAATTTTCACTTCTCTGTTATTCTAATAAATAATTTCGATGTGTCATCGTTTTTCGAATTGATTATAATATTTAATAGCAATTATGCATCAATGATCGTTTCTTAATTT
>OZ020176.1:9449994-9481825 GCA_963971145.1 Sussaba pulchella
CCTTAAACAACTTATTCACAACGAAACGTCGTTGCTTAATACTCGAGTCGCTACTGTGTCGATTAAATAACGTTTGAAGGAAGAAAAAAAAATTAAATTAAAAAAGTGACAAAGCACCGCCACAAAAGTTGCGTTAATTAAACGTAGTTACCGAAGCCAAGCCTTTTGAATATAACTCACGGTCTACTTTTTACCTTCGCAAAAGCTCACATAATTTTTAAGTACACACAGATTTAATGTTCCACGCGCACAGTTGGATTCGTAAATTTATCGCGGCTGGGATATGCATGACGTGGTCCACATTAACCAAACGACTCACCCTGAGAAACGTGGTAGTTCGCAGGTTTTTTTCTTTCTTTTTTCGGTTTTCACCCGCTCGCTCCGTAGTTTTTCCCATCCACCTGGTTGGCTATAGGTGCGGTGGAGTCGCTGCCCTCGGCGATCGTTATAATACTTTCAGACTTATGGCCGCGAACGATTAAACGCGCAGTTATTGGCCGTCTGAGCAGCAACCACGGTTATTCACTTTCTTGGGTTTTGAGATATTATGGACAAAAATGGACTTTGAAAAAATATTTTCGATATGCAAATAAATAATGTAGCTATAGGAAATGCTTTCAAACATTATTCGGGATATTATTATTAATTGAATTTGGGAATTGTTCGACGCAAATTTGAAAGATATATATTTTTCATATAAAAATTGAAAATTCAGTCAATGATTATTTCAAACATTTTTTGTCGGAATTTGTAGGACACGAAATTTAAAAATTAGTGTGTTTTTGATCTGAAAATGGGAAATTTAGGCATGAAACATTATTTTGAATATTTTTATTTGGATATTGTTGTTATTTTTGAGTTTTAATAGAAAAAAATATTTTTTTAGAAATTAATTTCCGACGGGTTTCGCATCAGCGAAAAAAAATTTGTAAGATTAAAATGAAGAATTCAGTTGTTCTAAACTTTTTTCAAATATTCAAATTCTTCAATTACCTTCCTCAATTTTAGTAAAAAATAAAAGACATTTCTCAAAATAAATTCTCTAGGAGTCTAAGATCAGCGAAAAATAATCGGCAAAATTAAAAATGAAAAATTCACATGCCCAAAGACTGTTTCTAATGTTTTACTCCCAAAATTGTCTCTGTTTCTTATTTCCAGTGATAAAAATATATCAAGATAAAGTCCCTACAAAATTCCAAAAAAAAAAACCGATAACCTGAGAGTTTCTACTCTATCCGTACGATCCACTCGGTGTAAAAAATAAATGCATCGTATCACCGTTCGCAATGGCCACCGATCCTCGGGCACTTTGGTTTTACGATGAAAATATGCCAGCATAAGTCTCGTATCGTGAGTGGCTGCGATCGTTTTTTGTATTTTAGTTCTGATCGGAAATTTGTTGCAACGAGAAAGGATATATAAACAAGCTCGAGGCCTCGTGCTCGCGTATCAGTCGAGCGTTGAGCGTTGACGTGGTTGGGAGAAATTGGGACCGGAACGACCCGAGAGCGGATAGAAGCGAGCGGCGGAAGTCGTGCACGCTATACGGAAATATCGGCAAGGCATTACTCACCTGAGCTTCGTAGCCGTCGAGAAGAAACGGCGATATATTCGGGGCGCTCCACGTAAAATCGGACGGTCGAAATCCTGCCTCCTGCTGATTCAACTTATAAATTTTCGTTTGTGTCTTAAAATTGCCCTGATTTCTTTTCAGAATTCTCGGATAATCCTAAAACTCTCTGAAACATCTGAAACTATTTACAAGTAGGAGTAAAAACGGACGTCGACGTCGTTATCGACAGGATGAGCACTGAGAAAAATATTTAGCAATAAGAAAGAAAATTTATATTACCCCAAGAGAAAATACCTGAATGTTAAGTTGATTATTACACATGTTTTCCAGTGCTTCCCTTGTGAGTTTCCAGCGCAAAGATTGCAGGATATACATTATTATTATTTACACAATTATTCTTTGATTAATTAGAGAGAAATAATCGTAAACAAGAAATATTTCAACGAGATAATCAGGAACCAAATTGGCAGAGCCAGGATTTTAACCGTCCGATTTAACGTTGAATGCCCCATATATATGGATATACATACGACGGCACATGTGCTAGTTCCTTTCTCAAGATCGGGCCTTTAATATCGAGGAACGGGCGGTATCTACGCGTCGATAGCGCGCCCGTAGCAGTACTACATGCGAGGATTCTCCAAACTGTACCTGATCGAGCCTCGTATTAGTCTACGATTTATCGCAAATTTTCGAAACTATTGCACGTACATCCACGAATTTCCAACGATATTCCTCCAGGGATTTATCACTTATGGAAAAGCTCGCGGATATGGCAGTCATATATACTGTAATGCCACTCAAGACGGTTAGCTTGAATGTGGAAGGATGGATTATTGGAAATATTTCATTCGAAGATATTGCATTGCTTTATCGATGCCGTCGCGCTTCGGTAGAATTTCATAACCGTCACGGAGGGGTCCCTCGATCTCGGGCGGTAAAAGGTGTGCTCTAAATTGATATTTTCGCGTGTTTCGAAGTGTTAAAAATTAGTAACTAATAATAAGTGGCAATAATAAGTTTTTTTTACAATAAATATTTATCATTGCTTCAAATTTGAATATTTTTCCGAAATATTTCAGCTTTGAAAGAAAAATTGTCGCGATAGTGTCCGCTTCAAATAGTATATTTATTTTGAACCGTGGAGGTGGACATTTTATGGATTTAGAGAAAAAAAATCGACCGAATTATAAAAAGAACTCGAATAGCTTTCATTAAAACTGCAAGTTTTACACAAATTCAAACGTGGAAAATCTTGGGCGATCGTCTGGACCCCGACTGACCATTGAGAGCCTCATTATTCCATTATTCAATAAATCAAACAATCACTCATATTTGTTTAAAAACATCTAGCTAAACGTCCCGGATAATTTATAACACAATTTTCTGAATTCAAAATATTCCACCATTGTTCTACGATTCTTGCATCCGTTGTCCATGCAATAATAAACTCAACACCACGTACTCCCATCGATCTTCTCCCTTTGTGTACCTAGTTTCATTTTCTCGGCGGCGATTTTCCGTACAGTTTCGGTTTCGATCCCCGGAGCTTTCCATGCCCATTCGGCGATACCGTTGTTGGCTTCCTTCTCTGGATATTCATCGCCCTTGCCCACGTTCTCCATCCTCACATTCGCGAATCCTCCCTTAAACCATTCCCGTCGATCCTTAAATAACCCACACTTCCATCCTCCGCATTCACCGATGCCTTCTGTTATCTCTCCAGTGAATTCCAGCCCATTGGCTTCGCTATCATGTTTACGTGCCTTATCCGCACGTCGTTTGTCCTCCAATGTATTCGTATCTGCTCGAGTTATTCTTATTTTATTTAGGTTATTTCTTCTCAACGCGAACACGGCTGTGTTCCGACATGCGCCACCTACCGGAATAGTGCAATTTGCAATTTCCACCTTTATTTCCTTCCCGTTTTATTTATCAATCCCACGTTTGACAGCGCCATCTGTCGCCTGTCTTCAAGACGTGTCCGAGACATTTGGCCTCAGCGTGTCCGCCATTTTGTCCCGTTGTATCTTCATGCCCCGACCTTTTGGATGCACCGAGAGAAAGAAATATTACTAAGCCATGAAATATTACTAAGTTGACAATAATCATGGTCCATGCTGTTTTTTTAAAATACTTTTTATATAATTTTTCCATACTTTTCGACATTCTACCGCACCCGAAATGATTTTGGTGCATCTCAGAATGACCTTGACACGTCCGGGAACCGTTGATTATGGACGTGACCCAATGAAAGTTGATAATTCCAGCGGAACATTCGTCTTCATCATGGCTGACGCTATCGCACTGCACGTAACCGAGAAAACTAACTTTACGTTTCGGATTTCAAGCACGAAAGTGTTGGGTTGGGCGTAAGGGCGAGCCGAAGGTTCTCTCGTGATAGATCCTTGAGGTGACGCATGTGCAGAACCGAGGTTGAACTGCGATTGCGACGACATATATACGTTTATAAATTTATAAAAATATTTTGTTTTAATTCTATAAATTCTAGAAAAATCTGTTTGAAAAAATGAGTTACGCATATATGTTAGAATTTGTTCAAAAAACGAAATTTTTGTCTAGCTGTAACTAAGCTCAAGCGATAGTTTTTGATACAACAAAAATTTGGGGGGGGGGGGGGGGGGGCAGGTTAGAATAGAAAATATTTTTTGCCAATCGCTGAAGATCGTTTTCTCCTTTAGGTTATTGCGTGACTCGATGGAAACTGTCGGAAAGTCCGATGTTCAGATACAATTTAGTAGTAAATAGAATCCTCTACGATTATGTATCCAACCATAATTCAAAAATTCGACATCTTAAAGACATTACATACATTTAAAGCGATTTTTGTGTAAAATTTGGAGACAATTCAATTCTTTACGAGCTAGGCCTTAAGTAGAAACAGCTTAAGTCCAATAATTCACAAATCCCATCTCCCGGAAGTTTATCTTATGATAGGTGAAAAATAATTGTTCTATAACGATATTTGTATTCTTTATTGATTTATTAATCCACGAATAAATTAATAAATAACACGCGCTTCTCGGGTGATGGAACATAACCGCCTAGAAATACCTGCAAGTAAAGTTATTGTGGCGCTGTCAACGCAATGACAACCCGAGGGAACGCTTGACGAATGTCAGCTACAAAATTGAAACTTCCGCGTTGGGGCGAGCGGGCTTACCAAGAAAGAAAATGATATATATATAAAATGACAATGGTTCCCAAGGCGTTTGCGTGTCCCGCGACATAAGCTCCGACTTTTACTTCGCCAAAGTCCTTTAAATCTTTTATTCACCTCTCCCAACCCTCTCAGGATATTGCAGGATATTGGGGTGGTAGAGGGGGGGGGGGGGGGGGGGGAAATAAGAATCAACTATTCTGCTTCAATTTCGTTCTTTTCGAAAAGAAAAATCTATCCCGCGTGTATTTAAATTCCAACGAATTACACAACTTTCTAATCGCATTTTTTTTTATCTTCCCTTCACTGTTTCAGCTGTCAAAATGGGTTGCTTCGGAAGCAAAGACAAACTGAGCAAGGAGGACATGGACTTTCTCAAGTCGCACACGCGCTACGACGAGGCAACCATCAAGGAATGGTACAAAGGCTTCAAAGTAAGTTGTCATGTTCCTGAGGCAATATTCGTTATACTTTTTTTTTAAGTTTTAATCTCAAACTGGTGTTAAAAAATACGATTAAAAAGGGGAAATTATTGTTCTCAAATAGTTAAAAATAACTGATCAGTTACTAATGAGCAACCATAATGATAATAATAATAATTATTATTATTATAATTTCAATAATGATGATTATTATTATTATGGCAGGTGCTCGGTACTAATAATAATAATAATAATGAATGATAAATAATAATAATAATAATAATTATTATTAGTACTGAGCACCTGTCATAATAGTGATAATAATAATTATTATTAGTATTATTATTCTATTATTGTTATAATTATATGTGAGTTGTTCTGCAGTAGACTCAGTATTAATTTTTGTAAGCACAGTTATCTATCTATAAAAACTGATTAACGATCTGTGATAGTAAGATAGACGATGAATAATAATAATAATAATTATTATTTCTCTGTAATAATAATTATTATTATTATTGTAATAATAATAAATGTAACAATAATAATAATAATAATTATTACTATATATTATTATTATTATTATTATTATTATTATAAATCGTGTAGCTCACTATCACAGATCGTTAATCAGTTTTTATAGATAGCCATAAACGTGCTTACAAAAATGAATAGGTACTAAGTTTACTGCATACCACCACGCACATATATATATATAGATATGCAGTACGGTATAAGAATAATGGATACTGATTCGAAGCAGCAAGTAGCGATGTTGGATGGAACGGGTACGTAATTAAAAAATTAATTACGAGAGTGATGAAGCAACTTTGTTGTTTCGGATTACGTTAGTTAGCGAGCGGTTTCTCGTGCGTCCTTCCTCACATTTTGCGTTTTTTTTTCCTTTACTTTTTTTTTTGTCTTATCGTTCATTTTTCATCGTACATTTTTCATTCTCCCGTTTCGCACGTTGAACAATGTGCGAAGAAAGAAAACCCAGCCGGTTCATACATATTACGAGAAAAGCTTCTTACCGTACAAACTTGAGATTATGATGCAGCGCCGCCCAGAAGCCGTGTAAATCCGAGCCTCGCTGTTATTGCGTGGCGAAGGCGGAATAAGGGTGTGTAGCTCGTGGCAGCGGATTTTCCGTAACGAGGGGGTTGAAGGAATTGTTCGAGGCTGAACGAGGAGATGAGTACGATGTGCGAACAGTGAGAAATAGAATGCAATATTTCGTACGTCGATTTTTCAGAGTTCCGTAGAAATTTAAGAAGTTTTACGGTATTGGATCGTCCGTCCGTCCGTCTGTGTGGTCACAGCCCGCCCAATTTATCATTTATAAGCCGAATAAGATGAAATTTCGTACACGGACGTAGATGAATGACCCAAAAACAGAAATGATTACGAAAAATGTTTAAAATAAATTTTTCACCTCCTTGCCGCAGATTAAAAAGTAAAATCGAAGTTTTTTTTTTTACTCACCCCATGGAGTGGTTTGTCTTTTAATACGTCTCCTCAAATTCAATTAGAAATTTGAAAATACTTTTTCATTTAACAGCCTTCAGTCACGAGATATTCGCTTTCAAAGTCGTCATCAGAGTCCACCCTCCTCTAATTCCTGAACCATCAATTTTTTTAAATCGGGAAAAAAATCCAGAATGTAGCTTTTAATTAATACATTCAATGGAAATTATACCAAATACTGTAGCAAAAATAGTTTATGAGAAATTTGTAAATAACTCTGTCTCGTAATCGGTAAAAATAGCTACAAAACCTTATCACATGCGTGCCCCGAACCCTCTCGACCGTTCTATCTTCCGTAACTCGTCATTTTCGGAAATTCCGATAACCCGCGGATTACCACTGATAACGCGTTATTCGAAGTCCGTAAAAAATTGTCATACCGGCGGCTAATCTCGACGTTGAATCAAATTGGTAATCGACGAACGAACATGAAAATCCGATCGAAACGGAATTGTCAAGTGGAAATAAACGTGAAATTGCACGCGGCTGTCGCGCATTGAGCTCGATTTATCGTGAAATATGAATTTTTAATCGACTCCACGCACGAAACGGTTTTGCACGGGCGATGAAGCCGAAACAACGTTTACCGGAGGGGACGCGGATGACGGTGAGGAGGGTTGGGAGGGGTAAAATGTCGCGGTACTGTTAGACACCCCGCGGTTTTACGACCGCCAGACGGGGACCGATTTTGTCGTTCGCCGACGCCAGCAATATCGGCGACTGACATCCGTTCGTCGACGAAACAATCGTACTGCAATTATTTTCGATTCGTACGGTTTTGCCGTTCGACGAATGAATATTTGCCAACAGGTTTGAAACGTTCGTTCGTTTTTTGTTTTGTTTCGTTTAATTTTTATTTTATTTTTATAAGTACGGTGGAAAGCTGCTGATGTCGTTTTGTGGTTTTTCGTGTTGGAGAAACATCGATGTTATGATTTTTTATTGGGTTTATATGGAAAGGAAAGAAAGTAGGGAGGGGAGGTTGATAATAATTTGCCGGATTGACGAATCTGATATTTTTGACGACGTAGAGGGAGGAAGTTCTTAATTCGAGGTGTATTTTTTTGTGTATTTTATATCATCCAATATTATACATAATTCGGACGACTTATGGTTCCACAATTTTACCTCATATTCAATAAGCATTCCAACCATCAT
This sequence comes from Sussaba pulchella, assembly GCA_963971145.1. Lineage (NCBI taxonomy): Eukaryota > Metazoa > Arthropoda > Insecta > Hymenoptera > Ichneumonidae > Sussaba > Sussaba pulchella. Next base: position 9,457,856 of record OZ020176.1, read on the forward strand.
AATCATATCATGATCGATATGAAGTATATCATATCATCGTATAATCATAAGCAAACAATCATTCCGTAATGAAACAATTTCGAATACATTTTCATTGAATGAATGACCATCCCTGCTCACACCTCCTAAAACTATTCGACACGCCGTCCGTTTTAACCCCCGAGACGATAAACTCACCGTCTGCACATCGCGTACACGCGATTGCATGTGTGAAACGAGCAACCATCCACCGAAGGCTGAATCGCACAAAAATTCTCTTCAGTCGGTCGACCTGTGGAAGATTATCGATCTTACGTATTTCAATCCAAACCCTCCGTCGATTTATTTATAGTCCAGTGATGAGAAACCTCCACCACTCATTCTCCCACTACTCCGAGCGGGGGAAAAAGAAAGAGGGAGTTTTTGTTCAGTGGGGGTTGCACGTAATTTGGTTCCGTAACCTTCTGTTTTTGCGCCATCTTTCTTCGTTCTTTTTCAACCCTCCGTCGAACCTCGAACAGTCACCCCTCTAAGTTCTGGGCTCGCGTGTTCTTTGGACCAGATGCCCAGAGCTTGAGGCACTTTTTGTGATTGACCTCAGGTGTCGGGTGCATCCCCACCCCCCTTCCCCCAACCTGCCAACACTATTTAGGGGGTTGTGGCTAGTTCTTTGCGGGAAAATAAGGGATTTTCATTATTTTTTTAGTCATGTTAACATAATTTTATTGGAATACACAATGCAGAATCAATTACAACGTACATTGAGGTACTTATATGAATGTTTCATAAAAAAGGTAAGCCCGATATCTCTGAAACGGCTGATCTGGAATAAAAATAACAGAAAGATTCCGTTAGTATAAGATTAAACGCACTTGGTGGAGAAAGGATTTAGAGATTTTGTTTTTTATAATCATGTCGACTTTTTCAATAAAAATTTCGCTAAACCTTTCGTTCACGAGCTGCGTTATTATTGGTATTATGCTAACGAAAGCTTTATGAGTTTTTCATCTCGCCTGAGCCATTTCAGGGATATCATGCAAGGGATCTTTTAATAAAAAAATTTGTTGAGACGACGGCAATAGTTTCCGCAAAACTGAAAAAATTTCCATGAGAAAATTTATGAAAAAATCAAAATTAAATAGTTTAGAATCAAAATTAAATTAAGAAGTACCTCAATATACGTTGCACTTGATACGGCACAGTGTATTCTAATACAATTATGTTAACATGATTTAAAAAATCATAAAAATAGCTTTATTGTCCCACAAACAACTGGATATAACCCCTTAACCGATGCTGCGTCAACCGTACTCGGGTGCTTTTTTCCAATGCAGTAATACAATGACGTCATCATCAAGGCCATTGAACTCCTTCGTCTTTTGCGCTCATAATTCTCACCCTCTCGCAGTCATCGCTCGAAAAACTCCCCTGCCCTTTCCTCCCCCTCGATTCTTCACTTCGCCCTTCGACGATAACAATCCTTGCAAGCACCGCATCCGAGGAACCACTTTTCGGCTCTTTCGTGTACAACGCTCGTGAAAGAGCCAACGTTTGCATAAATTATACATTAAATATTCATTCGACCGTGACCCGAATTAACCGCCCGATCTGAAGTGTTCTCAAAAAACGCCGGAAACCCGTCGAATGGTTAACGAACGAGTAGATAGGAATTCCAATCATTTTCAATTGTTCAATGAACGAAGTAATTATTTCAATGCATAATATAAAATTATTGAACCAAATACTAGTCGAAGTCCATTCGTGCGAATTTTTTCGTTCTAAAAGCGAGTCTACATTGATTAAAAATACATTTATCATTTAATAATTATGGATTGCAGTCGCTATTAGATATCGTAATCCATCATGCAACAATAATTCATGAAAATTATTTCTTATTATTGTAAAAATGTGAGAACTTGAATCGTCGCATGCTAATTAATCACAATAATTAGTTTAAAAAAGTATTTTGAATGTATTTTCATTGAATCAACGTCCTGGTCGCGTGACAGCGTTCGCCATTGGATGATAAAAATTAGACTCAGAGTTTGCAGTTAATTACAGTCAGTTGCAGTTGTTGGTGTGCATTTTTAAAGAGCTATTAAAAATAAAAACCCATAATCGCTGGTCGTATCGCTAGCCCATAGCGACATTTACCATTGCCCCGATGATACATCTTGTCTCATTGGACTTTTCCGTTTCGATAATGGCTGACTAGGCGGGGAATGATTTACAGTACAGCTTAATGGACGCCTGTGCCTATGAATTATAGCTAACCCTTCTATCGATCTCGACTTACACAGCCACAGGAATAGTGCGCCCTGCTATTTCCACGAGCCAGCAGACGCTCAGACGTAACTCGAAGGGTTGTTGGAATAATAACTTTACCGGAAAAATAAACGGTCATTGACCTTTCGTATCTATATGTAGAAATAAATAAAAAATACATTGAATTATGGAGACGACACTTGAATCAAAAATGAAAGAAAAATAGATTAAATTCTAGAGGCGATACTTGAATCGAAAGAAAAAATAGATTACATTATCTGGACCGTAGTTAAATCAAAAACATAAATTAAATTATGAAGATCATACTCAAATTGAAATGGAAAAAAATTGATTTAATTATAAAGACGATATTTGAATCGAAAAAAAAAATTGAATGACTTTAATCTGCAATAAATAATCCCATGCAGTATTTGAGAAATATATTTCATTCATAGGTGAATCTTGTTTACCAATCACAGCCCACTTTTCTGACCCCTGAGCAGCGATTGGTCCTCAGGGCAATCAATGTTGCTCGTGTGTGAGTAGGTTGTATAAATTCTCACCCTCCAATTCTTATTTCCTTCGTCCATAAAAATCTCACCCAGCGTATTATTCCACGATGTACGAACGCTTATTCGATTTTCATACGAAGCCATTTCTTTCGCTGACAAGCTGTTTCTACGCGTGACTCAATTTCGGAAACCGAAGGTTTCTCCGAAACCGTGACGGAAACGTCCGGAGGGAGGATCTGAATTTCCTTGGGGAGTCACAAATCTTCGGGTTGAAAATGGAAAAAAAATCCAGCTGCGGGCAGTGGTGGCAGCAGCTTTGGCAGACTTTTTCTTATCGTTTGGATTTATGAGGATTATGAAGATGACGATTGCGATTTGAATCTTGGGGTCGATGTGCTGGTTACTTTTGATTCCATGACGGATTCGGTCTTTGAGGGAGGATGTGACTTTTTAACCTCTGAACACACTCGGGGCGAGCGAGAATAAGAAGAAGAGAAGAATCGTTGATCGCAGCTAGCACAGACAAGGATAATTACACTGTGCCACCGTAAAAAAATAAAATAAAATACAATAAAACAGCCATGAAAATAAGTCGATGGTAACGCCTGTACGAACATATAGCGATATGATACTTTTTGCTTGTCGCTGGCTGCGCGGATATCAATGTCGATATATAAAAACAACGGTTAACCGCAGAAACACGACGAGGGGATGAGTAAAAGAACGAGACCGCGCGAACCGCGAACGTTGCAGTTGCTTCCACGTATTTCCGGCGAGTGAAACACTTTTCCATTTATGCCAGGGCAAATGTGTTCCATCTGGGTGCTAAAGTCCCCGATAAACCTACGCATCAATGCTTTGATACACTCGCATCCACAGGTTTTTACAAAGCTTCGGCGGTGTTCCCGTTGGAGAAGAAGTGCACTGACTATGGTGTGGCCTTGTTATTATCGTGGTAAAGTAGGGCACTGCTGGGAAGGAGCAGGGGTAGAAGTAGAGGATGAGGAGAGAGGAAACGGGCGGGTCAAGTGCCAATGCTTGACTGCTGCTGCTCATCGTCTTGCCAAAAGAACAATCCACGGGGCTCGAGAATTGCCGAAAAAAAAAAGTAAATGAATAAATAAGATAGTTAATAAATAAATTAATAGCTACAAAATTAAAAAAATTTATTAAAGGATCCATAAATCAATAAGTCAACAAATTAATAAATCAATAAATTAATGGGTAGACTAAGTAAGCTGAAAATTCATACGATACATAAAAAAAAAAGATCCATATTCTCCCCATCTCACGGAGGAAGCGTTTACTCATCGAATTCGCTAATCTCGCCAGCAATAAAATTCCTAGAACATCAAAACGGGTGGAGTTAGAAGATAGGGCGGAAATATCAAGTAGCTCAGCGAGGCGAAAAATCATAAAAAGAAATAAAAACGTCAAACAGGAAATGAGAATGTAAGAAACAAGGGGAAAAAAATAGGATACAGTTTTGTTTTTTTTTTTTTGCTTTCGTTCGGAATCGATTCACCTTCCCCCTAATGTGCAGCATCAGCTCAAACGCGAGTAAAGTGGTACGAACATGAAATTTCCTTTTTTTTTTGTGGAGACCCACCTTCTAACCTCTTATTTCCGCTACTCGATTGTCTCCCTTCTCCCCCCATTGCCCGCCCTACCCTTTCACCGGGATCTTCCACGTTCTTCGACGTTCCTCGTCGTCCGCAACACCCTCTCGCCTTATTTTTTCGATATCGCAGTTGCTCGCACCCTCTCCGGAATCTCGTATTTCTTTTTTCGGGACTATCGCAAGATCGGCCGACGATATCAGTGCGGTCATGGGCTCGAACCGGAGCAACGCATATCCACAACGTCGATCAATATACACCCTCGGCATACCTTCAACCCCCATCGACGCTCCGAGGGGGGGGGGGGGGGTAGAGACTGCTGGTTCATCGGACCTTTGCACTCGCTCTTACGTTCTTGTCCACCCTCTCAACCCCTCTACGTCTCTCTCACTCGCTATCTGGTCTCTCTTCACTTCCCTCACTCCCACGACCCTCTCGGTCTCGCCCCTTTCACCTGGGTTCCAGGTCACCACGCGGGTATCAAGCGAAGGAAAATATTTTCTTTTGCTACCCGATCAGCTTTATCTTCTCGCCCCCGAGGCTCGGAAAAAACTAAACTACCAACACGATGAATATTTCGCTCATCAAAATTCTACGCATTGATTATCTATATATTTTCTCATATTTTTCGATCATTTTATTTATTTATCGAACTAATTTAATTCGATAAATATATCATTTCTATTTCTAATTTTAATTTATAATCATTATTTCCTTATCATTAACAACGAGTTATTATTTTTTATCATCATTTCGATATTCGATTCCCTCAATTCGCGGTTGATTATTTATTTCTTGTTCCAGACAATTGCTTTTTTTTCATAATTCCATTAAAAAATGTCTGACCGAGTCGTGAATCAACCCCTACGACGTGTCGGCTATATTTTTCGTCCATCGCGAATCCCTTCGTCGAGTTACTCTTCGCCCGCTTCGTTGTTATTCCACTGGCTCGCCTGGTACAGCGAAATAATGCGGGTTCGTGCTGGCATATAGATGGGGAGTACATGGATCATCGAAGGAGAACACCACCCCCCCCCCCCCCCCCCTCGGTCCCCACCCCGTTTCGTGCAAACCAACGAAGTACCGAGCGAAAAGAGAAATGCGGTTCGGTTTTACCGTGCATCGCGATCCTCCCTCCGTTCGCTTCAAACCCTTCGGCATGCTACTTTTTATTAATCGCCAGTTTCATCGGTGAAAGCCGATTCTACGTTGAACGTCGAAAACACGCGAAATGCGCAATATATCTATGTATACATATTCTATTCTGCAGTTATATATACGTATATAGACGGACGAAAATGTAAACCAAAGTGAAGAAGTGAAAAACCAGATCACGTAGCGAACAATACGAACCGCAGGCAGACGCCAACCGTGGCTTTCATCCCCCTACCACCCCTTCACCGTCCTCGATCTGTACTCGTGCCGTCGCAACGAAACTTTTCCTTCCATTCATTTTTCATCGGAAATTTTATTAACGACCCGACGGCCACCTCTCGAAAGCCAACTCGTCGATCCGTGAAAAGCATGACGAGAAAATCTCGGCACGAGATGGCGGAAAACAAGAGAGGTTGAAAAAATTAAAAAGTTTAACCCTTTTACGCTCGACGTCGTCGACTTATCGGTCGATCGCTTCGAGAAGGTTTTACAAAACCATCGAGCTCACGGGTGTGCAAACTTCGCAACGAGAATGATTGAATCTGTACAATGGGTATTATTTTTTAACGGAAATAATTGTTTTTCTTATCGCGAAATTTGGAGTAGTGGTTGGAAAATGGGAGAGTATTGTTTAGTTATAATTTTGTTTTTCATTTTTCAATTTCGTGGAGATGAATGGAATTAGAATTAGAATTCGAAGGATGATTAGTCAATACCTTTGTGAATAATCGAATATAACCGGTATTATTTATAGGATAAAAATTATTTATAAATAATAAGAATAAAATAATAGAAGGCTATTATTCTTAACACCTTGTTATAATTTTTTTCTTTTTTTTTTCTTTCAGAGATAATCAGAAGATAATTAGAATTACAAAAAAAATTCGAGATATAATGAGTAAAATTCCTTATGCATAATCGTCTATGACCGATAAAATTGAGAGTACAAAAATTATTTAAAAATAATAATAATCAAATAATAGAAGGCTATCATTTGCAATACCTTGTTATAATTTTTTAATTTTCATTTCCATTTTTGCATTCTCGAAAACATGAATAGGATTAAAATCTGAATTCGAGAGATAATAAGCGAAAATCCTTGCGAATAATCATTCTAATAATTAATCCAAGATTCACGATTATATTTTGATAAAAAATTATTCCCAAATTGATTAATCTCGTCGCCCAAAAATAATCCACGAGCCCTTGACCATCCACGGAAAACCCAAAATCAAGTTTCCAATACTCACGAAACTCGATCCAAAAAAAAATTCATTTTTCGGACTGATTATACACCGACCGAAGTGAGTTTCCCGGGGAACCGAAGAGGCGGAGAAACGAAAAGGCCAAGCGCAAAGCAAACGGGAAAAGGTAGCAAATTCAGAAGGGTGGACGAGGGAGCGAGGGATTAATTTAATTGACACGGCGCCTTTCCCACCGAGTCATTAAAAGCGCTAGGCGTGGCGGAATTCGCAGCGTCACAACGATGTAAACTCGTGCTTTGCCGGACTGCCGCCCTCTAATCCCTCCACGTGGCAACAACAACAAAAAAAAAAGATAAAAATGAAACAACAACAAGAACAACAACATCGTTATGTGTAACTGCAACTTCGCACTGCAGTGAAACACATAGAGAAATGTATTCAGCACGATGTTAAAAGCACGAAGGCACGTATTGTTTTCGCAGAACGAATGGAAATGCGCTGTTCTCACCGAGAATATGTAATATGAACCTACGGGATTCGAGAAACAAGCGAGATCGCGAGTGTAACATCGGTAACAAGTGTGCAAAACACAATGGAAAATCGTGCGTGAGCAACGTTGCAGTTTGTGCATCGAAAAGCGAGAAATTTACTAACGACGTTTGAATGTTATTCGTGTGAATTGTACCCAGCAATTGCGTAATAAGCGTGACGATAAATTTTCTCGGTACGACGCGAAGTTATCGGAAGAACGGTGGTAGGTCTGGTAGTAGAGGACGCTACCGCTAGAGCGCGCTTTTCCTTCCCGACGGTGCATTTATATTTGATCAGAGAGCGCGGGGCGACCGCGTTCGCGTAAAATCGACCACGGCACAAGCAAGTCCTGGAACTTCTCTTTCCACGAGATCTCGCAAGATCTTCTCGGCGGAGAATTTTGCGTCCCTTATTTATCATTTTTTTCATTGGGGAAAGAAGAAAGAAAAAGTTATTTTTTCTTCTAACTAAAATCTTTTTAGACGAGTCTTAAAAGTTATGGATTAATTACACACACGCACATGCAGCTGCTTTATTTATGGTTTCAATGCAATAAGTTATCGCTGTTTCATTCTACTGGCGTTAAGGGAAAATGTTAGAATATTTTTTTATTAAAATGATAATCTAATAAAAATAAAGAGTAATCATTGTTCGATAAAATGATGACGATAGATCGTCTATCCGATCGAAGTTTTTAATAACAACTCTGGAAATAAGCATTTCATGGGCCACATAATTGCCATTTTTACAAAGCCGAGGTCGGGAAAGTCGAGAATGGAAAAGCGGAAAAATTTCTTTTTTTTTTTTCTGGACCACTCGTTTTCGTCTCATTGCTTGGAAAACTCGTAACGATGGAATTAAAGCAATATAGTTTGGATGGTCGTCGACGTTGCCGAGTTTCTATCATTTTTCTCCCCTCTCGCGACTCTCTCCTTGGCTCTGGAGCGGCTGGGGAAAGTCTGGAGGACTCCGGAGCGTTGTAAACTCGACTCCCGCGAGGTCGAACGTCGTGTGCCCCTGTCAGCTCATCTCCCGGGATTTCGGTGTCTCCCTCGCACGTGCTCGCGTGTAACGTCTGATAAATTTATAATCCGCAACATCTCGGAGAAGTTAAATCCATCTGAAATTTTACGAGGTCTTCTGATCATACATATAAATAAATACATTTAATGTGGATATAATATAATTACACACACACACATTATATATGATTATACGCCGACGTATGTATTATTGTGTATAGGCAATTTACGTATATTTGTGAAGGTTTAATAATATACGATATATGGAACGTCCAGTGATATTTACTTTAAAATAAATTATTATTATTATTTTATTTATTAATCATTAATTTCTTATTCGTAAAGATTTAACAATATGCGATATATGGGACGTATATATAATTTAAAGTAAATTATTATTATTATCATTATATTAATCATTAATTACTTATTCATTTAAAAATGTATTATCATCACTATATTATTAACAATATAATAACATAATATATAAATTATCGATATATTATATCATCTATCTATCATATTGTATATTGATATTACAAACAATTATTGATTTTCATTATTTTTCCAAATGTTTTAACTACATTCTCATATTATTATATTAGAACGAATACATAATATATTAACATTTCGGACATGAAAATTACGCCGAAATTGGCTTGTGATACGTTTTATACTCCCATGTATAACATCGTTATGCGTATCGACCGATATATCGTATATTATTGTATATCAACGTGAATGAAACGGCGGTGGGTCGAAAACGACGTTTTGGGCCTCGAATATCGCGGGCAAACGCTATATCCGTCGCTCCGGGGGTCGAGGAAAAAGAAAAACGTATCCATAGTCGCGTTATAACATTTGCCGTTACGTGCTGTGTATGTAGAGCGACGTCCTTTTAAGCACTGTATGGGAGTCGATGCTGTGCGGTTCTCCGAGCTCGACGCCTCGAGCCCAAGAAAATTCGATTCATGCACTATTCATGCGTCCAACACAGTATGCGTGCCGTCGGATAAGAGTCCTTGGTCCTGTTATCGACAGACTCGGATAAATAACTCCGCTATCCCCAACGTATACGCGTCGAATATACGTTTTATTCGATTTTTCTTTTTTTTATTCGTCATTCGTCCAACCCGATTTCAATGCTATGACGGACGGAGGTAGGAGGGGGGGGGGGGGGGGGGTAGTGTAGAGATTATTGATGCAGAACTCTGACGAACTATTCGAGTATTCGTAACCAAAGTTGTAACGAATTTCGGTATTTTTTATATTATTCACTGTGGAAAGTAGGAAAGACGATTTTTTTTCTATTTTACATGGATTTTTGGATGTTCGAGTTTGGAAAATAATTTTTACATCGTATGATGTTTTAGTTATGAAGAATTTGTCGGAGAAACGCTTCGGAATATTACTCGATTTTCGTAGACGAGATTTTTATAAAGTAATAAATCCGAATAGGCTTGAAAGTCAAAAGAATAATTATTGTGAACAGAAATGTCTGCATAACCCAAAGCTCTCTTTGATGAGAAATCGTAAACTCAGCATGGGATGTAATATGCAAAATGTTGCATTGAAACTTTATCCTCTTCAGCATTTCCCGCACGAGGAAAAAGTTAAAAATAAATAAAAATAACCCAACGTTCGAAAAAGAAAAGGTTTCAACCCACGAAACTACTTTTTAATTTAAGAAAAAATATGATCCGGCCTAAAATATGAAAACCTAATGACAAATAAGATAATCCGAATAAAATTTATTTTATTATTTTTTGTCTTCTGTGAAAAAGAAATAATAAAATAAAAAGAAATAAAAATAACTCGAATAAATAATAATTACGAGCTACAAAGTGAATATCACAAATATTACGAGAGTGAACTTTTTTGTCTGGAAATTCCGTTGAAAATTCTTCGGAAGGACAAATATCTCGAGCATATTCGAGTTGCATTGCCTGTGGTGTCGCCCCGTCGGGAGGGGGTGGCAGGGAGGGCGGGTGGGAGACGAAGAAATGAAACTGGAACGAGCAAATAGTCGTCTCGTCGTCGTATTTGTCTGTATTTACCGGGTAAAGGTGCACCGTCCGACGTGGCCTCGTCGTCGTCGCTTTCAGTGCAAGAAAAACGTATTTTTTTCTTTTTTTTTTCGTTCTTTACATTCTTTTTTCTTTCGTTTCTTTTGTAAATTCGCGAGATCCGAGTTTCCTCGCCCGAGAAACCGAGCGACGTGGACTCGAACGCGCGTACAATATCTCACACCTGTTCACACGAAGCGTCGCGACGCAAAGCTTTTTCGGAGCTTCGGGCCGAGCTTCGGGTTGACGACGTAGGTACTGATGAAACGCAAAACCGTCGAGCCTCGGATTAATTACATCGACGCACACGGAACTCGTTAACGAGACTTTGACATTCATGAGACGCTTTTGGGGTCGTGGGAAAACGGTTTGGAGAAGAAAAAAATTAAGTTTCGTGTTTTAACGAGCACGAAATTATTATTTTATTGGCAAGAACGATGGATGACGTGCGTAGACGTGCGTAGACGTTGGCTGAGAGAAGAAATTAAAGTCAGTCATGAATTTTCTATATCGTTTGTTAAAAAAAATAACGAATTTATTATTTATTTATATTATATATAAGTAATGTATGAATAATTGATGATTACTTTAATTTATTTATACTGTATATAAGAATAATAATATGTTTTATTTCATGTATATCTTTATTTTATTTATATTATAAACAAAAAAGTATTCTTTAAAATGCGAAAATGTTGATCAATCATATTTGAAAATATCTTGGATACATATATTTCCCCGAAAATTATTCAATTTTCATTTCCCAGTTGGCAAAAATTCAGACTCGATAAAAATTCGGAATTTCCTGAGTATGAAAAAAAAGACAAAGATTTCAATATTTCAATATCGCACGAGTAAATAGATTAGCTCAAATCCACGTAGCTCGAAGTATTAAAAAAAAAAAAAGGTTGTCACACTGCCATGAGCTCAATCAATTCGCCTTGATTTGCATATTGTTCGAACTCGGATCGCGCTTGGAACCGAAAAATAGAAAAAATATATATACATGATTCCGGTGGGGCCGAATCGGGTGCCGGAACCGTGCGGTAACGACCGAAGGTAAAGGAGATACGCGAGGGAAGTCCCTTCGAAACTTTTCCACGTTATTTTGAATGGTCAAAATAAAAAAAACGGAATGTAGGTCGAGCCAGTGCTCGAGCACCGAGTTCATCTCGACTGAACTCGGCTCCTACGTTGCTTCTTCTTCTCCTTCGTCGCCTCTTTCCTATTATCGGACCCACGCGCTCGTAGCAACCAGAAAAAAAATAATACGTACACGTACATATATTTAAAAAAATAAAAATAAATAAATAAAAAACCTCCGTGGTTAAATGAAAAAAAACGGGATTTGCCTTGGCGATGAAAAACACAACTTCTCTCTTACTGCGGTTGTATTATTCGAAGTATTTAATAATCTTCCAAATAACAAAGAAACTGTTGTAAATAAATATTTACGGTTGGAAGAAACTAATGAGAATTTTTTTTCTCTGTTTAATTTTCAGCAAGACTGCCCGAACGGCCGGTTAACACCCGCCAAATTCGTCGACATGTACAAAATGTTCTTCCCGTCCGGAAATGCGGAAGAATTCTGCGACCACGTCTTCCGCACATTTGACATGGACAAAAATGGCTACATCGACTTTAAGGTAAGACCCGAATTCACGCGTTGGACATATTTTTAAATTGTATTTTTTACAACCAGGATTTATAGTCAATTGGTTATTCATTCGTTGAATATATTTATTTATTTATTCATTTATTTATTCATTTATTTCAGCGAATAATTTTATTTTTAATTCAATAAATATTGCATTTGGAAACCGTTGCAACGCATGGAAAATTAACTTAAAAATAACGAGTCTAAATTTATATCTTTTCTCAAATCCGTCCAAAAAAAAATCGATCACCTTCCGCAATTCTCGTGGATCAATCGACGAAAAAACGCATCAGCAATGAAAATTCCCTGCCAAAATTTCAAAACTGTCACAAAATAGGTTAATTATTCCATACCAACAATCATTTTTTTATTGCGCTCGTTATGAATCTCACATGATACATAAATTCCACAAAGACAATACTCGTACATACATAATCGATCGAAAAAAAAAAAGATACACAATCAAATGAGTTTCCATTGATCAAACCGAGCTGTTTAGCTCGAATTTCCAACGGAGCCAACGTATCACGAGCAATTCAATCTAATGGACTATTAAAGCTCCATAATCCGGATAACTGATTCGAAACACGATGTACTCCCCCCCCCCCCCCCCCATCACCGCGCCCCTCCTTGTGACAATGTGGTGGACGCTCTGAAATTCCTCTGAAATTCCTCGATTATTCAAGCACTTATGGCTCCGGTCCACGTGAGAGTAGAATCCAACAGCATCTCTCGAGAGTACTCTCACAAATGTTTACACGTCGTGGTATTTGCCAACGTCTTTAACTCTCGCCGAGCAGCTCAGACAGTAGCCCAAAGAGTTAGTGTCGCAAATTACTCTCCGAACAATGTCCAATGAAGAACGTTTGCAGACGCATCTCGCGTCAGAATAATCACTGAGATGGTCTCGCATAAGCAATTATTCGCATCAACGACGATAATTGCGTTCGAAATTCTAGAAAAAAAATTTGTTTAAATAAACGGAGGAGCTGCTGTGACGTTGTTACCTGCAGAAATTTATCACCCAATAAAATCATTTCGGTTTTTTGATCTCAGATAATCCAGTGATGAGTTATGACGGGCACTGCGATAAAACTTTTTTTTCAGACGTCCGCGGGGATTCACCGTCAATGGCTCATTTGTTCATAAAAGTTAATGAAAATTTTATAGAATATTCTCGAAATGTTATTTCATTGGGTAGTTATCACAGAAATAAATAGACATCAACTGTGCCGTCAAAAAAAATTATCGAAAATATGCTTAATTATATCGAATTAACCTTCCCCCCGCCCCTTAACGTTACTGCCACCGAGTCACTGTCGTGAGCGAGTTCACTGGCGAATACCGATCTCGACAGCAACTCTCGAGAATTTTTCTCTCACGTGGACAGCCGCCATTAGCCCCGAGGTGACGCGAGTTCGGATTACACGTTCGAGCTACGTGTGACAATCAACAATGTCGCGGGATATATTCGTCGAACGCGTCATCGTCGTCGGACGTTTCGACATTCAATGGCCAAGAAACGAATCCGTCAGGCTCGCGACAATGTGAGCTTTTGTCGCAACGTCCACGAAGTGTCCTCACGTGGTTTCGTCATATTTTTCACAGTCGCACGATCGATGATACGCGACATTGTCTACGATAGCGCGGATGACGCTATTAACGCGTGACGGAATCTGGACAGGTGGGCGAAGAGGAAGGGGAGAGAACAATAAAGTAAACGAAATCGCAGAATTTGCGAAACAAGAACGTCAATAAAATATTATTTCGCCGATACTATGAGAGAACTTTTTAATATGCGATGGAAATAATTTTTCTGTGGATACTCTTTTATCCCTTTGTTTTTTTTCTAACATGTTGCTATTTTATTTCTTATAAATAAATTTTTCGTACATCATATAAAATGTTCAAAGCATGTTTGGTAATTTTTTGAACCACTTCGGATGGATAGTTTGCCCTCGATCGCTTTTGAAAACTGACTGGGTGGAATTACAACCAGTCAATTTCCACGCAGGTTAATTTTTGTTTTTCGGTTAAATGGTCTCACTTTGTTTTGGTCTCTACGAAAAATGGGTCGACATTGAATCGGTAGTATATTGTAGATCCATTGTAAGATTGAACAAGACGTTTTTAAAATGTTTTTGTTATTGAATAATTATTAATTATCACGCCTATCGAATATTGACATCTATTATTGAAGAAAATAATTATTATTCACCGGCGTACCTCCAAATTATCGCAGAAATGTGAACATTTCATGCGCGATTATAAATAAAAAAATTATACGTTGGCAAAAATGGTCTTGAATACATTTTTATCTCAGAGAAATTTCAATTGCAAAATGTTATTTAGCCTATCTGGATTATTTATAGAATATATTTATGAACAACGTAGAAAATAAAAATACGTTGAAATATCCACGACGACGAAATTGGTTTTAAGAATATTATCAAACCGGATGTAATCGTGCCGGAGCAACGTCGCATGTTTGCCTTCTCACGAGGAATAAACCGACTACCCTCGACCGACAAAAATATTCTCGTTGCATATGCAAACCCGTTGGAAAAAGATGCAGGCGAGAGGAAAAACGTACAAAAGCCGTGGCGGAATAATAAACGACGAGAAAAACGAGATGCATGAGAGAAATGTGGAAAAACCTGTGATATCGGTATAAAAACGAGAAATAAAAGCAACAAAACAAACAACAAAAAAACACCGCAAAGTCCACCGATGCGTTCAACGTTCTTCGTGGTTCTTCTTTACTTTCCATGTGGTATTTACGCGCCTAAGTCGTCGATGAAAACCCGAAGCACGGAGAGAAATAAAGCAAACGCGGGAGTGTATACGGCGAATCCGCGCGAAAACGACGACACGTACAGCAAGTTTAAATGGGTGAGGTACAAGAAAAATGATTAAAAAAAAAACCAACTCAATAAAAAAAACGAGACACGATGGTGTGGCGTGTGAGGCAATCCCTCGACGCACCCCCGTGGACGACGTTGAGATATACGAGAGTCGGCAAAACATCTTCCTACGGAATTTCACCTCATCGAGAAAGAGAGAATTGTAATATATAATATATCAAAAAATTGAGCAAAAAAAATTATCAGAAATCATCAAAGTTTAATCATCGATATTCACTCAAAATTTTATTTTTTATAAATAATATAAATAGCAACAATAACAACAATCTTATCAACAGTTATTGATAATATATATATAAATAATTATCAATTATTATATATATTAATATAACTATTATTATTATTTCTGATTATCTATACATAAATCTATTCAAGCCAACCAATTCAATCCAATCTATTTAAATCTATTCTATTCTATTTTATCGAATGATTAAAAATGTACATATTATTATAGTATACATCATAATAATTATAATTCATCATTTCCCAATGATCAACAACGTCACATGCTTGTTAATAATAATGTATACATTCATTTCTTTTGATATTTATAATAAGTATATAATGAAACGTACGTAGTTGGTTATCATCTTCGTTGCACCTGTGTGGAAAATTCCCGTTTAGCGGTCCATGTCTACGTTGTTCCGTTGGTACTGCCTGCAAGCTCGCAAGCTCCGATACCAGGCCGAGAGAGCTTCTCGTCTACCTGACGCACGCGGTACCCTCGCCCATCGCTCGTACAAACACCTATGAATATCGATCGTTTCATCGGCTCTGGAGCGTCCCACACACGCTCCTCCCCCCCCTCCCCCCCTACTCAACCATTTACGTACATTGCCGACAACTCGCGTATAAGTAAACTACGCTACACCGCGTATCCTCACCCCAAGTCACCCCTTAACGGAGTCGACTCCACCGGTGACACTGCAAAGAAGATTCTTCACCCACCCTCCCCCCTTCGAAATACATTTATCCGATTTATCATCTCGATTCGCACGAATTCCAACGTTATTACATTTTCCATCCGCGTCTTGCAACGTCGTCGACGTTATTACAAGTATTTACCTCTCGGTGACTTCAAACCTGAATAAGTACGGACATTATACAGTTTTTTCATGGCTTCGCGTGCGCTTGAGCAAAATGGCGGAACCCATCGTGCGTCACGAAATGTTTATTTTCATACCCTCGAGTAATTAGATTCTGAGATTGTCCGACGATCCCAGTAATTTTTTCGGGGAACTTTGATGGATTGAATTTTCGGCCTTTAAACGTTCTTGGGTTTGCGTATTTTGGGGGAATTGACTTTGAGACAATCGAGAGAGTGCAATTTTTAATCAGTGAAGTGCGATTTTATTTCTGAAGGAAAGTTGAGCGAGTCGTGGTTTATTCGTTGGAGTTATTGGTGGAGGCGGTTTTAAATTTATGCGGTTATCGATTAAACTGCGTCGAATTTTCTATGTTTGGTCGAGAGGAAACGCGATAAACTTGTTTGGTTTGGAGATTTGTGAGCTCATATTTACATTTACGAGAAGTTTGGTGTGATTATACGCGGCAGTCTTCGATATTTGTTATGCTGCTTGCAATTTGAGGATCATTCAATCTAGTGATCGATTTTGAAAGCTCGTCGTATAAAATTATTCGTCAGTCGACCTCGATCTTATATTTTCGAGTTTTCAAATTTCTTCAGAATAAGGCTATTTTTCGAACGTTTTCAGTGGTCAGATCCCTTAATTTATCGCCTCTATCTCCATCCCTCCTACACACGCAATAATCACATAATCGAAAAATGTGATTTTATTCGAAAGAGAAATTTCCATCGCTCACAGGCCCAACTTAAAGCTATTCAACGCGTTTCCATTCTCACCCAGATTTTTTCTAAAATCCCTAAATAATCTTCAAAATCAATTTTCCACCAGAGAAACTTCCACCAGATTTTTCGCATTCTATAATGACCATATTAAGGCAAACCCTAATATAATGCATCAACAGCGGCTTCCACCATCTTCGCCAGTCTTCGAGATCGTATTAGTTCCGTCACGACAATAAGCCCATTTTGTAATTATCGTTTATCGTGAGGACCGTTCGTGCATCCCCGCATCGCCGATCTTGAACGTCGTTGATGAACACAAGACGCGTTATGGGAGCCACTGGTTGCAGCGTAGTCCGGAATTGGTCGCTTCGAACGATGCGAAACTGTTGGGGACATCGTACGAGTCGACTCTATCGCTTCGACGATATCCCGGACGATGGAAACTCCGCGTTGCAGTTGGGTTGGGTATTCGAGATGTTAGGGTGGATTCTCCAGCCATTTTGCGACGAACGAGCATGAATAGGGTGGACTCGTGTGGGTGAATGGGACACGGGATGACGACATAGCGAGCCAGCCATCTTGGAAGTTCGCGCTTTAAGATTGAAACCCCGAATTATTTTCTTTTCTCTCGTCGTCCATCTTGTTTTACTTACAATTAGACCCGGAGGGGATGAATTCACCTAATCGCAAGTATTACAACGTACCGAGTTTTGCCTGTATGAAGTCCATTCGAACGGGGATGGGCATTTATTCAATGAAAATGGATTCGAAATATTTTTATTATTGAATAAATATAGATTATAAAATTTTTATAAAATGATTATACTATGTATTATTATTGATATGAAATGCTATGCTGATGGCTATGAAATATTAGAATTAATTTTGAAATAATCATTCATCTACATTATTTATTACCACTGCAAGAATGTAATCATTTAAATCGTTGAATGACAATCAATCATAGTTATTTGTTTGAAAAAGTATTTCAAACACATTTTGATTGAACGAATGCACATCCACGCCTATATTTGTATTTTATTTTCCAAATAGAAGCCAATGTGCCTTTATTTCGAGGCTACAACGATTCTTCCAAAACCAACTCGGATCGTTCTTTGAATTGCTTCTCAATTAAAATCACTGATATAAATAAATCGTGCCTGGCAATTATTATTCGTATTTTATTTCTCGCATGTGTTTATAATTTTTTAAGATCATAAGAATCCATTTTTATTTTATACTCTTCTACCGTTGCTATATTAAAAATGAAAATAACCTCTCTCTGTAATCAAATGATTATTATTTCTAAATAATCCTTTACTCGTCGAAAACCCCATAGGCTTCTATTTGAGTACAACATGAGAACCTTACAAATGCCAAAAACGAATTTCAAACCCATGGACTTCTCATCGAAAAACCCGGTAGAAAAGAAAAACCCTTCGCCCTTTTTCCACTGACTTCCATCACATCATTCTTCATCCCCGGCGAAGCTTTTACGGCGATGTGCAATTTTTACTCTTCCATCTTGCCTTTTCCAAACTTTTGTTCCTCGACTCTTCTCTCACCGTCTGTCTATTCCGCGTGCATCGCGTCCTGAACTGGTGGGATTCCTTCGTAGCCACCTCCTGGATCTTCGTTGAATTTCACACGTCCAGACGATCCCGGGGGTATCAATCGAAATCCTTTCGCCACCGATTTCATTTCTTCGCTGCTTCTTCTCGTCTTTCTTCGTCATTCCGGAGAGACGGAAAATCGTCGGGGCTTTTTTCTCATATCGTTTTCACGTTTGGACGAACTTGTCGGCTTTGTCAGTCGTGAGCCAACCTCGAGGTCATGAAGGTAACTCCACTTGTCTGTCTGGCTCTCGTTCTCGTTCTCGGTCTCGTTCTCTCTCTCTCTCTCTCTCTCTTTCTCTCTTTCTCTCTCTCTCTTTCCCTCTCTTTCTCTCTCTTTCTCTCTCTTTCTCTCTCTCTTTCTCTCTCTCTTTCTCTCTCTTTCTTTCTCTCTTTCTCTCTCTCTTTCTTTCTCTCTTTCGGTCTTTCTTTCTCTCTTACTCTCTCTCTCTCGAATTTCGCTAGCAACGTAGCTCGAATTACGTCTTATGAGAGACGATGGTGTTAAACCGCAATTCAATTTGGCACTTGAGCTGGCGAGAGTGTTGGAGAAGAAAAAGGATGCTCAGCGATCTAACTTTATATCTGCGTTTTAATGCACTCGAATTACGAATGAGTACGCCATACAGCAATATGGGTATCTCTCAAAACAATCATTGGAATTTCTAGTTTTCTCTGTATTTTCAATATCTTATCGTCGGGTGAGTATTTTCAATATCTTATCTTAGGAAATTTTTGTCTCAACGTTGTTATTTGAAGAATAAAAACCTTGGCGAAATTAATATTTCTCGACATATAAAAATATCGCAAGTCCCTTTTTTTTCAGCGATTCTGATTGGCTATCGTTGTGATCGGATCTTCTCTCTTCTTTGTATTTTTTTCTGCTTTTTAAATTATCGCTGTGACATTGTGCGTTTATGGGAAATAAGCGACGGAAAAATATCGCGTTTTTTCTTCGTTTCGGCTGACCAAAACCGAGATAGAAAAATGGACGTCCGATAATATCTGTGATTTTTATTATTCCGACGCTACCGCGCTGCGTCTGACTTCGACGAGGTCATCGATAAAATCCTCTTTACCATTCATCTTTCAAACATGAAATCCCATTTTCCGGAATTGCGGCGAGGAGAATCTCGAATCTCATGCGAGAGTGAGCATTTTCATCGATGAGTATAATCGACAATGATAAAAAAAAAATATAAGAACAATCACTCTTCTCATTTTTACATTATTTTTAATAAGAAATAAAATTTTTCCATTTATAATATATATTATTACATTTTCTACGTATCATATATCTAATAGATAATATATATTTTTTATTTTTTCACATAAAAAAGATTTATTTAAAAAAATAGCTACATTATCTAAGTAGTCCTCTGTTTCTTTGATGTCTATTTCTATTACTTTTCTTATTCGAGTTTTCAAAAAAATTTCATCAATCCAGACTCGAAGCGATTGATAATCAAATTGAATAAAGAAAAAAAAACTACGTTCCGAACTCATCCAAAGATTGAAGATTCCAAAAAATTTCAAAAGAATTTCAAAACAAAATTCAAATAAAATTGCAAAAAAAATTTCAAACGGTTGCGTGAACTGCAAAGAAGCCCCCTCGACGTCCCTTCGACGAAGTGCATATCGCATGTACGGGATGTACTCCGATAGAACGTAAAATTTCAAATGCTCTCAAACGAATCCATCCAAAGATTAAATCGCATCTTCGAAGACGCAAAAGGGAATGAGAAATTGAATGGCAACGTTGAAAGACGAGATTCGAGGTATATTCGTTTTCTTTCTTTACTCTTTATTTCTGCACGATATTCGTGGGCACAGCGAGTTGGCTATTAAATGCAAAATCGGAGTTACGGAGAGCCGGAGAGGGTCGAGAGGATTTCCCTGTCATCATCTTCGAGAGAGCAGCGTTCGACGTACTCTCGAGGGCTCTCTCGCAAGAGTCGCTTCGCAACTTCGTACCTCCTCAGCTTCTGACTCCATCGTTTTTTTTTCCTCTCTTTTATTCTCTTTCTTTTATTCTTTTTTCGCTTATCTCCGACGCCGACGTTTATCCGTCATCAACGAACCCCGAAGATCCAGTTTTCAATGGTGCAACGTAAGAACTCGTTCCATTCGGGTCACCCGTTATACGAGAAACGTTGTAGGATTGAACTTTGCTGCAGCATTCGATCAATCGGAAATTCTAATTAATATGCCTGGCATAGAAATGGATTCCGGATGCTGGTTTGGTTCGATAAAAACAAATCGTAAGGAATGGGTTTTTTTTTTATTGAGTCCATGGCGCACAATCGTCTCGTTGCCGAAGCTTTGATCGATGTATTTCATTATTTTAATAGCAATGGAAAATTGTTTTTCATATTAGACTAGGAGATTTAATTATTCCACGGAAATATTTCGAAAAATCTGAAAATATATTTCTTATAATTTTCTAAGGAATTGAATTGTACCTCGTATCACGTCGACAGATCTATCGCAAAAAAGTGTCCATAAAACAAACAAAGAAAAAAGTCTAATTAACACGTGTTCAACGAGAAATAACCGACTAAAAAATTTTTTTCTAAATAATCCCAAAGATTATTTCTCCGATATTATCTTCTCGTTCTTCAGCGAAATAACGAAAAAATATTTCTTCGTTGGTCAAAAAATCGACCGAAATATTTCATCCCTACAGCAAGATAATTTTTTTTTTGCATTGACCAAGCAATGCAAATAAATAAATATTCGTGGCAAAAAAAAATTCAACTAGTCTATGCAATACTCGACGAAAATTGTGGAGAAAACTCCGAGCTTCGTTCGGCGAGAAAATATTTTTTTTTGACCTGCGCGAATCGCAGCAGCCTTTCGGTCCATTGAAGTCAGTGAAAGACCTTCCCCCCCCCCTCCCGGTTTTTAACTACTGGGAATTAAAACCGGAAGGAAAAGCGACGAAGCTGTCGGATGCATTAATAGCAATACTTAAAACCAGGCGAACATTGCAACGTTTTGTAAATGGTAATTAAAGTTACAACGTTCAAAAACAAGCAATTGGTTCACGTCCGAACACTCAAACTCTTCGCGACGGAAAATGCTCGCGCTCGTATTTATCCTGTTTACGCGATTTCGGCAAAGTTTTCGCAACGTCGTGGATGTATTCGGTGAAAACGAGAAGATGGCGGAGGTGCGAGAGACGATCGGGGAACGGACGTCGATGAGGTTAACCGCAAAATGACGGGAAAGTCGGAAAATCAAACACGCTCGCAACGTTTCGCAGTCGAGTGGCGAACTATCCGACCCGCAAACTTGCTGGGGTGGCGATGTTTCCCGAATCCTCGTAAACACAACCTAATCAAGGGTAACCCGATCCACGGAAACTGGAAATCAAAAGCTTCGAACGCTTTTGTATGATCGAACTTTCACAGTTTAACTTTTTACAGCCCAACTTTTAACCTTCTTTATTTTTATTATCTTATTATTTCTTTAAAGCGACTTGATCTAATCAGAATCGCAATTTTTTTGCTCAACCCACAGGACATAAAAAATCAAAAATATATATTTTATAAAAATATATATTATATTAAAACCGCCATTTTGTTTTTGGGGATCAATTTTTTTCAAAAAGAGGGTTCGTATCTTTCCGATGAAGAAAGCATGTTGATCAATTTTTTTTCATCTGTTGATATTTCAGGTGTAATAAAATTAACTAAAGCTCGATAAACATCCAACTTAATTTGAATCTAAACAAATTAAAATTTCGTTAGCACGTGCTAATATTGAGATAGGCCGAAGGGACTTTGAAAACATTTCTCTATAAATTATTTGGAATCAATCTGAAAGACGGTTCGGTCACAATTTATTCAAATCCCACACAACGATTTTTTTTAATTCTTTTTTTTTGTCCTTGATTGAAAAGCGTTGAAATAGCTCCGTGGTTAATAATTTGCTTTTTGTTTAATTGCAATTCTTGGTGAATTCTCGAATTGCGAAACTTGTGAACTCGATTCTGGCGAGGGTCGAGAACGGCGTGATGTGACCGTAAATTTGTGTTCAATTGCGTTTAATCAGGTATATGAGGTTATAGTGTAAAATGGTCGCAATTGACCCTCAATACGCGAGGTCGGGGCTTTATTCATATCGTTCGCTCGGCGACTATTATCGTTATCAATCTACGAACAAATACTTCTGTAATAACCATTTATATGCACGGTTTGTTGACTTCAATCTACAAATTTTAACTACATTATTGTCGGTACAATCAGAAGTAAAGAAAAGTAATAAATGAATAAATTAAACGAAAATAGTAAGATAAAAAGTTCAATATTTGATTTGTTCATCAATAAAACGGCAAATAATTGTTAAAAAAATACAAATTAAAAATTTTACATTCGAACTAAGTTAAAAAATGCTGAATTGAAATATTAAACATTCCTTGAAATACTCTTCAACGAAATAGAAACAAAATATAATTTAATAATAAAAATAAAAAATATTTCATCGTTCGAATCGGTCGAAAAAATGTAAGATTCGCGAATAATTATATTCTGAATACCCTGACGCTACATCTTGAATCTTTTAACATCTCAAACCAAGATGTTAGACCACGGGAGCGAACGAGAGCGAATCTCAGCAGGTGTCTAATTTCTCCCCAAACCTAGAACAAACCCTCAAACACCCAGCAACGTCGTTTTCGCGTTACCAAAAAAAAAACGAAAAGAAAAGTTTACTCATCTCCCAGTCTCATCACCATCCCGTTCATAGCCCAGTCCCCGGAGACGAAAAACAGGCCGTTTAACTAAAAAATTCGTAACAGCAAAATTCTTTCATATTTCTTTAGGGGGTGCCTCTGGTAGCTTAAGTCCCGATTTTCGACCTCAAAAACCCCCTGCTACGTCCGCCATCTTGAATTTAAGGAAAATCAGTTTTTGTTGAATAACTCGCTCATTTTCAACTCTAGCCGAAAAATGCATGGAACAAAAATTGTAGGAATTGAATTTTCTACAACTTTAGTTATTACAAGTTTTTCTCTATGATCGATATTTTTCGACTTACGTTAAAAAATAGGAACTTAATCTAATTGTTGCATTATCTCATTTATTTATTAATTTATCGCGTAAATGAATAGGAACAATATTGTAGGGAATGAAATTTTCTACAACTTTGGTCATTAGCATTTTTTGTCTACGATCGATATTTTTTTACTTAAGTTGGAAACTCGGAGTAAATTTCTATATTTACCTCATTATCTCGTTTATTTATAAGTTTACCGTGATGATGGTAAAAATAATTTTGTAGAGAATAAAATTTTGTACAACTTTAGTTATTATCATTTTTTATCTACAATTGATATTTAGTCAGGAAATCGAAGTAACATTTTTGTTATCGCATTTTCTTGTTTATTTATAACCTTACCGCGTAAATGAATATGAACAATTTTGTAGGGAATGAAATTCTCTACAACATTAGTTATTTGCATTTTTTTGCCTACGATTGACATTTTTCGACTTACGTTGAAAAATAGGGACTTAATCTAATTGTAGCATTATCTCGTTTATTTTCTAATTTACCGCGTTAATGATATGAATCAATATTGTAGAAAATAAAATTCTCTACAACTTTGGTCA